>VZRV01010554.1:59036-346469 GCA_013398115.1 Falcunculus frontatus
CCTTTTTTTTTTTTTTTTTTTTTTTTTTTTGGCACTTAATGGTGCAAATTATAGCTAAATGGGGACGCCAGAGAACACAAGTATTTACTTATTATGCATTTTCAAACTGGGTCTCCAGAGGCAGAAGGTTATTGCTGATTCATCTCTTCCTGAGATAGATGAAGACTCATCTTCCTCCCTTCAGTTTTAAATCCCTGTCTCTACTTTTTCTACATTTAATTACATTGGTGTAAATTTTCAGAAAAACCTCTCCTTATTTTTTTACTATTTTTTTTCCTGGATTTAAAATTACTTCATGGATAACAAAGGAACTTTGTATTGACTGTGCATTTTCAATAATTTAATGCAAAATATAAACCAACTTTACTGTTAAGGATTTGCAATTTGATAGGGGTGTGCCGATCATTTATCTCTGGGCTCAGTGATACGACATGAAGAAATGGCTCAAAGAAATTACTAAGTTCTTCCCTAAGAGGATGATCCAGCAGTGGAACAATCTCCCCTGAAGAAATTATTATCGCCCCAATTCTGTTGGCATTCAAGACGCAAATAAGCAATGCTCTTAGATACATGATTTAATTTTAAGATTGCCCAGTGTGGAGTCAGGGATTCAATTCAATGATCTTCTTGGGTATCTTCCAGCATCCATAAGGGTATTGTATAATTATGAAATCAACATCAACATGCAGAAAACAGGAGTTTGGTAGAGAGTTAGACTACTGGAATTGCATCCTTGCTTCCCTGGGACAGGCCCCATCTCTAACTTAAGGGATAGGAGGAAATGGCAAAAACTTCCCACCTGTTGGAGCAGGTGCATCTCCTCTGTGACTATTCCACCTTCCTAGGGGCCTTTGCATAATCGATATGAGGATCTGCATGTGTAGCTGGAAAATAACGAGGATGATGGTTCATCTATCTTGGAGGTGTTGCTGAGGCTAAGTCAGCTTATGCCATGTTGTCAAAAACACAAGGGGACTGTTCAACAACCTGCTACAGCACTCAGACAGGCCCAGGTCTACAGGGCTGGGTGGTATTCACCCAAGGGTACCAAGGGACCTGTCAGAAGAGCTCATTGAGCCACTTTGCAGCATTTATCAGCCATCCTGGATAGCTGAGGAGGGTCCAGATAACTGTAGGTTGGCCAACGTGATGCCCATCCACAAAAAGTGTTGGAAGGAGTATCCAGGGAACTACAGGCCTGTCAGCCTGACCTCAGTGCTGGTAAAGGTTATGGAACAGATCTTCTTGAGTGTTGTCACACAGCTCATGCTTCACGATCAGGGGATCAGGCTCAGCCAATGCAGGTTTAGGAAAGGTAAGTCCTGCTTGACTAACCTGATCTCTTTTTATGTCAAAGTGACCCACTTGATGGATGTGGGAAAAGCTAAGCATGTTGTCTTTAATGAAGTCTTTGATACCATTTCCCACAACATTCTGCTGGAGAAACTGGTTTCTCACAGCTTGGAGGGGTGTTCTCTTCACTGGGTAGAAAACTGGCTGGATGGCCAGACTCCACTGGTGGCTGGTCACAAGTAATGTTCCCCAGTCTTGTTTAATTTCTTTATCAATGATCTGGACAAGGGGATCAGTCAGTTTACAGATGCTCAGGTGGCCGAGAAGACCCAGGGCATCCTGGCCAGTATCAGAAATAGCGTGGCCAGCAGGACCAGGGCAGTGATTGTCCCTCTGTACTCGGCACTGGTGAAGCAAAACCTTGAGTTCAGTGCTGAGTTTTGGGTCACTTACTTGAAGAAAGACATTGAGTTGCCAGAGAATGTCCAGAGAAGGGCAACAAGGCAGGTGAAGTGTCTGGAGACTGACCTCTGAGGAGTGGCTGAGGAAACTGGAGTTGTTTAGCCTGGACTAAAAGGAGTCTCAGAGGAGATCTCTTGTCTCTACAACTCTCTGAAAGGAGGTTGTAGTGAGGGAGGTGTCAATCAAAAAAAAAAAAGGAAATTTTGAAAATCAAGGGAAGCACAAGAATGTCAGCACCAAATATCTCATCAGTAGTTTGCAGCTGTTTACATCACTTAAGTAATTTTATGGGAAGCAAATTAACACCTACCCATCAAGTTTCCTTTTAAGTACAGAAATTCAGTGTTTAAACAGTCACTGTTTTGAGAGCATGAAAAGTCCCATTAAGTCCCTCAAGTGCAATACACTGTACTAGTAACCTAACTGAAATTTTAGTGTAGCAGAAGACCATATTTAGAAGGACAAAGTACACTAGGTTTGTGAGCTGGTTTTTGGTTTATTTTTTCCGGTAAACAATTGCTACAGGTATATAAATTAAATTAATGCACAGAAGTTTCAAAAATGTCAATGGTGCCTTCAGGGGAATATATGTAATAAAGTTGGCTAAATTACATGTAAACATGGGACTCATTGAAGTCAACAGCAAAATCCCTGTCAAGTATAAAAGGACCAGCATTTTTCCTCAGAGGCATCGTCTGAGCAAGAAGAGATACTAACTGCATTTTTTAACTTAATTTCTTCTTCACTGCTGCACACTCATTGCATGGAGAATGTGTCTCACGAGGTAACATGAAGTATTCCTGGAGCGGGGTTAGATTATTCGGCTCAACATTCAGGTTTTTTTCAGTCATGTAATACAATAAGGGAGGGTCAACCTGCTCTGCTTAAGAAGTTATAGTTGTTTCAATAAGCAGATATCTAGCTGCCATAAGTCTGTGGTTTGGTTTGATCTCTATTAATTTTCTCTTTTGCCTTAAAGGCTCACTTTAAAGCAGCTGCATCAGCTTTTTCCACTAATCATGCAAAAGCCTCAGTCAGAGAACTTGAGACTGCTTTGGGAAAATGTGAAGGGAAAAGCTCTTTTCATTCAAAAGAAAGCTTTTGTTGTTGTAGCCTGGATCTGAATACTTCACTGGTGGAGAAATTGTGGTGTATTGAATTGTCATTGCAAGGCTTTGGCAATGGGGAGGCTATAGGGGTGGTTTCTGTGAGAAGCTGCTAGAAGCTTCCTCCATGTCCAACAGATTCAACACCATATGGGTCCAAGCCAGACTTGCCTCTGGCCAAGGCTGAGCCCATCAGAAGTGGTGGGGGACCTCTGGGATGACGTGTTTAAGGGGAAAAATTACTGTCAAATGTCTATTTTAACCAGGAAAAAAAGGAGTGAGAACATGTTAGAGCAGCAGTCCTGCAGACACGAAGACCAGTGGAGAAAGAAGAAGGAGAGTTGCTTCAGCCACTGAAACAGAGATTTCCCCTGCAGCCTGTGGTGCGGATCATGGTGAGACAGGTTGTGGTCTGCATGCAGCCCGTGAAGGTCTGTGGTGGAGTAGAGATCCACCCGCAGCCCATGCAGCAGCAGGATGCACCAATGGGAGACTGTGACTATGTGGGAACCACATGCTGGAGGGGGCTCCTGGGAGGACCTGTGGAGACCTGAGAGGACCTGTGTGGAGAGAGGAATTTGTGCGGGAGCAGGTTTTCTGGAAGAACTTGTGAGCCCTTGGGGGACCCCTGATGGAGAAGCTCATGAAGGTCTGCATCCTGTGGGAAGGACCCCATGATGGAAGGGAAGTGTGTGAGGAGTCCCTGCCTGGTGGAGGAAGGAGTGGTAGAGACAGTGTGTAAGGAAATGATGCAGCCCCCATTTTCTATCTCCATGCACTACTGCAGGGAAGGAGGAAGAGAAAATTGTGAAGTTGAGGCTGGGAAGAACAGAGGCTCAGGGAGAAGGGGTTTTAGGATTTGGGTTTATTTCTCTTTATCCTGTTCTGGCTTGATTGATAAAAAACAAATTAATTTCTCCTGAGTCAAGTCTGTTTTGCCCATGGCAGTAATTGGTGAGTGATATTTCCCTGTTCTTATCTGAACCCATGAACCTTTCCGTATCTTTTCTCTCCCCTGTCCAGCTGAGGAGCTGTAACAGATTGCAGAGATGTCTTGAGACATTTTGGGATGCATGTGTGTGGGGAAAGGGGCAAGTCAGGCCATGCTCTGGTGCACCCCCCATCCTTAGAGCCAGTATTCCAGCCCCCCAGTGGCTGCCAACTTCTGGCACACTAGAGGCAATTCTCCACCCCTGGAACCACAAACCAGATCCTGAGTGGCCAAATGACCAGAAGTCCCACCTCGGGGAAGGCCCCAGGAAGGTCAAGAGGTATTTAAGGCTGAACACAAGGCAATTAGATGTTTTCAACCTATCTCCTCTTGGAATTTCTATCTGAACACTACTGGAATGCAGGAGTTGGTAGCTATATATGTGCTTTACTATATCTTTTCTGTCTTTCTTTCTTTCTCCTTATTCCTAATTCACTCTTTGAACTTTTGACTTAACTTAAAATTGAATGGGTTATAGTTTGCTAAGTTAAATAGGCAAAGTTCATGCTTTGAGAAATGTTTTATGTTGACTGAATGTCGCACTAAACTTTCACCAAAGTTCTCTTCTAAAGTTGCCAGCAAGGTTCATTTTGTTGTTTTGACCTGTTTAGAATACCTTGTTGGTATTTCTCCCGTGCTTCTGACTCAGAGTTTACATGAACGACCGTAAGACCTGTTAAAAGTCTCGTTGAGCGAGTTGTTTGGGCCCTTACAGGAGCAAAATGATAGAGTGGCTTTGGTGGGCACCTGGCATCCAGCCAAGGTCAATCCACTACAGATGTGTTCTCTTCTGCAAAGGTATGTGCAGAGGTAAATGTTGTTTGATACCCTGCAATTCCGAATTTATTTTGCTTTTGATGTGACCTAATAAAATATCTATACTTGCATGTGTAGCCTGTTCCAAATATATCTTTTAAAATGTATACTGAATAAATAGGTAAAACCTCCTTCCCTTAATAGTCAGAGGAATGTAATTTAGTGTTCTGAACATAATTTATGGAGAGGATCTTCAGCTGAGATTAATAGATGTAGTGTCAGCTATATAAGACAAAGACATGTTAACCATCATGATCTAGTTATCCTTACCTTTTTATCTAAAGGTTTATGGGTTCATTTAGACTAATAGCATCTATTATTTCACTTTTTTTTTCTCTCATCTCTTCTTTTCCTCCTATCTTTAATTTGGAGGACATGAATAGTAAGACTAATTTTTAAATGTGAAAGATGAAAAACTGCAGAAGCTGACACTGAAGTATTCCTCTGTGTAAAGAGTGAAGCCTGTTGGTAGACGCCATCTAGTACTAACATAAATCTGCATGTGAACATACCTGAGACTTATGACTAGCCATATTGCCCACATATTTGCTCCTTGCAAGGTTTTTTTCTAAAATATAACCCTTCTCTAATAATCCATATTATTCCACTTCGTTTGGAATATCATAGGATTATGATTTTTCACTCATCATGTAAAAGAATTCTAGAAACAAAGATAATTTTTGAATTGAGTTGCAAAGAAATTCAGACACCCATGAATAACATGCCTAAACTCATTTAGAAAACCCTGAAAACTCGCTGATTTTTTTCCCACTAAATGGCAATAATGAAGCTTCCGGTGTTGTTTGTTTTATGCAGTTGTTTAATCTGGAAATGAAAGCAACCACAAAACAAAAATATTACTTTGTTAGCCAAGAAAAAATAACATATCTTCGCTTTTTGTTCTTGAAAATTATTCTGTCATTACACTCTTCCTAGCATAACTACTTTAGAGAGCTTCTGAATAGTTTGCAGAGAAGTTTTTATTGTTCTCTAGTTCTTTATGTATTTGATGGCTTCACCAAATGGTGACGCATAGGGTGCTGTCGTGCTGAACCCTTCCTGTAGGTAAGGTTCTCAGACAGGTACAGAAAGAGGACACAGTGACTATGTGGATGATTATGCTTAGATTTCTTGCTAATATAGTATATAGATATTGTCGATTCAGTATTTAATTATTAAGTCATGACAATGTGTTATACTACAATCAGGTTATGATCTCCCCTGTTGAGTCACGAACTTCAGTGAGACCCCCTTGTTCTCTAAATTTCTGAGAAGTCTAGCTGTGCCTGGGTTCACTTACTCTTAGATTTCATCCACAGTCTGTGTCTGAAGGGTTATCATTTAAGCAGGTTCATCTGGAAGCATACATGTTTACATTCTTTGGCCCTGCAGATTTCATCATTACAAAGGAAAAAAAAAAAAAAAAAAAGCATCCATGGAGCTACTTTAACATTTTATCTCCATATTTGACTGGATCTTAGCACTTTTTATTCACCTGTCCAAAAAGTAACCAAAGTTCTTTATTTGGACTGGATGCCCCTGATGCGGGCATCCCCATCAGGGTGGACATTCACTCAGAAACTATCTGCTTCCTCTAAGATGGGTTTTCCCGGTTGATTCAGTCTCCATTAGCATTTTATACCCTTTTGCAGGCTTACGTGCACCAAAGTCAATTGAAAGCTCCTCAGCTTCTCTATTTCTGGAATGCAGTAATTGTGTAAGCCTCTGGACAGTTCCTCCTGGTGTTCCCATCCTAGCACAAGCCACAGTGCCCATCAGAGATTGCCGGAGTGGAGGGACGGACCAGACACAAACACAAAGACCCAACTGTCTTTCATCACCCTCACAAGTGCATATAGAGTGTGACAAGTCAGGTGAAGTGCAATGCCAAAATGATTAGAAGAACTAATATTCAGTCATGGTGAAAACTCTATGAATGTATTAAAGAGGAAAGCTCACGTGGAACTGTTTGTAAAACACCTAGTTCTATGAAGATTGCTGGAGAGAGGTTTACACAAGTTTGAAGAAAAAATTAGCAGTTCTGGTATGGGTCTTTTTCGCAGTGTTTATCTGACACTTAATGTGATAAAATCTGTTGAACACAAGCTGTCAGTTTTGAAATTAGACCTACAACTTTCTGATGGGAAATTTCTTTTCATGTGCATGATACTATGGCAGTCTTTTATGAATCTTCTCATACAGAGCTGATTGTATTTTCTGCCAATACCTCAATTCCGGTGAGATGACCAGTAACAATTATTTATATTTATAGAAGAAAACATCCCTGCTGCTAGTGGTATTAGAGCATAATTAGTTTTTGATAAGCTAGACAAGAGATTTTGACAAGTTTTAAATGTACAGCATACCTCTTGCTGCTTCACAGTGTTCAAATCCAAGACTTTTCTTGTTGATCAGAAATATGTGAGAAAACTTATGGCAGCTTTTCCCATGGATAAGTACTGGAGACACTTTGCACCCATATCCAAGGTACCTGTGGTCCCTTCAAGCTAATTTGAGGTTTTGCCAGCAAGACGAGACTGTCAGTCTAAGGTATGGAAGTTTACATTGAAAACACTAAAAAAAAGCTGAGGTCTTGAAAAATGTGAAATCTGCAATTTCACCGAGCTTTTCAAACTCAAAACAAACAAACAAAAGAAAAGTGAAATTTTAAATTTTTTTCCAAACATAACTTCTAATTCATAACAGGGAGGTAGTATTATCTTTCCTAGTGAGCAAATGAATTTCTAACTATTCATCACTGAGCTGCTGCACTTTTCTCTGAAGTATCTGCTATTTACTAATATTGAGAAAAGGACATACAAATTAAAAAGTCTGCTATAATAATTCTTGCATTTCCTCATGTTTATTGAGTGACAGATCACAGTTAAGCTTGAATATGTGTGAAAATATCCTTGGTAGTTGTTCACTCTTATCCTGTGTAGAATCTTTACATCCATTGTACTCCTTTCGTAGGCTGCTTAGAGGTGGGCAAATTGGACCTCAGCCATGAATGTTCACACAAATGTGTGTCTGCTGTAACAGCTAAAGAAAAAAATGAAAAGTGGTTAAAATATATTTTTCCCCAGTGTAAATCAAAGTATCTTTGCATGATAGTTTCACAGCTATGTTTTAGAAATTAACCACTTATAAAGTAACCATATACATAGTTAAACAGTGCAGACTCAGATGCAGTGAGAGAATTTCCAAAACTATGAGAGAAAAAGAGTTGTTTATTGTCTTTCCTTTTGTGTTATATAATAAAGACTCTTCTTCTTTGTGTTTTATGATTTGGGGTCTGAACACAGCATAAAGCTATGTGTTAACTTTTTTAATTCCAGGACTAGCACTTTTCAGAAGAAAATCCTTGTCTTTATAATGTAAAATACATCAGCAAGCACAGGAATAAAATAGCTAACTAAAAGATGCATTTGACTAAACTTTTATGAGAACCTTTCTTTCCAAAAAAAAGGTGTCTTCTTCTGAATATATTCTTATTAATCTATCATTCTTAAAACATTAGACAAAATTAAATGCAATGGGATACAGAGTTTTCTATGTTGACAGATACTTAGAAATATATTTTTCACTGTCTTCTCCCTTTTCAGTTGAAAGCTAAACTCTAAATAACTCCAGGCACATATGGATGTGTGAGTGTTAACTACAACCAGAACCAGCTGAAATTTATACTTGAATGCCAATTTTTGCACTTCTTACAATTAGTCTTTCTCTACAATTATGTCCAAGTATAAGAGCCCAATATAGAGCACAAGGAAGTCAGCACTCTAAAAGACTACAGGGTTTAATATTCTTCAACAAAGAGATAGAATACAACTGGCTAGTTTTCTGGTGGAAGATTTCATTCTATAACACAGAGTAAACAGATTCATGCATTTCAGTATGGAGGATCCTATTAATCAAAACTGACCTGCAGACCAATACAGTCAATTAAATTTATATGACTCTTTCATGCTCCAGTTCTTCCTTGTCTGCTATTTTCTTGCCATTTGTCATGGGGGAAAAAACTAAACTGAAGTCTTCCTTTTAATGCCTTACTTTGAAAACTATAAGGTACTTCGGCCAACAAACTCCACAGGACTAGTTCTATTGCCAGGAAGGTCTACACTTGAAGCTGACAATTCTGTGTACCTAAAGAGCACAGCTTGGTACCTCAAACAGATGAATCAGAGCACTAAGGTGAATACTGACAAAGTAGGAATGCAGCCAAGAGTAAACACATCTCTGTGAGGTTTCCACACTGTAGGAAACATTAAAGAGTTGCAACTGCAAAAATCTATTTGAAATCATGCAAATTAGAGTTTGTAATTAAACAGGTAAACCAAAAACATTAGACATCAGATATTTTGAGAGCAACTTCTTTTCTTGGACACTTCTTCCTTACCAGTTGAAAAACTGAAGGGTCCCAACCACGGTACTTGAGGCAATTATGGGTTAACTCATATATATAAAATCTGTGTATAAAATCCATCACTCTTTATCCAGAGCTACACTTATTTTCATTGCTGCTATCCTTAAGGATCCAGACAACAATTGAAAAATTAATAAAGTGCAAAATTCTTATTAAGATTTTAATTCATTGTTTTAATTTTCTCTATAGCTTCAGGGCTGTCACGTAGAAAAACTATTTCCTATTTTGTCTTGTTGTTGTTGTTGTTGTTGCTTATTTGGTTATGTACAGGAAATCACTATTGCATTTAGAGGGATTTTTTTTTGCATCTAGTTATTTTTATACAATGTATAAATCAGAAGTAACCAAGACCTCTTGTCTGCAAAGCCAATATTGTGTGACGTAACACAATCAGAGCCCACATATATGTCTCTACCTTCTGACCACATCTGTTGTTTCTTGTACAGTGTGTCTTTTGACAGTATGTTGTAACACTTTTCCTGCATTTGTTCCATCCACTCTTTGCATTGTAGTGCAAATCAAAACACCTAAATCAACACTGGCACTGCACTAGGGGTTACAGAGAGCAAGGGCTACCATTTGCATACCCTAAAATATTCCTTAAACAAACTCATAATGGACTAGCCATGAGGCAAAAGACCCATTTGATTCCAGTCTTATCACAGAGCCAGAATTCCCACCACAGAGCCAGAATTCCTGTTGTTTAAATATATAAAAAAGTAAAGTCTAAAAGAAAATTAAAAAGCACTTGCACATACAAGATATTTTTTAATGGATATAAGACTTGGAAAATTTGCACATTTAAACCAAGTTAGGTTGAAATTTTTCTGAGTTTTCAGTTCTGTGTTGGTAAAAATACCTTGGAAATATACTATTGCCATTACTATGGCATTTACTTGAGGAGGTAGATGCAACAAAATGTGTCATTAATGAATCTTCTTCAAGATTACAGAATACGTAACTTGTTCTTCTTTATACTAAGAGTTTTGGGAAAGGTGACTTTAACTTCTATTTTACACTCATTTTTCTAATACTCCTTAGCTGTAATAGCATAACAGCAAGTGAAAGATTTTCCTGCTCACTTGAATATAGTTCCATCACTATTTTGTAATAAACCACGCCAGATTCATTTTCGTGTGGCTATAAAAATCAAGAGCGTGCCAACATTCAGAACAGCTTGTTCTCTTCCATATTCCCTCTCCTATTCACATTTTCTTGTATCTGTATAGTAAAGATTTACTAGTACTGGTTCCTTGCATGCCAGGTACATTTGTGAGAACCAAAAAAATTGTTTTAGTTGTGTGCATATTTGTGGTGGTTTGCCAAACCTTGGTTTGTAGGGGCAGAGGAAAAAGAAAAAAAAAAAAGGAAAAAAACAGCTGCTTGAAACTTCTGTGACTGGCACAGAGCCAGTAGTTGCCAGACAGGTTGCTAGACCAATTGGACAAGCTGGAAACACCTCTGTGATGTACATATTTAAGAGAGAAGAGACGGCGCAAGAAGCTCCTCTTTCCTGCCTCCCTGCTGAGGGGTGGTGAGGGGGGCCCCACGGGCCCTGTCCCACAGTGGGCCCCGGGCCCTCCCAGCATGGCAGCTGAGATCGGGCCACTGTGAGGAGCCACCCTGGAGCCACGGGCAGCCGTAAACAGCCGCAAGCAGCCATGCAGCTGGTGCAGCCGCGCGGTGCCGCCAGACCCTTCCACACAGCTGGCGTAGCCCGCGCTGAACAGGGCAAAAAATACCACGCAGCCGGCAATGGGAGACATGGCGAATTTTTCCCTGATGCAGAGCCCGGAGGAGATCAACTTCTCAGCTGCAACTTGACAGACACCAACTTATTTCCAAGTCAGAGAGAAAAGTGAGGTCGCATTAGGAGGCCAACATGGCGGCACCGAGGTCAGTGGGGGAAGGGAGAGGGAGGAGGTACTCCCAGAACCAGAGCTGAAATTCTCCTGCAAGCCGTGGTGAGGACTACAATACAGCAAATTGGTTTTCCTATAGTTCATGAGGTGAAGTACATGGTGGGGGTGCAGAGATCCATGTGCAGCCCATGAAAAGGAGTGTTCATGACAGAGCACACAGATGCTGAGGGGCTTTTAAATATTGAAGAAGAGAGCCTTTGCTTTCAGGCTGGAGCAGCTCATCCTTAAAAGACTGAACCTCATGAACTACTATGACCCACGCTGGCAGTTGCGGGAAGACTGTGAGATTCATGGGAGGGATTTTTCACTGCAGCAGATTTGGGCGGACTGTTGTTTGTGAACGTTGAAACCACACTAAGAAGTTGGTAGAGAGCTATCTCCTATGGGAAGGATCCCATGGCACTGCAGAAGAAACTCTTTTCCTTAAACATAAAGAAAGACTCTTAAGAAATGAAATAGTGACCAAAACCCCATGTCATTTCCTTGCACAGCTGATAGAAAGAGGGAGGATTGGGGAAGAAAGGTGTTCTGAAAGTTTGCTTTGTTTTCTCCTTACTCTTTTAATTCTGGTAGTAATAGATCTTCTTTATACTGTTTAAGTTTGGACCTGTTTTGCCTTGAAGTTTTCCTTTTTCCTCAGTAATCCTTATTTCACCTGATGAAAATGAAGTTTTAGTTCCTCTCCTCTGCTCAGCTATAGCAGAGGCAAGTAAGGGAATAATTTTTCGTGGTGCTTGGCATCTAACCATCATCAAATTGCCACAATATTTAAAGTAATATGTGTGTTATTTCAAAACCTTCGCACTCAAACACATGGACTGGTAGAATACTTCTTTTGCAAATCAAGACTCATTTGGTCAGCTTTTTCATTGAAGGAGTCAATGAATGTCCTCATGATCTCAGCTTCTTCTTGGGAAATATTCATATTGAGTTTGTTCCCACTTCCACCATATCTCACTGTGGACTTGGATATAGATATTGTCTGTATACATAATAAAGGTTATATGATGTAGTATATGCAATGTGAGTATTACTTAAAGATGTGGTACAAAGACATTTGTCTGGTTTTTATCCTCTCCCCTTCTTGTTTTCAACAATGGCTTTTAGGGCTCTCAGCAAATGAGATAACTAAAACATTTAGACTACTTGATTCGAGGTTGATTTTCCTACAGGGGTGATTCTAAAAATGTAGCACAAAGCAATCTGCTTGTCAACCACAGCCTCATCTGTGACTACATGATACTCCATAAAGAGGACTATATTTCAAACAGATGCATGAGCAATTGGTTAAGTTTCTTTAAAAGTGGTGCTAAAATCTACCAACAATACACAGAAAGCGTGCTCCTAAAACTCTATGCTTCATGACTTTTACAAATTATTAGAACGTGTTCCTATTTGTACTTTATAAAATTAATCTTAACTACAGTTAGCACAATATTCCTTGTTTTATATATTTATTTGCTTCAGGTTTCATGCTCAGAGCATTATCTTGTGCTTTTCATTCCATGTTTGTCTCTCAAAGGGCTACTGGAATACAGTTTGTTTCATCAAAGCATGTCTGTTTTAACACCTCTTGGAAATAAATAATTTGCCACTCATGTTTTTAAAGGAAAGAAAAAGAGTATTATGAGATTTTATTCTTACCAAAATATTTGAAAAGTAGTCACATAAGAGGCACTTATTTCACCTATATTGGTCAAAAAGGGTTTAATTTGAGATGTCATTTTGACGAGGCATTAGTTGAAAAAGAAAGAAAATTGTAAAAGAGTGAATTAACTTCAAATATTTGAAGTCATGGGTGAACCCTATCCATATCTATGAGAGCATCTCATGTCACTGTAATTTGTTGTCTTGATACCTTGAGATTAGATCAAAGAAAGTCAGTCCCTGGCCAAAAGCTTACAAGAAGTTTTTCTTAGAGATGTTTCCTGAAGAAAACAAAACAAGGAAAGAAAAGAAAAAAAGGTTGAAAAATTTAAACATAAATAGAGCTAAATGTACTTGACACATCAGTAAATTGAAATAATAAATAGCATTGTTAGTACAAACAGATGAGACACTGGCACCTAGGAAATTTTTATTGGAAATAATGGTTTCTAATAAGAAAATTAAAGGAAATAAGATGTATATATCACATATGTAAAGAAGCTCGTATTCTAGCAATGGAGAGACAAAACTCAATTTTCTTTTCTCAAGATGTTCCACAGAACAATTTAAACTTTTGAGCAGAAACCATTTTCCTGAATACTTAGAGATAAAAGCTCAAACATTCATTTTATAACCTCTTTTCTTCTGCCAGCCACCTCTGTTATTACCTTTTGCTCTCAAAACTTCCCCCTCAGTTACTTTCCTATTATGTCAATAAGTTACTCTTTTCCTGAAGGGCCCTCTCCTGGGCTTTTTGCAGCTCTTTCATTCTAAGGATTGCTTTTTCATGTCCTCCATGTTTCATGCTCTTAAGTTTCTTATTGACAGCTGCTCTCTTTTGAGTTAGAAGCTGCACTTGCAGAGATAATATAAGGTATCTACATACAGGGAAGGTAGTTGTTTCACAGATTATGACAAGATTATTTAAAAAGGACTCTGTCTTTCAGTTAATGAATAACAATGAAAGGGCTGTAGTCTTGGGAGCTAAACTGTCACAGTAACACAACAATTAGGTACAATATTAGTACAACTATTATTCAAGTGTGTCATACCCTTTTTTCTAATAATTAAACACAGAATGCCTCGTCATGGCTAAATTTCAATTTTTCATCACAAAAGAAGAAATGGGGAAGTGCCACAAGCTCTTCCCTTGTTCATTCAGTTCACATACAATGTTTATGCAAGTACGGAATTCAAAGTTTGATCACTCTAGGTTCTATTTTATGGGTACTCTGAAACCCAATTATTGTTTGCAGCTCAATTTTTAATTCTGTGAGAGAAAGTTGTGGTAAAAATGCTGAAGGTTGTTAATTATTAATAAATCAGTGAAATTAGGAGATGAAAATGGGCTGAAGTTTCCCAGTTTCTTTTACACGGACTTACATAGCAGTTGCCTATAGAATTTCTACCGAATAAATGCCCAGTAAACTTGAGACATCACAAATACTTTAACCAAAGAATGAACGTCCCCTAAACCTCTTAATTTTTAACTATGCCTTAATGAACAAACACTGGAGATAATCCACCTCATTCCCAAGCAATGCCTTATCAAAAACAATTGGACCTGTCCTCAGCAGAAACATGCAAGACTTTCATCTTTCCTCTCTGAGAAATTGCTTACTGATCTGGGCAGATTACACCTTTGGGATTTCCACAAAGAGATAGAGATGGGATGTACAGCAAAACCAGGAATATTGCCTTTCTGCAAATGAATTTCCACTTGTACGATGAGTATTGTACAAACTCCTCCTTCTGACAGCAAGTTCAGAACATACCCAAGTTTCCTCTTTCTTGCAAAATCTGTTTTTTCCTGGATAAAATTCTGTTTGTGTCATGTCACCATAGTTGTGATGAATGTGAAAGAAGCCAGGAGTGAGGGATGGAGCTGCAGGATCTATGATCCTAATACTGGAGTCTTCCATGTGGCAGTACAGCTTCTGGTATTCACTGAATGCCAAAGCCTTCTCTGCAAGGCAGGTGTATCCTTTCACTTGTTAGGTAGTCAGAAATCTCCGTGGGGCTGTCATGGAAAAGGGAAGGTGCCATGGTTTCACCTCATTCAGCAGCCAAACCCCACACCTGCTCACTCACTCCCCCGCCATCAGGGAGAGAATCAGAAGAGTAAAAGCGAGAAAATTTGTAACTTGATCCAAAGACAGTTTAATAGGGACCAAAAGCTGCACACACAAACAGAGTAAAATAATAAATTCATTCACCACTTCCCATGGACTGGCAAGTGTTCAGCCATCTCCAGGAAAACTGTGTTCCATCCTGCATAACGGTTACTTGTCACAACAAGCTCCATAACTCCAAACAGTCCCCAGTTCTTCTTTCTTCTCCCCAGTAGATGTCATACATTCTGTAATATCTGTTTGGTCAGTTTGGATTACCGGTCCCAGCTGCGTCTCCTCCCAGCTTCCCATGCACCATAACTTCCTCACCAGCTTGGCAGTACAAAAAGCAGAAAAGGCCTTGGCTCTGTGTAAGCCCTGCTCAGCAATAACTAAAAGATCTCTACATTATCAACCCTGCGGTCAGCCCAAACTCAAAGCACAGGGTTTCAGCGTATTGGAAAATGTTAATACAACATTTAACAAACTGCTGAAAGTAATGAGATTCCTGACTGAGAACTACATGAAAGGCAACGTGTCTCTGCTTGAAAGACTCACCAAGAGGGAATTCCTATCAAAATTTTCAGGCACTTTTATTGTCTTTTTAAAAACCTTATCGTTTGCCTGAGAAGATGGATTTTTTTCAGTCTAAGTGTATCAGATTGCTGAGGGTATGCACGATACCCAGTCTGACAGCAGCAGAGCTTGCACAGTATTTATTTAAGATGTATTGGCACATCTCCCTGCTGCTTGTGTCAGTGATGTTTCTGGCTTTACTTCACAGGCAGGACCAGTACATTTAGAGTTTTAGAAAGAGTGTATCTGACCACCAGCTGACAGCACAAAAAACCAGCTATCCCTGCAGATATAACGTTTGCTTCAAAACAAAATAAATGAGAACTGAACTCAAATATTTGAAAACAAGAGGGAAGCTGAAGGGGACACTGTGGGAGTGGTTGTGTTAAATTGAACGTTAATGTAGCTGAAAATACTTTCAGTCTGTTCTGGAAGATAGTCTGCTTTCCAAGATAGTCTGATTCCTTCTTACATTGTAGCCTAGAGGGTGATTTATCCCAGTGATGCTGGATGGTTTTTTGCCTTTTTTCTTGTATATATTCTCTGTATTCTTTACACATATGTTTGGAGCTCTGTAGCCTATTATTGCATTCATAGCTACTTTTCCTAGTACTTTTCCCTGCCCTGACAGGCAGAAAGACAAAACATATTCCAAAGCCCCTGTCCTATATTGGTTTTCCCTGGAAACCAAGGCCAGAAAACTGCTCCTTTAGACACATTTTCATAAACAAAGTACAGCTAGTCCCAAGGGGGGGGGACTCCAGAAAAGGGTTGAACCAGAAGGGGGAATTACCTCATCACCTGTGCTCCTAATTGGTGATTTTTGTCAATTATGCTAATTTGCTAAACTTACAAAAACTTTATCCACCCTGTGTGGTTTGATCTTTTGTGGACATTTTTCCGTAACTGTCCCTGGAGGCCCCCAATAAAGATCCACCTTTATATTACCTCCTACACTAATATTATCTTGAAAGTGTGTGTTGTTTCATTTATAGATTCTTAAGGCATCACCAGGGTAGAGGACAAAGCATCTGAGTCAACATGGAGTGAGTTGTCACAGATGCAGAAAAATTGGCAGTGGTCTAAACCAGCTTGAAGATATTGTTCCAGCTTCTGATGTCTCTGCAAAACTGTTAGTCTAAAATTACACTGAAAATCATGTCAAGACTCTGTGCAGAAAGTGGCAGTAAGAATTCCTCTGCAGCTGCAAGTTTTTGGAAGACACACGTACACAACGTTTGTAGGCTCTTCTGGCTGAATGTTTCTGCAAAGAGGAGGTAAGCCCACTTGGAGAAGGTTCTACTCTTTTATATACATATATATAGCTAAACAGAGAGGAATAATGAATTCTTGGTAAGTGATGTTCTTTGCTATCTCCTGAGACCCTTTGCACTGGATACAAAGCCAGGTGACTACTTGGTCTGATAGAAGGTGAAATATTTTAAACCTATTTCATCAGTTGTCAGAAGATACAACTGGAATTCACCTCCCTTAGACCTTTTCACATTAAATAGACTATGAGGAGTCATGAATACCTACTATTAAGTGCTATAAAGCATCCCCATTAGTCATTTAGTGCCTAACTGTTTCTGATGCGTATTAAAGTGGTAACAGCCTTTACTTCTCTTGGCTATATAATTCCCCAGCAAGTTATACTACCTTTGAGAAAATGACAGAGGCTAATAAATGACTCCTGTCTTTCTGCTTTGTCTTTTGATTGAGATTTTCCCCAAACTGAGATGAACCAAATTACTAGGTTGAAGGGCTCTAAAATGTCTTTGTTCCGCATGAGAAATATGAAGTTATCTTCTTGCAGTAAGGACTCCACTGGAGCACATGCTCTCCACCTAGGAACAAAGCTTGTTTCACTGGATGATCCTGTAAGTGTCCTTTATGGTGGTCACTTCTGAAAGAAGGGAAAATCTTCTATTCTGACATTCACTGGCTACTCTGGCCAAGAGGAACTCTTCACACCTACTAGAAATACATTCATTTGTTATTTCAGACTCGCATTTCTGAAGAGAAACTGACAGAGAAAATGTAGGTCTGAGAGTTAACTGAAGGCAGTCTGAAATTATGGAAAAGCTGAAAATAGATATGTCATGCAACAGCCCTTGCTAACTGAAAGAGAATGTCCACTCTTAGTTTCTCTCTTTCACATACACACACACATACATACATTTTGGCAGGTGTGATTGAAGGTTGTGTCATCAGAAGAAAACAATTGCTTGATTTCCTACATTCACTGAATTTAGTTCAAGCCATGTATAGTAAAGTACACATGCATTGTCTCTAAATTCATTCTGGAATTGTCTTTTCATCATGCTGTTTGGGTAGACCAGACCAAGCCTATGTACATGTTCAAAGCCAGATTACAACAGAAGATACCAACAATATCTCGCACAGGAGGCTGTTCTTCATCTATTCACTGACCTTAAACATAACCTTTTATTCTGTTGAGCTAAAGGTAGAGCTCAAACTTGTTAGCAGTAGATAGTTTCGTTTTGATTTATTCAGAACAAGGACCTGGAGGTGCAGATCTGTAAAGTGGAGAGTGGCATTGGAGAACTGGATTCTAGCAAGGACTTAAAATCCCAATCCCATGCCACGTTGAAGGCTTTTTTATCCTTCATGAATGAAGCTCGGGATATGTGTAATTCTTCCCAGAACACTTCTTTCTATGACACAGCTATTTTGTAACTACCCCCAAATCTTTATGTCAGCACCTCAACTTTAAGATTCTATCACAATTAACATAACTGCAGAACATCAGATGGAAAGCCTGTGTTATCACTGTTATAAGTTTGTTGAAGGGTCTATTCCCCTTTACAATTTGTTATGCCTTAAGTCAAGATGTTTTAACAGAAGGAAAATTAAACTTTACTTATTTTGTTCTAGACAGGAGACTTTGAACTAGTTTGCTTAATCCTGACAAACTGTTCTGTGAAAGTATATGCAAATTGTTTATCAAGGCAGATCATGTTTTATGAAACAAAATTAAACTTTCTTTTCTTTAAAAATATTTATTTAACATATTGCCTTTTCTAATGGGATTTCACTTTATCACTGTAGTTTCTAGAGCAACATATTTATATCTAAGGAACAGTTACAGAATTATCTAATTAAGATTCATTTAAAATCCTTTCATTTACTCTCCAGACCCAAAAACAGTGGGTGTATATAAATAAAAGGGAAAGTTGAAATCAGAAGTATAGTTCTTTAATGAGTTAAGAAACAAAAAAAAAAAAGAGAAATAATGAAAAAAAATCCCAACAAACTCGCCTTTCACTGCCTTTTATTAGTAAACCAAAATTATTGTATTCTGCTTGTCAACATTACAAATATTGCCTTTATATCTGGGCATATAGGATTGTCATCCTTATGGCTTATAAGTCCTCTTGGATTTTACTCCCTGCTTTCTGCCATTCCCCTGACTCATCTACTTCCCTCTCTGAGCTACTTGGATTTATACAAGAGAGAGAAGAAAAAGACATGCTGAAATAAAGAAATTAACAGAAAGAAAAAAATAAAGAAAGAAAGAACAAGAGCAATTGCTTGTAAGCCAGAAGAATAATTACATTCCACTTTCAGTTTTGGCAGGTGACTTGCTTCATAACAAAGGTTATTTGCATAACCTTTCCTCTAAATAAGCTTAGCTGTGTGTAAAATAGAGGCATATGAAAGTACTGTGAGTGTTATTGTAATTTACTGACATGTACAGAGCACTTTGAGGTAAATAATTAGGTCTGTTCTAAAGAAAAAATGAACTAATGTCAAATACTTCATATCCATTCTGTACATCGATGTCTCTTTGACGTACTTTGTCTAAAAAACACATTGAACAGATAGCTGAAGTGCAGATAAGGCATAGGAAAAATGAAGATCTTTATAATATGCACAAGGACAGGGCATGTGAATGTGTCTGTGATGGAATTAAGGAGAAGGGCAAAAAATCGTGTCCGTTGTGAAGCGATTCAGTTGTACTTAGCAAAGGAAAAGTTTCTGTGGTTTATGTCTACCAAAAACTTCAAATAGTACTCCAAAAAGAAGCATTTGGGTATTTGCAGCAACACAACATTTCCCGTATGAATAAGATATTTTCTATTTCTTCCAATCTTTGTGCAAAACAAATGTTTATACTTCCTTGTGACAAATAGAATAGTTAAAGATAGCGTGACATATCTGACCTTTTTTTCTTACTGCTTCTATGTTAATGTAAACCTTTAGGCAATCAACACAGGCTCTGCAATCAAGCCTGTATTGGTTTTATTCTGTTTTCTAAATATAATCTTTTGTGGCAAAGATTTTGGTCATAAGTTTAAAAGTTAAGGTAGTCAGGAAAAGTTGTTCTTTTAAATAAAGTTTCATACTTTTATTGCATCTCTTCATAGGTGTGTGACAAATGCATCTTCAGGGGAGCCCCCATACAACCTATCTCAGCCCCTAAAGGTAATCAACACATTATCCAGCATGAGTGCTGAGAGAATGCTGCACCTGACATTTCACAGGGATGTGGGTGTTGTCTAAGAAATTCTTAGTACAAAAGAGAAAGAATGATAGGCAAGAAATTAAAATCATTCTGTTTTTCTTACCTTCCCACTGACTACCTATGCTTTACATATTTTAGACCATTCCCTAAAATAGTTCTAATTAACAGTGCAAAGGAAAGGAAGTCCAGCATCTTGTATCTTTCATTGGTGCTGTCTGCCTTCAGCTTCCCTCAGTTCCAGACTGTCTGAAGATGATTTCCAAATATTTATCTTCCCATTCTTTTTTGAAAGATGTCTTACCTTCATATAATTCAAAAGAAGAGGAGAAAAAAAATTGTACAAAGAGTAAAATAATTGTACATCTATCTAGACAAAAAGTCTGTATTCTGGTTTCTTCCAGGTTTGGGATCAGAAGGTTCCCATTCAGCCCCAGGAAAGGAAAAGGCAGGAAAGGATGGGCAGATTTTCCATATACTTGTATAACTGCTCATTGCAAATACCAGATCATGTTTTGTGAAATACTATTACATTTCTATGACAAAATTCTATAATAGTACTGTCTTTTATTATATTCCATTAACTATTCCTGTAAAATAACAACACACACAATGATGACTATAATAATTATAAAAATAAGTACAATAATAAAATTATATCATGAATAGTTACATAAGGAAGTTATTTTCCCCAAGTATTTTGAGAAATTTTCCTAAGCATTACATTGCCTTTGAAATATAGCTGTAAAAAGAGCAGTGTGATGGCATTTAAGGAAAAGGTCAAAGAAAATGGAGTTTTCTTTGTCATCTTTAAGTTGCTGCTATGCTAAATTTATGTCTCTTCAAGAGAACTGATTACAGCTCCTTTAATAAAACAAAAAGAAAATTCTCTTTTTGCGATAGAAATAAGGTGGGTTCAGAGCACCAACTCTTTGGTGTATCCATTGAGGACCAGCAGTTTTATAGAAAATGTAGTTAGAAATAAACAAGGCTACAAGCCTGTGAGATAAGTGAGATAACACATTCTGAGATATAAAAGCATGCGAGCATTTCTCCATTTGCAAAGGTATAGTTCCTAATATACAGAAAATTCCCTGAACTCTGGGGACATTTCCATTTGCTTTAATCTGGTTTGGTTCTTTGAAAGAGTTTTGAGGTGAGTTTGAACTATTCTGAATAAATCAGTAAAGGAAGAAATATTTTTCTCCCTAGAAGTGGGATTCTTTTTGTCATTTGTTTCATAAAGATACT
Source organism: Falcunculus frontatus (assembly GCA_013398115.1). Taxonomy (NCBI): domain Eukaryota; kingdom Metazoa; phylum Chordata; class Aves; order Passeriformes; genus Falcunculus; species Falcunculus frontatus. Next base: position 80,124 of record VZRV01010554.1, read on the forward strand.
GTACCATGTCTTTTTTCTCAGAAGAATTTCATGGGTTCCTGTACCTCATCAGAACAAATAAAAAGGTTGTAGATTTGTTTTAATTATATTGAGATTAGGCTTCAGTGAAATAAAAAAAAAAAAAAAAAAGAGTCGAATATGAAAATGTGACCTGAACGATTACATTTTAACTGTGAAATAAATTGAGCAACAATGCAAGCAATGTAATGTACTCAGTGAAAAGCTTCAGACCATGAATACTTTCAAACCAAGGTGACATATTAAAAAAAAAAAAAAAAAAGAAAATTGAAAGATGAATTTGATAGGAAAGCCTATTTTTAAAGAAAGATGGAAGGTCAGACCCTCAGCTTGATATTTCCAGTATTTTTTATAGGAGTTTTGTAAGTAGTTACACTTAGTGCAACCTGCTGCCTTGCACGCATAGGATAGAAATGAATTAATTTCAAGCCTGTACTCTAACTTGCCTTTGTTTTTTTCATTGTTTTAAGGTTTGGGGGGTGGTGGTGGCATTTGTTCATTTTGCCTTGTTTGTTTGCTGGTTTGTTTGGGGGTATTTTTACCTCTGAAATATTAAAATATAACACCAAGGCTCCAGGAGATGTTGCTTTAAGAAGGCATTATCAAGTTTTCTAAACTTCTGGATAGAAACGGTAACACACTGATCATAGCTCTAATTCTGGTATCCTCTTTTTTATGTCTGATTGTATTATCACACAAATGAGTAAGAATTTTGCACAGTGTCATAAAATCATAGATCGTCTTGAACAGGTCCATGTCCTTCCTGTCCTGGGACCCCAGAGCTGGGTGCAGTGTTCCAGGTGGGGTCTCACCAGAGCAGCGCAGAGGGGCAGAATCCCCTCCCTCCCCTGCTGCCCCGGCTGCTTTGGATGCAGCCCAGGATACAATTGGCATTCTGGGCTGTGAGCACACAATGTTGGCTCATGTCCAGCTTTTCATTCATGAGAACCCTCAAGTCCTTCTCAGCAGGGTTGCTCTCAGTGGCTTTTCCCAGTATGCACTCATATCTGGCATTGTTCCAAATCAGGATGAGCAACTTGCACTTGTCATCTTTGAGGTTCTCCAGCTTGTCCAGGTCCCTCTCGATGGCATCCCTTCCTTCTCTTGTATTAACTGCACCACTCATCTTCATGTCCTCTGCAAATTTGCTGAGGGTGGACTCAATCTCACTATGTCATTGACAAATCTATTAAAGAGCACAGTTCCAAGACAGAGTCCATCATCATTACTTTCCACTTTGCAATTACTGTTCTTAGAATTTGGCTGTGCCTCTGCTGCATTCATTTCTTGATGCTCCTTAAGCAGCTAATATGAAGGTTCTAGCTCCGGGAACAGGCAAAATTTGTACAGTTATAGAATCACAGAACAGGCCAAATTGAAAGAGATCTCAAAAGGTCATTTGATCAAACTTTTGTGGCAAAGAAAAGATGGATAATATTTTCTAGTACACTTTTCATTTGATTCTTGCAAGCCCCCAGTAGTGGGGAACCTGTCACGTGCCTTGGAAGGTTCTTTCAGTGAATGATTGTTCTTACTGTAAAAAATTTCTTTCTTATGATGAGTTGAAAGCTCTTCCAGGACAAGCGGTCTTGTCTTCTCCACATGGCTCCTTGTGATGAGAGAGTCTTTGATCTCTTTGTAGCTGCCTCTTATGTACTGGATTACTGCGATGAGCTTCCCCTGATTCTGTTAGACTCGAGGGAGAAGAGACCTACCTCCTTCAGCCTTTCCTTATAGAATAGGTTTTATAGTCTTTTGATTATCTTTATGGCCTCCCCTTGGACCCACAGTCTGTATCTTTCCTGAATTATGAGGACCAGAACTGAAGACAGTACTCCAGTTGCAGCCTGATGAGCACTGAGTGGAGTAGGATGAACACATCTCTATTTCTGCTAGTAATGTCCCCCTGGATGCAGACGAGGATCTGACTTGCCTTTGTCATTGCGGTGGCATGCTGCTAACTAATGTTCAGCTGGCTGTTCACCAGGATGCCCCTGTCCCACTCAGGAATACTGCTTTCCAGCCACATGGCTCCTAGTTTGTGCTGGGCTGTTTGGCTTCTTTTTCCCAGCCTCAGGATTCTTCACTTGTCTTTGCTAAACTTCATGTAGTTTTGTTAGCCCCCTCTTCCAACTTGTCCAGGTCCATCTGTAAGATAATTCATCCTTCAGATGTGTCTACTCCACCAGTCACTTCCATGTCATCAGTAAACTTGCTGAAGGTGCTTTTGTTTCTATCATCCAGATCATGTATGAATTTTGTAGGCCAAACATCTGATCTGTAATTTGATGGTTTGCCCAGTGAAGACTGTGGGAAAGTCCATCAGACACTTTGCTGGGATCCAGATAAACAGCATCCAGTACTCTCCCCATGTCCATGCAAGACATTATCTTGTTGTAGAAGGTGATCTACAACACCTCTTTGTAAACACATGCTGGTGTTTCTTCATCACCACATATGGTTTTGTTTATAAGAGTTTTTAGAACGACATGTTTCATTACTTTCCTGGGGACTACAGTAAAACTAATGAGTCTGTAACTTCCTGAGTCCTCTTCCATGTCATTCTTGTAGATGGATGTGACATTTGTCCTCTAGTCATCAGGAAACCTAGGCTAGTCCCCTGATCTCCACAACATTCCAGGTGCTATAGACAGTGTCATTGCAATACTGTCAAACTCTTCTATTAACAGCCTGGGGAGAGTTCTGTGCAGAGCAGTGGTTTTGTGTGGGCTGAGCCCTTGCAAGAAGCTGAAGAACAGCCCTTCCTCCACTGCTGGTGAGTTCATACATGCACTGTCATAGTTTCTTTATCCTGTCGTCTGGGGTCCCAGTATGCTGATAAAGACAGAGAGGTAAAAGAAGAGAAGGTAGAGCTATGAAGAAACTCTGTTTTGTCAGCATTGTTAATAACTAGTCTTAGGACTTTCCTAGATTTCCATAGCGTATAAATCAGATTTGTTTGTGCAGCAACATTCTTCCTAAACAGCAAGGCTTGATGTACAGATGGGGAGGGGATGAAGGCCATTTAGACAGAACAGCCCACAGGCGAGTAAGTAAAATGAATTCAGTCCAACATTTCCCATTAGACTGTTATTGAAATAGTAGAAGGTGGGTTACCAAATTAAAGCCAAGCTTTGACAAGTAGTTTTTTCCAAACTACTGAGGGAGTGAGAAACAGGAATTTTTAATTAATTAATTAATAGAAGGCCTAGATTTAGGAAGTTAAAGACACAGAGAAGAACTGAAAGAAAGAGTCCAGTCTGGGATTAGGAGGGAGGTGTGGAAAGAAGGTAATTTGCTTCTTATTGAAGAGGGGGAAGGAAAGAAAGATGCTTGGAAAAATGCTGTATCTAGTAAAACTGAAGAAGTTTAACATTTAAGAGTAGAATAAGATGATGTAACCTAAAAAAGTGTCACCAGATGAATACATTCTCAAAAGTTCAGTGCAAGGGACTTAGGTAAACATCTCATATAGGAGGGTAAAAGTGATGGAAGTTCCAGTAAATGAGCAGATTGGTTTGGAATTTGCTGTTTCTTTCCATGGTGAAATAACCAGAGGAGTGTCCAGAATTAACAAGGAAATCACATATATCACATCATTTATGTTGAATAGAAGCATTGGTAGATTGATCTTGAAAAATTTCATAGCTGAATCACATCATTATTGATTTTTCTGCTTTTTGTTGCAAACAAAGGGTTCACTTGGTTGCCATATGTAAAAGAAGATTGGAGTAACATTAATGTGACCTGTGATATATTTTAGTGGCTAATTTTTGTCTTGACTTCATTGAGGCTATCTCAAACATGCTTCTTCCTGGTAGAAACTAATAACAGTGACAAAACATCAATACTGACTGTTACCTTTCTTGACTTTATAGTGTAACTAAAACATCCACTTAAATGTTAGTTGGATGGTGTCCCTTTAAATCACCTTAGAAGAAAATACTAAGAGCTTGCCCTTCCCTTGCCAGTGACAATTTCCCCAGTCTATCTATCATAAATACTTCAATTTTAACAAGATGTGTATACCACCTCTGCAAAATGTATCTGTGGATTTGAATTTGCTATGGGTTAAACCTTCTTAAAAAAATCCTTATACAATCTGTCTGTTTCATAAAAGGCAAGCTGACAGACAAATATTGACTGCAGCCTGGTGAAAGACCTGCAAATTTTGCTGATATCAAAAAAATGAACTTTATCCAGTGATCTTCAGAGTTAAACCCCCATTAACTTCATATGTTTCAATTCAGCTTCTGTCAGTATACCTGAAGCAAAAATCCATTGTTAAGTCTGCAGAAATAGCAATATTTTTAGTCTTTTATTTAAGTGACTGCATACTATAAGGCATCTAATTCTTAGTGCAGATCCTGTTTTCTGCCACTAGCCACTGGGTGAGTGTAGATAAATGTCTAATCTCTCCATTGTCAGTTTCACCTGAGCCATACAATACTGTGATGGTACCAGTCCTTTTTTCAAAATTTGAATATGTACTACATGCACAGAAGCTACCACAGTAACCCTATCTGATAACAACCTCCCATAATTCCCTGTTCTCCCTATTTTCAAAACTTACTTTTTACTGTTAGAGAAAGTTATCAGCATGGTGATCTAAATTCTCAGGGGCAGCATGCATCATGTTTCTCTCTGTAAAAAAGGACATTTTGCAGTAACTCACTAAAAATACCAACACTGACACATCCATTTCTCCTACCTTCAACTTCTGCAAATTCTTTTTCAAAATTGTTAGCCATGGGATAGTTTATTAAGGTTATTACTTAAACCATGCTATCCTGAGTCTTGAGTGACAACATAATTTTTCCAGAAGAGCGACAAATTATTATATAAGAAAATATAAAAATCTGGTCTGATTGGCTCCTCTCTACATTAGTGTTAATTAAATTTTTTTTTACCACATACTAAAACATTAGATAAACCCCTTAATGTTGTTATAGATTGTTTTAGAATGAGCATATATTAGCTGCTGAGCTTCAGAATACCTGTTTCTCATGAAAAGAGTGGATGGTGTTTATTAATTGATATCTGCTGGAGGATGATACAGTTAAGGCAAAAGATAACCAGTTCTGTTCTGGTGCAAGGACAAGTGCCTTCTTGGAAGAGGTGTTGAACAGAAGAGGAGAGAACGAACTGAGAATTGTGTGTTTGCTGTTACCTTGACACTTGCATCTTCTTGATTTCTCCTTGAATAGCAGGGTGCAAGGAGGGTAAGAAAAGGAAACAACAAGGTAAAAGTGTATCAAAATAGGGAAAATAGCATTTGCAACCTTTCTCATTCCCGAAGAGGGCTGCCTTTCAGAAATAGCTCTCTTATGGAATTTTGTTTCTCATATTTTAGTAAAAAATGTCATTGATACAGCTTTTAAATATTAATGGCTTAATTTTTTTCTGCATCCTTATATTTCTGTAGTAATTATAGAAATAGTACTAGTGTAGTTCTCTCTCACCATGTTTCCCAAGGCTTGGGAAAGCCCAAAAGGCACAGAGATTACAAACGGAACTTACAAATACATTTCAGTTCCTAAAGACAGATAGAGACACCTTGGGTGGGCTTTCCAAACTTGTAATAATGGTGTGTGTCAGCTGTGTAATGGAGTGTGATATACATTCTTGCAACTACTGTAATATGAAGCTGCCTTGCCAGACATCCTAGAAATTATTCCAAGGTTTAGAAACTAATTGCTTAGAATATATGGAGGAAAATGATTAAAAGCCTGTAAGTTATTTTGAGACTGAAAAACAAGCAGGCCCCAAACCTCCCTGCCGGTATATTGTACCCGCAAGAGATAAAGACTGGACAGAGCTCCGTCCTGTATCACACAATGCCATTTTGCAGGAGATGAAGATCAGCTCTGCTCCTGCTGTGATGCTCCCATGACTGCAGATCTGCTGTGAAGTCGAAAACAAAGCTGTGAGGGGTATAGGTGTTTTATTGATGTTATTAACACACAAAGGTGACTGCATAGGCTTAGGCCACAGCTCACAGGCAGTCAGAACTCACAGATGTCCAGATGTCTATCTCTGGTTTGAGAATTCAGGTTGATTTTTTAGTCTGTTTCACTGTTAAAACTTGGACATCATCTGAATTGAGTTCCTTTCTTAAGTGAAAGATTTGTTTAAGCTCATCCTGTTTCTGAGAGATATTTTACTAATGTTTATGAGCACATGATTCTGTCAACACATGTCTTCACTGTGGAGTAGTTTTCCTTCACAAACCTTACTCGTATGGTAATACATGATACTTGAAGGCTGGGGGGAAGTTAACCAGTATTAATAAAAAGATCCCAAAACAGATATTTGTTGTGGTGTACCAAATATTTGGTGTACCAAAACCATAACAGTATTTGTGTGAGTTCTAGTTTAGCCAGAACACAATTAAGTAGAGCAAAATAACACTCTTGGAGATAAAGTAAGAGATGAAATCTAGAGCTTTTTATACAACAGGCATCCAACTGAGCTCCCATCTACCAGACTATCACCAAAATAAAAAAAAAAAATTAAAAAATAATGGCAAAAGAATGTGAAAAAGAGGTATAGTAAAAGCATTTGGATTAAACAGTAGGAATTTTGAAAGACTAAGATGAGAGTGATTCTGGTTTCCAGGGTATAATAAACCAACTAGGGACTCTGGCTGTAGTAACAGAAAGACTGATGGGAAAATAGTTCAGAAGCTGAAAAAGAATGCTTGGAGCAAAACTCTGTCAAATAAAATAATGGGAAAGCAAGGCTGTAAGAGAGAAAAGGTGTCAGCTTAAAATAACTTTATTTTAAATAAAATAATGACTTGGAAATCGTTATTTTGTATATGCAGGCTCTGATACAGCATTAAGAGATATTACTACTGTTATCAATGTCACAGATGGTCCTATGGAGACAAGCTTCATTGGACAGCTCAGAAATTCTCCATCTATGGTAGTACAGTACTGAGGAATCTGATACCTGGATATGGGGTGCGGTGCAAACTTATTCCTTCAAAGGTTACTAAAAATCCATATATTGTCCCACCATGTTAATTAGTGAAAAAGAAAAATTACAATTATTGAGGAAATACTTGATACACTTCCCAGAAATGTTTGAAAAATTGACAAAATTTAAGAATATTCCTAAAAAGAAGGTGTGGTTTGTTGGAAACTGTAAATAACTTTATGTGGGATGAACAAAGAAGTATCTGACTTCCAATATGCATATGAAGGCCCCACAACTGACTGAATATATGCTCATGAGGCAAAATGAATGGCATGATTTTCAGACTAGATTTAGAACATCCCTGAAAGCGGTAATCAGAATAGTGAAATTCATAAAATGTTTCTAGCTTTAATGAACATACTAGGAGAAGATGTCTCTGGAAACATGTGAAATATGTCTATTAGACTTGTTTAAATTCTTTTTTCCCCTGCTTTTGAAAGAATTTCGCTATTCTTGCTTTTAACATTTTGCTTTTCAAAATGTTGCTGCAATAAGTTTATTAGATGTCTCTTAAGAGTTTTTTCTGCATCAAGCTCTTTTTCGGATATGTAGATAGCAAAAACAATACTGTGATAATAGTTCATTGTCATGAAGTTAGTCACAGTAAGGCAAGCCTTTTGCAGTGTGAAGGGTAGATAGATATTATGGGGGAAATCAGTAAGGACTGGTGGTGACCAAATATGACTTTCTATAAAATTTGATACTATACCTAAATAATTTTCCTCAATTATTTAAGAGATAGTATAAATTAGCAGAAGAAAAAAAATTATATGGCACAAAGGTTTTTCAGAATTATAAACAAGAAAGTTCTGACTTTCGAGGAGAAGGTAAAGTCTGGCTAATAAGCTGTTAGTGAAAAAAAATATTTACATTTGTGCAAAATTTCTGTTGTTTGAGTGTGCAGTATGCAATATGTGTAGAAGCGGAGACAATATACAGAAAATGGTAGTCTGAAAATAGTCCAAGGGTCTACTTCATGTGCAGCACAGCAGGTTCTCCAGAAGAACTGCTGTGACAAAACGTGCCACAAGCAGAAGAATACGAGAGTTAAAGAAAGACCTTGCTTCCAAGTAAGGCATTCTGTTTAATAAAATGTTATTCAGGTAGCTGTATGTTAACAGAAACTTAAAAAGAGAAGGGATGCAAAAGGCTTGAAAGGTCTCAGTATGTTGAAACACTTTTATATGTCCATTTATATTAAAATGAAATTTGTTGGTAAGATAGAAAAAATAATAACTATCTCATAATAGGAATATATAGGGCTTGTAAGGGCCCTTGATCAACCAGGAAAACAATGCTTTAAAGGCAACTCATTCAAATTAGAATTGAAGAACAACTTTTTTTTAAAGTAATTACAATTAACCTTGGAAACAAAATAGCAAAGGAAATATTGAAGTACATGTCTGGCAAATTCAGACCAAACTGGAAACTTTTAGAGAATTACACTTTGAACAAAAAAATGATGGAGTCAGTAGAGGGGTAGCTGAGGGAAATTGAAAGTTTCTGAAACATGGGTTGGGAGATTGGATGAACTATAGGTCTTTCCTGATCTCCATCTCAGTAAATTTCTTATAACACACATCTTGTTTGTGAGAGCCCAAAGGAGATTTCTTTATCTTGTTAGCATATTGTCACAGACAAATAGAGACATTATATCACATTTTAGAAGTTCAGTTCTTCAAGGACTATATTTTCTCCCAGTTTGGCAATGTTTTTCCTTGTTTCATTGATTTTAACAAGCTGAAAATGTCACAGGCATTTGATGCAAATATCACCAAATGTTTTGTCTATGCCACTGTTTCCATAATCATTCAGATTGGATGGACTCCCTCCTTCTAAATTGGGGCAGGAGGGTGGGGGGAAAGGAAGAGGGGGAAGGGAGAGAGAGAGAAGTAGAATATTTAGTGGGTTTTTTTTTTTTACAATTTTTTCCTGTTTCTGAAGAAATATTCCTTTCCCTGCTAATGTGATCTCTTTGAACAGTCAGCAGATAGAAAGGATACTTCAGGTATGTTTCTACAGTTTGCCTTTCATAATTCTTATTTCTGAGTGAAAGGTTTTCTGTCACTATAAAATATTTTTTATTGATTATACTGATTTCACTGTCAGTGAATCCAGACCCATTTCATATTTCAGGATAATAATAAGCCTCATGTGAAATCATATTTTTTCTCTTTTGGTAGTTTCCTTTGAGTCCCTAAGTAGGGAGTTGGTTTTTAGTTTCTAATTTATTTAGATCATATTATTTTTATCATTACCAGAAAGAAAGAATAGGGGATGCACCAAAGCAGAAGCTAGTGAGCAAGCAATGAAATGGACTGAAGACATTTAATTGCTGTCACCTACGTTTTTTCTATGTTTGAACCAATAGTGAATCCTTGAAAAACCTCAGACTTGAACTCAAGCATGTAAGCAGCAATGGCCACAGGAGTGCTTCCTGCCCTGGCTGAACTTGCTCTTGCTGTTATTTCACTCTGCAAGATCTCATGGTTATTGCCCCTGTGCTTCTGTGCATCTCGGCATAAGGAATTACATTCCCCCTCTCCATTTTGTCAGCTTCTCCTCTGTAGAATATTGTTTCTAATCCTCTTTGTCCTTTTATTGGATTTGGACTTTGTGTGATTACAAGACTACTGAGATTTATCTAAACCACCTGAGTGCACTCTTCCACATCCCACCAACAAAATTCACTTGATGAAATATTGCAAGGGCAATTTGATACAAAAAAGATACTTGATCTCCCACTTATTTTCTTAGTTCTAACCAACCACCATGCATACTTCTAGATGTATATCCATTTTGTAAAATTGTCTTCCTCAGAATTATTATTTATAAAATGTCTTCAGACTGAGACTTATTCAAGTCATTGCATGAGTCCTGCAACACAATATTGTTGTCTTGGTATCATCCATGAACCTCCAGATGGAGCACTCAATCCCTTCATCCAGGTCATTGATAAAGATATTAAACAGGACTGGTCCTAGTGCTGATTCCTGTGGAGCACCACTGGTGACCAGCCCCCAGCTGGATGTGACACCATTCACCTCCACTCTCTGGGCCTGGCCATGCAGGCAGTTTTTAACCTAGCAAAGATGCACCTGTCCAAGCCGTGGGCTGCCAGCTTTTTCCAGGAGAATGCCATGCGAGACAGTATTAAAGGCTTTGCTGAAGTCGAGGTGGACAACATCCACGTACTTGCCTTCATCCACTAGGTGGGTCACCTTGCCATAATAAGAGATTAGGTTGGTAAGAGAAGAGCTACCTTTCCTAATCCCAAACTAATCCCTTGGTTGTCCTCTGTGTGCCCAGCGATGGCACTCAAGACGATCTGTTTCATGACATTGCCGGGCACCAAAGTCAGGCTGACAGTCCTGTAATTCTCCAGATCCTCCTTAAGACCCTTCTTGTAGTTGCACATCACATTGGCCAATCTCCACTTGTCTGGGACCCAGCTAGCCAGGATTGCTGATCTCTGTGACTGAGACCACCAGGAACACAGATATCAGCCCTGACCACATGGACTAGCTCCATGGAACTGCATGTAAACAGCTGATTTAAGATATCAGTGCTAAGGACAGTTTTGTATATGCAGTGATTATGGTTAATGATGTGTACACATGATCATCAAGTGTGGTGTTCATAGTTTCTGACTCCTTGATTGATAAATATATATATATATTCAGTAACAAAAATGCTTAATTTGAAATCAGAAATATGAATACAGCATAAATTGAGGATTAAATGAGCATAATCGAGCCCTGAGAAATTGATAATTAAGACCTCAGGTGCCTGTAGAAGAGAGGCCAAAGTATTGCATCTTCAGTCACAGGACATGGAGCTAGAACTACAGGTGACTCTCACAGGGAGCATTTGCTAGAGATTCACAGCTTTTGATTTCCAAGTCAGCCATAGAAATGTACATTTTATCATGTCTGTATGTCCTGCCTGAATATAACTTGTCTTCCAAGTACAAAATAGAGAGTATATTGAGGGGTCCTTAGATGACTTAATATTCAGTCACTGAACAAGGTTCTTAGGTTAATATAGGCATAGGTTAATATAATCTGCTTACTTTCAGAAGCCTTTTATAGCAGCTGAGGAGGTTGAAATTACAGGGTTATAAATAAGAGCTGAATCATTCACATTCAGCAAGAAACCCCTGGAAAACCCTGTGACGTCAGGCGTGGGCAAGAGTGACCATCAAGAACCAACTGGCAAATAAAAGTCCAAGAGCACTGTCTACTGCAGGACTTCAATCAAATAAATCAATAGTAACTTCCTTAAGGCTTTTGGTCAGCTTCATCTCTTTTTTTTCCCTGTAAGTAAAGTTGAATTTATGCAGCTTATCTTCCCTATCGGGGTTATTTAACATGTTCTGTATTTGAGCAAAATGACTCACAAAATTTAGGAATTTTTGAAGCAGTTTCATTATGTTTTACTTTGAAATCTTTCACTGTTTTTCTCTAATTCTACATGGATTCTCACTTGTTTCAGTTTTGACTATCATGGGTAATTCACCTCATTTAAAAGATAAGTAACAGAAAATTGAAGATTCTGAGTACAAAAATCAAGCTTTCTGGAAAACAAGGATCATAATACTCACCCAATTTTATAAAGTGTTGTGAAACTTGTGGTTGTAAAATGATAAAAAATAGTATTGCTAGCTTGTTTAGAAACTGAGTATAAAGCTTGATGACATCACATATAAATAAAAATGACACTTCGGAACCACATTACCAATCTTTTGAAATCTCTCTAAATTCTTCTGATAACATAAATCCTTCTCTTTGGAAAATTTTAGATCCAGTGAAAGTTATTCTTTTATGGAGGTATTTGACAGATGATTTCAAAGTGCTTGTCTAAATGGCTTGGTAATACAAGCCATTTGATTCCAGCCAGACCACAGAACTAACAGAACAGGGGCACCCACCACCCTGATCTTCAGATTCTGGACAGAGAAATTCCCAGGGATGCCAGGGAGCACCATCGTTCTGATGGGTCTCCTATCGAAGGAGGAGGCAGAGTGTTAACCTAGCACGGGAGGAGTACTTTACTCAGATGGTGCAAATTAACATGTTTTATCATTAAATATTATGTCAGTTCAGGTTCCAACACGTGTGATACTCCAGAATCTGGGAATGTTCCATCAGCCTCCTGCATGGTCCATCTGCCCCTAATTCACAGAAAAGACTGCTTAAAGAAGGATGAGGTGGGCAAGGGGTTCAGTGACCTGACTCTAATCCCCTTTTATGCATAAGTTTAACCTGCGAAGTTCATTCAAGCAAACAATAATGATTAATTTCTTTATGGAAAGAAATTTCCATATTTAACTGTGATGCAGTACAGAAAACATCCAAGTTGTTAAACACTACAATTGCAAGGAACACCAGGAATCTCCAACAAATTAATGCATTTTGCTTCACAGCAAGAGAACACTCCAAGTGAACAGAGTCTTCTATTGCCTCTCAGTGGCCCTGCAGTAGCTTCTGAAGGCACTCTAAAGGTGTTCATGCACTTGAATATTCCACCCTGTGCAGTTTTGGAATATTTCATTATAAGCCTCTTGCTAAACCTAAGTGACAGAATGATGTAAATCCACATTGCTTTATTAGCTGGGACTGAACTATATCTATTTACATCACTAGGCATCTGGACCAAAGGCAAAAATGCGTGTAAAGGGACTAACAAAAGTTTGTCTGAAACTCCAATGTTAAATCAAGCTTGCAAAACATCGGTGAGAACAACAACAACAACAAACCAGCTCAAACCATCATGTATAGAGAAAGTAAGACACTATATAGAAAGACTTTCTAAAAGAAGTAAAATCACTTACTAATTATCAATTTATTTTGTTAAAGTAAGAATTCTTACTTTTAGCCCATCTTTTCTATAAAGCACGTCTACAGCTGAAACCAAAACTGTTGGTTTCCAGGTAGTCTGTTCAGCTTTCAGGATATAAACCAGCCAAGCGAAGAGACATTTATGTCTGCTTTGTATTGGCAGAATACTGTCAACCCATGACTCAGGTTGAACTGATCATGTATCTCCTGATGTTTTATGGCAAGGATATATATACAGCCACCTGCAGCTGTGCAGAGAATACCATCCTGAAGATGTGAGAATGGATGAGCAAGAAAACTTTGGACTATAACTCATTGTTTATGGACACTGTCACCACCAGCTGCGACCTTTTCATCTAGCACTAAATATAAGTGAAAAGAACATAATTCTTGTGAGTTCTGTAATATATAAGCAATTCATCCTTATGATGTCAATCTGTAGCCTCATGCTTCCCATATTTCAGTTGGGAAATGCAATGTTACGGCTTTCAAATTGGTGCTGAATCTTCCCATTTAATTTTTATTCAATAACTCTTGAACTGTTTCTACATAAGATGCAGACTTAAAAGAAGATAATAAATAATATATTCTGATTTGATTGTATTACTCTGTGAAAGATTTTGTTGCTATGAATTTTACACTTTAAAAAATGTTTTGCTTCCTGTATCTACATAAATATAAAGGATTTAGGTTTGTCTACAATAACCCAATGTATAGTTTACGAGCACATATTAGGATACTTTTACACTAGCTAGGTTGGTTGTTACTGCTGCAGTGAGTTGCTCTGCGGGATGCATCCACTGGATACCTACTTGGATTCTGAATATCCAGGACTGCACTACACATGAAATATATGTGAAAGCAAGAATAAACTCCCCATCCCTTTCCCTGCCCATTTATTTATGTGTGTTTATAACAAACCAATCCATTAGTGTCAGTAATGGTAATTAGTACATAAGAAAGATCAGAAAATCTTCTACAACAGAAGTGGTAATAACATCAGGTTTTGCCAGTTTCATATGGATTTAGGTCATTGTCAAAAACGGTCTACTGCTCATTATCAGCTTCTAAGCATTTTGATAATTAAATGTTATGTCTCAGATTCTTAACACTTTCCATAAATTACTTGATAAAATCTGAAGATTTTATATATGTAAAGTCTTATTCTACAACTTTGTTCTTGTCTAAGAACACTATTTTCCATTCTCTAGTTTCATGGTATCATGACATGGGACTTGTCTTATATCTAACCATAGAGAAAGAAAGTGTGTGTACAGATTTTTTGGGTGGACTATAACACTCAAGGCTAAAATGCTTTAAATACAAGGAATATTTGGCTACTCTAATAGGTGAATAAACTCTCTTATAACAACTGGCCCTGTGAGGGTACAGCCTGCTCTATATGGCATTTTCAAGTGACTCACTTCTGTAGCTCTGTCTGATTGCTGCCTGCGATCCATATCAGTTGCACAGGAAACGGTGATTATTCCTATACATCTTTGTCTGGAACCCTCAGTTACTCTTTAATGTAATTGCTTCCCCACTGTGGTGTTGTTTGAAAACAAGAGTTTACTTGCTTTATTTATTTATTTTAATTTCAAAACTTTCTGTTGTGGTGTAACATGCTGGGAGCACCTACAAGAAGAAATTGCTATCCAACATTTTGTTTTCTCGAGTTTGGAACTTGTTATTCCCCTCTTACTTTTAGTTCCACAGTTGCTAAGACCCCTTTTGCTGGGGGGATTTATTTTCCACTCCATATTTGTATGATACAATAAAATATAGAAATATTTAACTGCTTGGCTCAGCTGTATCAGCTTTGAACAAGAAATTTTTAAAAGACAGACTTTAAATTTCCACATTTCTTTTGTTTTCAAGGTTATGCACAGGTCTTACACATTTTTTAAAACAGCAACAATAAATAACAGGAAATTATTTCAGAATTGTAACAGAAAACCCCCTCCTGAACCCTTCTGTCACTTCGCTACCGCCTTAGTAAGAAGTTTACTCTGATCATAGAGGATTTAAAAAAAAAAAACCAACTATTCCTATTTGGTTTCCATGTAATACATCTCTTTCTTTAATATTGATGTTGTATCATTGTTTAACTTCAGCCAGCAGCTAATCCACACATGGCAATTCTCTCACTCCTTCCTAGAAGTTTGTGGGAAGAGAAACAAAAGGGTGAAAGTGTGAAAATTTATGAGTTGGGAAAAAGCAGCGTAATAACTGATATAGAACATAATGGTGAGGATGATAATAATAATAGTAGCAGTAATGATAAAAATAACAGTAATTTATTTTAAACAAAATGACAATGAGAAATAAAACTCAAGAAAGACAAGCGGTGTAAGTGAGAACAGTTGCTCACCAAATGACGAATGGCCAGGAAGTCCCCAAGCAGCAGCCCTGCACCAACCTTCCCCAAATTTATATGCTGAGGATGATGTCATATGGTGTTGGATATCTCTCAGGTCACTTGGGGTCAGCTGTCCTCGTCATGTCCCCTCCCAATTTCTTGTGCATCCCCAGCCCTCTCACTAGTGGAGTGGGGTGAGGAACAGTAAAGGCCTTGGCTCTGAGTAAGCCCTGCTCAGTAACAAAAACATTCCTGTTTCAAGCACAAATCCAAAACACAGCTTCAAAAAAGCTACTGTGAATAAAATTAATTCTATCCCAGCCAAAACCAGTACATGTTTTCATCATTCTTGGTAATAATTACAGAAAAACAGTAAAATAAGAAGACAAATAAAAAGATTCAATAAAAATAGAATTTATTTTATTAAACTATTGATTTCTTCCCTCTTGACCTTCTTTCTGTGAGGATTCAAAACAAAGAACAGATTCTTTATTAGCTGGACTGTGCTATGCCATCAAACAGATCACATACTAATTTAGCTATTTTACTAATTTATTTTATGGCTACCTACTAGTATTTTGAGGTCTTTGGGACTAATTAATTAAAAAATGCACGACTGAATTTTGATCTTTCTGGGTTTTTTTCAAGATATTCAGATAAATTTCCTCCTAAATATTTCAATATAAACATATCACTACAGTTAGGAAGGAAATTACACACTTGATTTCATCTCTTAAACTAAAACAAAGTTAAATGGATCTACATCTGCTTACCGGAAAGAAACCCATCCAATATTATCTGCTTTCAGTGTAACTCAGAAAATAATTTTTTCAAGCAGGTAACTATTCTTTAGTACATGACTATACTTGAGTCACACATCTAAACTCCATTAAAATGGATGGCACGATTAACTGCTATCTTATGTAGGAAATTACTTAAATGTGTACTGCATTGTTTTCTCAGTGAGACTGTATTTGATGAAAACCAACCTTTTATGTTGTTTTGATTAAACAAGTTTCTCTTTCAGATTCCTGTGCCATGCAGCTTGCTTTAGGAGAAGGCAATTACACTTCAACCTCACTGAAAGCAGTGGAAGTCAGATGATGAAAATCTGTGAGGACATGGCATTTTATATACCCAAACTTAATTGCACTCACACTTAGCTTCCATACACTGCACCACCTTTAACTGAGCTACATTGTGTGTGGTTGCTAATTGTTGCCAAATAAACTCTCTGTTTCCTTAGCTTGTTACGTGTATATTTATGTAAATACATGCTTGCATGCAATATTTACTTTGCATATAGTTTAATGTTTCAAGCAAGAAAATAAGCTGAACAGCATTCTTCTGAACACAATCCACAATTCGGCCTATTACAGTGTTTGCTTTGTAGCTGCACTTTGACCCAAATATGTTGCAATAAAAAGCTGAGATTTTTGCAAGGCTAAATAGTAAAAGACCAGATGAAGACTAACTTGCTGTTGATGTTTAGGTATGTGCTTCTATTTGGAGATTGATTTTCATGTTAGGTCAGGGCTGGAGAACTCAGCAGGACTTAGGAACAGGAAGAGCAGTATGGAAGGATGTTATAGGCAGCAGTGTAAATTTAACTTTTCAGTGACTCCATCCAGAAAGGATCAAAGGAGTCAAAACATCAGTCATTGCCTCCTTCCATATTCCAGTGTAAGTTTTCATTTCAATTTAAGAGTCTTATGTCCAACTACTTAATTATTAAACTTTTTTTTTTTGGTAGAAGGAAATACTGACAACAGGCTTTCTTGAAGATTGACCAGAGAAGGACATATTTTTTATGGTACTCTTTCAGATGCAGATCTACATCTCCTTCCTGCCTGTTTGAGAATTTTACATGTGACTTTGGGAGTTTATTTTCTTTAATCTGAACTTCCTTAGCTGTAAAATATAATTGTTAGGGCTTACAAGCCATGGGGGTTTTTTATAGAGTATGAGTTCTTTAAGGCAGAGACAAACTTTATACATTTGCATAGCACATAACCAAGTTTTGGCAAAGGTCTTTAAACAGTATTAAAGTGCATAAAATAGTAAAAAAAGTGCATTATCTTTAATTGTTTTTTCTTTATATCCCCTGACATTCAAAGCAATACGTTTAGGTGAGAAGCAATATAAAATATTATACCCTGTTAACATAGTGTCACAGCTTCTGAGACTACTTGATTCCCTGTAGATAAAACCTGCGGAAGACAACTGTTAACTAAGCACTCTCTGCAAGGGCTCTTCCCTTTTGAGACTCAGAAATGTTGGGTATCGTTAAGGCTCCCTCTGGTCAGAGGGCTTTCTCTAACTTGAATGGCAGGTTGGGTGAGGTTCTGTAGGGTAAGGATCCGACCTGCTTACAACAGCAGGTTTTGCTAAATGCAGTAGCAAAACAGATCTTTCAGACAGTGATTTTTAAAAGTAAAAATAATGCTGATGAGTTTGATATCTGTTGGTCTGGGTGTCACTATGCACTATTTCTGTTGTCAGAGAATGCTCAGATACAAACGCTTTCCTTGGGGTATTACATGAAAATAAATATGACTAGTATACGAACATAAAATCTTCATTACCTTTAAAGGTAGCTACATTATATCATTGTATCTAGAACAAAGAGATTACTTGTTAGCAGAAGTCTTTCTTGCTAGCCCTGAAATCTGTAAAAAGCTGAGGTAGCAGTGGACCTGAAACTAGAAAGTAATTCCTACAAAATGCAGTAATTGAGCGATTAGCAGCAGGGACAGAATTGATGAACTGGTTAGGACCAATTTGTGGTTACCTCCTCTCTGGAATTACTAAACCAAATGAGAAGTTCAGGGAAGAAAAACCAAGATAAAACAGAAAGCATCTACACTGTTCAAGTTAATTTTGAAATTCCCATCAGAGTAACTGTAAATGTAGCTACTGAATATAATTTGCACAGGTTTTTTGGGGTTGTTTTTAATAAATCACGTAATCTTTCATGTATCCTTCAGAGGAATGCAGAAAATCAATGAGGTGCCGTATTCTGATATGGAAAACAGGGAGGGGTGGGAAAGAAAAGGTAAGATTAAAACAAAACTGTAATTGCTGATTATGTTAGAAATAAAATAAAGCAAACACACACTAGTTAGATTTTTTTATCCTGGTGATTACCAGCCAGTGAAATTTTATAACCTAAAGGAGATTTTTTTTCAGTACATCCAGTTTCTTCCCCTTGGCTGTGCTTTTCCTACTACTCCAATGCCAAAAGTTTGTAGGTGGCCATTATGTATTATAATCACAGAAGTTATTCCTATCACATAATTGCTGAAGTGCCCTGAGCACAGATGTACTTTAATGAGGCTTTGGGGAAGTGGATTTAGCTTTCTTCTGTTTCTGAATGGCTAAAAACTATTCATGCACTGCTTGCAGAGTCACTGCTTGCACATGGATTATATTGCTGGCAGTCGTTGTTTCTGCTATTTAGATTTAAATGATCACAGCTATTTCTTCCTTTTGAAGACCTTAAAAATTTTTAATTTTCCTTATTTAACTTACTGATTTGTTTCACAGAAATTCAAAGACAAAAATATCAGTCTTTGGAAATACTTTCTTGAGAACTGGTTTTCCTAGATGAAGTGAACTGCCACATTTCTCAAGGCAAATACTGCTTGTTTAGTCTTTAGTGAAAGAACAGCTAATTTGTGGAGTCTCTGTGCCAGTGCATTATGGTACAAATGCTCTGCCAGTGGAATTAAGCTAGAGAGGAAATGAGATCAGCAAATACTAGTTTAGTAAGGAATCATGGCAGCATCTTTAACTTTTAAATATTTTCATTTAAAGCACTGTGGATCTGTCCCCAGTCTGCTCCCGCATTCATCTATACATCCTCTAAGAGAAAAATTGTCCTATGGTTAGATTACCAGTGATACATAAGACTCCCTTCTCCTTGGTGATTTAAACAGGAAGCCTACATCAAAAAAATCAGATTTTTGGTCGATGGCTCTGTGTCCAGGTGGAGGCTGGTGATGAGAGGTGTCCCTCAAGGTGATGAGTGGTGTCCCTCAGGACTCCATCTTGAACTCATGCTTGCTAATCTGTTTATCAATTATACAGACAGTAGGATCATTTGCAGATGACATAGTGCTGAGAGATGCAGGGGACAAAAGAGAAGGAAGGGATGCCATCCAGGGGGAAATCTGGATGAGCTTGAGAAGTGGGTCCACAAGAATCTCATGAAGTTCAACAAGGGCAAGTCCAAGGTACTGCCACCTGAGTTGGGGCAATACCAGAGAGACTGGGAGAAGAAGACATTGAGACCAGCCCTGCAGGGAAGCACTTGGGAGTTCTCATTGATGAAAAGTTAGACATGAGATAAAAATGTGCACTGGCATCCCAGAAAGCGAGTTCCTGGGCTGCATCCAAAGCAGTGTGGCCAGCAGGTCAAGGGAGGGGATTCTGCCTCTCTATTCCTCTCTAGTGAGACCCCATCTGGAACACTGCATCCAGCTCTGGAGTCTGCATCCAGCACAAGAAAGATGTGGACTTCTTCATGTGAGTCCAGAGGAGCTCCTCGAAGATAGCTTGAGCACCTCTGCTGTTAAGAAATCCTGACAGAATTGGAGTTTACGGTAAGGAGAAGAAAAGCTTCCAGTGAGACCTTTTTGGAGACTTCCTTGCCTTAAAGGTCTTATAAAAAATGAGAGAGCAACTTTTTACGTGGGTAAAATCTAGTCACAGGAAAACAAGAATGGTTTTAAACTAAAAGAATAGATATTTAGTTTAGATGATAGGAAGAAATTCTTTACTGTGAAGGTGGTGAGGCACTGCAACTAGTTGTTCCAAGAAGTCTTGGATGCCCCGGTCCTGGCAGTGGGACCTGGCTGGATGGGTCTCTGAGCAGTCTGATCCAGTGTGTGACAGCATTGCTCATGGCAGGGCTAGGAAGGGTTGCAACTAGATGACATTTAAGGTCCCTTCCGTTCTAGGATTTCATGGTCATCCTGATTTTGCTTTTTAACTTAGCTATAAATAGAACAATTAATTCGTTCATTTGAACCATCGTTACTTCCTATAACCATATGAGAAATATACATAAAGGTTTGTATATATATGGATTTTCCAATAGATAGGTACATTCTCTGAGCTAAAATACATTATCTCCAAGAAACCAGATAAGTTATTGTTATCAGAGTACTGCATTCAGAATCCTGTAGTGCTGTACTCAAAGAATATTAATAAGTCTATGTCTCTGACAAAGAAAAAAGTCTGGCAGATCATCGGATGATGTTACCAGAGAGACAAAATTTGTAATGTAAATGTCAGACCTCAGTATTTAGAAATAATTCATTCAAAATTATCGAAAAATCATATGATTTTCTTTAAAAAGTAGTCAAAGGAATGTCTTGGGGTGACTTTACGATGGTGTAGGAATTATTTTTCATTTGCTTGTGGCCTTTTCATTATTTAAGATTTATTTTTACAAGCTTTGCATTGCAACTTTGTTAGAAAAAGGTTAAAAAGAAAAGCTGATTTGTTTTATATAGTTATTTGATTCTAACTACAAGGTCTATGACAAGAAATATTATTAGACTCACTAAGTATCTGAGAGAACTACAAGACTGTGAAAATTCAATTTAGTTAACGCCATATCCAAAAGGGGTTTTTTTTCATCTTTTACATGAATCTCAGGCTGCTAGAGTTAACTTCCAAATCATGTTTCAGATTTCTGGACCTGAAATCTTGTACAAGGTTGATTACAATGTGACGTACTATGCTGTCATAAAAGTATGGGTCTATTTGTCTCCTTTATTTTTTTTCTAAAAGAATGTAAATTATTTAAGTTTATTTAAATTAATTACATTTTAATGAGTTTTTAGGGCTATCATAAATTAAGCTTTATAAATTAAATATACATATATCATGCCATTATAATAATGAATATCCCATACTTCACATGAGTTTATCAGATTTCACATCTTCAGTGGACATTTATTAATTTGACAAATGTTATCAGTGCGAAAATTTCAATGTGAACATGTATTCATTTGGTAGAATTTATTTACGTAGTGATGTTGTTGGAGTGCACAGAAACATAACTTACTCTTGTACAGAGGAATTCTGGGGCATTAATTTAAAATAAAAGTCTACAAATATGGTAAAGAAATACTGCAGCTGCTGTAATTGGAGAAATTAGCTTGAACTACCATATTTTGTGTTTAATCTTGCAGTTAGGTCTGGTGGATCATGACCTGTAATAATAGAGATATATTGATATTACCGGGTAAAGTTTTAAGAGTAAAGCTTTTATCACATACTTTCTTACATGTGGACAGTATCTGTAAGGTTTAGCATAACTGGAACAAACTCTGCCATAGTCATGTTGGCTAATTCTTGCCCTATAAACCATTTGAAAATGTTTAAATTGATGACCACAATAAGAACAATTCCACTAAATGACAGCAATACTAAAGCACTACTTAGTAAAAACAAGGGCAGTAGAATTTAAAGCTAATGGGCTGAAGCTGCAAAATCCTGATTTTATGGTCAGTTGATCCCACTGGATCATACAACCAACACCATTGTGATATTCAGGACATCCAGCAGTGTCAGTTGGTTCATATAGGAGAACTAGTATCAGACACACAATCTATATTCCACACTTTATTTCTGGTATGGATACAGGTCTCAGCTGTAGAAGCTAAGTGTGCAAATATTAGATAAACAGGTAAAAATTGCCTTGATAAACACCACAATTTGTCAACCGTAACTTGAAAGTAACACTTTTACTGAGATAGATTGTCAATGTAGGCACTTTAGCATCGATTTAGCAAGTTCAAGAAGTCACTAATCTGTGAAATACTTACTAAAATACTGATGGACATAATCACAACCATAATCACAATATGTCTTATTGAAGACATAATCACAACCAAGTTAATATTCTACGATTTTATATGACAATACAAAAACGTCTCACTAGACATGCAAAAACTTAGAACTGTTCTCACATCAGCTATGCTCTTTCCAAAAATTATTCTCTCTGTCTTTTCTTGTAGGTAAGAAAATTTCTTGTCACACAGGCAAGGCAAAACCATTAAGTGGAGGCCACATTTAGAAGCAAAACTACATTTTAATTTTTGGGTTTTAGCAGACAATAAATTCCAGCTCTGTTTTAATTTTTCTTGCTTGTGAACTAGTATTGGGCATGAAGCAAGATGCTGAGAATATCAGAGAGTTTAAGGTCTTTTATTCATATGTAAATTAATGGAAATAATTTCCTAATATTTCCAAATGCCTTTTCAGAACAACTAATGAGCAACTAATAAACAGTACTTGTTTGTATGAAAAGATGGTGGTCTTTTGCTTATTCAAAACACCAGAAGAAAGAACATGATCCCATGAACAGTATGTTTCCATGCTTGAGTATGTGTCTATGTGCACACCTGCCCATACTATGGAATTCTAAAAATCACTTAGAGAGCAGTTAAAAACCAAAATTTTTAAACTTAGGAAGCCTGGTCTTTTGTAAACATAATTCAACAAAATCTAGTGTTATGGAGACTGTAGAAAAATGAGTCAATTGTTAATGTTTTTTTTCTGGTGTAGGAATCAGGGGCCACCAATGGAAATAGTGGAAACAGCAAAAAACATCACATTTGATATGTGATGAGCAATAGATCAACAGAACTTCTTGTCATATGAAGGTGTAGATGTAAAATGTCTGTATGGGTTCAGAGGAAAATGGGAAAAGGACTTAGAGTGGAGACTAAATCTAACTCAGGAATATACAATTTTCTGTGGAGACCAGCAGGTCATAACACAGAGGGATAGATTGTAAACATACTCATGCATGTACGTGAGAGAGACAATGCTGTTGACAAGTCACAACCCATAGGTAGGTCAATCCCTAAAATGTCTTTTCTTCTCAAACTTCCTGTTTCCTTTTCATGTTCAATTTCTATATGTATAGTATCATAGAATTATACATATATATATATTACAGAGTAAATCCCTAACAAATCAGCTACTCATGTTTTAAGACCAGTTTGTACTGTGTAAAATCTGCGGTACTTAAAAACTCTTCCTTCCTACAAACTGAAATCATCCCTTTAGTCTTCATGTAGGTTCTTGATATTATTGGTGAGTCATGAAGTTAACAAGAAAATGGAAAAACCGCAGAGTATGCTATACGCTATTAAAACAGTTATGATATTGCTTGAGATGTATAAAACAGACAGCTGTTCCTTGCTATTCCCTGCATTTTACCTTTTCTAGGCTAAAATCTCTAGTTTGGATTCCACTGAGAAGCCATGTGATAGGTTTTTAATATAGTTGTATAGACTTAAAAAACCATCCTGAGTAAGAGATGTAAGGGTGATTTTTTTCCTACCAAAGTCTCCCCATGCAAAGCAAGAACATCCTTTGCAAACAACTGATATTTTGTAATTCCATTAGGCTTGAAAAATTTGTGTATATGCTCTCGGCTGTTTACATACTACCATTTTATAACCTGCTGGTGTCCACAGCAAATTCTTGCAAGAACTGAAAAATCTTCTCTCTTTATTTACTCATCAGGATGTTACTGGTGCAGGTGGGAGCAGAAATGAAAAGGAGACCACATGCCTGCAGCAAATACTCATAGGAAATACCCTACAGTTAGGCAGACACACATACATACTGCTATTGACGAGACCATGCCTGTGTTCTTCCAAAGAGTATAATTGCCAAGTTATCTCATGTTGCACTGGTAGCCTTAAACAAAAAAAACAAAAAAAAAAAAGGACTGAAACCTGTCCAAGAAATCCAGGCTTGTTTCCTGATCTGATTTAAAATTCAGGAAAGGCCCTCAGAAGATAGAGACAGGGGAGCTGTTGCAAAAATTGAGTCATGGTGAGACAGTGCAAAACTAGGGATAGCAGTAGTTGTGTAAAAGCTCTCCAGTATAAGTGGGCAGGGAGGAAGAGGAGGATGGAGTGGTTCTTAGTGTGACGGAGCAGCTCAACTGTCAAGGGCTTCTCTATGGGGCGGGAGACTGGATGTAAGAGCTGGAGTTCAGGGTCAGAGGAAAGGACGGTGAGGCAGATGGCACCATGGTGGGAGCATGTTAACAACCACCTGGTCATGGATGTTTAGTGGACATCTTCAACAACCTGATTAAGTCTCTGGGTCACTGATACTGGACTCTTTGAAAGTTTCTCCTTCCTGACATTTTCTGGTTTGGCACGTAGTGGAAGAGACTGCCAAGGAGATTTGGGGGGACTATTGGGGATATCTGCTTGGTACAGGTTTTGGGCATGAAAAAAATCCTCTGACATTTTATTCTTCTTTAATTTTATTTTGAAAATAATTCTTTCCATCTAAAATAAGGAAAAACCAATCCCTACAGTAATCTAAAATCAACTTGTCATTTAAAATAATAAAGATATTGCAATTTATAATATTCCCTTGTAAAATTTCAATAAGTAAAAGAAAGTAGAATAAGCAATTGGCTAGAAAGTATACTATAAACAGTAATCTGGATCTTGAGACTTTGGAAAGGAGAATGAAAAATGTAATAGTGTATTACATGAGAAATACAAAGTTATGGCCATTATGGAGTTGTATAGGACGTACCTAAATGAGAGAATATGGGCTATGTATTTTCCATTATGGAGAAAAAAAAGGCAATTTTTGATACAAACAAAGATTTCCAGCACAAATATCGAGCTCTTGACAGCAGCTGTGAGAGTACAGTCGTGTTTCCATAAGGTATTGTCCTAGGTTACAATATAGATGTATTTAAGTATTCTATTGCCGTCAGCTGTGGACCATTAGCTGTTATCTCCTGCTATGACCCACCCCTGATAACAGACAATGGGCCAACAAGAAACTACTGCATGACTCATGGACTTACCTCATCCTATTGTGAGATGCTTCACCCAGGAGGGAGGAGCCAAGCATTCCCACCTGGATATAACCTGGCCTTGGAACTGCCTAAGGGAGCCCTATCTACTGGATCCCCAGAGGATAAAGCTACCACTGGATCATCAGCTGGAGACCAGACCTTCCACAGGATCACTGCTTCAACTGAACTGCTTCATTTGGACTGCTACCACCACCCTAACTGAGTGTCAGGTTGTATCTGACTTTGTCAGTGCTTTTCCTTTTATTATTTCACTTATTTTTTAATTTTTCCTATTAAATTTTAATCCTGACTTGTGATCTACCACTGGTTTGTTTTCAAACCAATACAGGTATGTTCTCAGATTCTGAAAATATGTGTCTAGGTGTTCATTCATATTCTCCCACTTGCTGGACTCTGGCAGATTTTTATTCCATGAGAATATTTAATCTAATTTTGAATTGTATTAAACTTTTGGCTTCCAGAGTGTCCTGTGGCAGTGTGTTCAAAAAATTAATTATTCATTATAAAAAAATCTAATTTATTTAAGGAGCTCTAAACATGCTGCCTGAACAAATTACTTAATAACCTAATTTGATCCTTGTGTTATGAAATCTATTGGGCAATGTTTCCATCATTTATGATTGTATCTATTTCAAATCCAGAAAACACTAGTCAATTTAATTTCACTAAAGGTTTCTTTATACAATGTGTTGGTTATGTGAAAATCTGTGAAGGTAAAAACTTAATTTCAGTCAAGGAGTTTTTTAAACCTGCCCACAGCAAAAGGGAGCCAAATGATCTGTAGCTTCCAGTGGCTATAGTAAATCATTGTTTACCTAAAATATGCAAAAAAAACCCTCTAACAAGCTTTTTGTATGTTTGTGTACAGCAGGTGTACATTTTGAAGTGTTTCACATGATCTCCGTTAACTTAAGAAAAATTTACACCAATATAATAATTAAAATGTGATGTTTTAATTATTGTTGTTGCTTGGTTGTTGTTATTTTTGTTGTTTAGGTCTCTCACAGTTAATAGAAATGCTGCAAAACCAACTACAGCTTATTCCTCATACAGTTGTGATAAAAAGAGCTAGAGACCTTATTATTAAATTAAGTAAAATTGAACTGCATCTTCATGACTAATACTTATTTTGTTTGTTTTAGTGTGGTGTTGGCAAAATATAAATTCCTCTTCTTGCCTTGACCAAAATTAAATGCTTCTAGTGAAGTTCCATCACTTATGGAAAATTATTTAATGGAATATATTTAATAATGTACCGGGTGTGTACATACAAGGAAAACAATATCTTTGAGCACACAAATACTTTCAATTAACTAGTTCAGAATAAATGGGAATCTTCTGTTGGACTACCATGATATATACAATCTCTTGAGGCTTGAATATCACTAGAGTTCATGAAAAACCCAAAACAAGAAAAGAGAAAGAGAAGAGGCGGTAGACTAAAACAATACACCTGTATTTTCAGGGAGCTAACTTTGAAAATGTGATAAATGCTTTATCGTAAAGCTCAAGGTTTTCATGCTAAAACTCCCTAGCAAGGTTTATATAGGGGTTGATAGATAGCCTAAATCATATTTTAGAAGGGGATAATGTATCTTATGGCCTGATGGATGCTTTTTTCACCTTCTCAATTTCTGGGCAAATGAGAATAGAAAACTACCACGGATGTGTGAAATGTTTTCTACATGGACTGATAAGAATATGTGAATTTTAGCATATTAAGGGGTTAAAAAAAAAGATAAAGCTCTGATCCCAGGGCCATAATTAAAGAATCATAGAATCAAAGAATCATCAGGTTTGGGGGAGACCTTTAAGATTATCCAGTCCAACCACACATCCAGCGCTGCCACTGTAACCCGTAAACCACTTGTTGGGGTTTTAGCTCTCCTTTGATTTTCTCTTAAAGAATTTCCCCATACAATTACTGAGGGACTCAGCCATAGGGGGTGGAGTCTAGCTGGTTGTCCTTTTTGCCTGGGTTTTTTCCTCGTGTAGGGTGGAATCACCGCGAGATTTGAACTGCCTAAAAGGGACTGGGTCCAGCCCCTGGCTTCCTGTTTTCCCTTGGCATTCAGGGAGTTGAGGAGCTGCCCTCGTGGTGAAGGGGATTCGCTGCCGCTGCAGGCTCCTGCCTTCTGCTGTTTTCTTTTTTCCCTCTACTGAAAAGCTCAGGGATCCCAAGCCCGCCTTCCCCTGCCTCACAGGGAGCCGGGCCGGGACTGCCCTGCCTCCTCCGCCGTTCCCTCAGCACTGCCGCAAGCCTTCGCTACACTGTAACGCCGCAGCCCCTGCCTGCGGAGACATCCAGGGGCTCTCCCTGCAGCTCCGGAGTTTGATACATCTCGTCTACCATCCGGGATTTGGTGTTGGTCGCTGCTGTTCCAGCCTGCTGTTCCCGAGGTCCGGCTGCCCAGGGGTTTGTGAGGCAGTTTTTCATCCGCCATTGCCGCGTGGTGCCGAGCGCGCTGCGGAGCGCCCCCTGCCGGCGCGGGGGAACATCGCCCCCGCCCCGCTCACCGGGAGCCGCCAGCGCCCCTGCCGGCTGTGAGCGGAACTGCACCGAGGGGAAAGGGGCTGACAGCCGAGAAGGGTGTCACTGGGTTCTGGGTCTGTTTGTTATCGCTGTTATAGTTACTGTTGTTTGTTTGCCTCGTTATACATATATATTAGTAAAGAACTGTTATTCCTATTCCTCATATCTTTGCCTGAAAGCCCCTTAATTTCAAAATTATAATAATTTGGAGGGAAGGGGGTTTCATCTTCTATTGCAAGGGAGGTTCCTGCCTTCCTTAACAGACACCTGTCCTTCAATCCAGGACACCACTCAACCACATCACCCAGCACCAGATACAGAAGGCTCTTGAACACCTCCGGGGATGATCACTCCCCCACTTCCCTGGGCAACCTGTTCCAATGCCTGACCACCCTGACAGTGAAAAAACTTTTCTCATATCTAATCTGATTTGCCCCTGTCTCAGCCTAAGGACATTTTCTCTTTTCCTCTCACTGTAGGCATGGTAGAATTCTCAAAATTTGTTTTGGAAAGAGAAAACAGCATATGCAGAGGAAACTCAACACATTTTTTTAGATAAATATCTTTTCACTATCTGCCTTTTAGGTAAGGAGAGTAAGAAAGGAATCTTTTTGTCTAGAAGACAAAGTTAAGGAGTGACAAAAATCCATGAAGACATAATCAACTTAGTGGTACCACAATCGGGGCAGCACACTCTACTCCAGGTGTTACTATGACTGCTATCACATGAGCAATCTGCAGCCTGTATTACCTTCACCCTTACCACAAACTTTGTTGATACCATGATGACATTGCTGCTCTTGAGTAATGTCAAGAGCAGTCGGCTCTTGTTCATCAGTTCTTTGGTTGGTGCACATTTTGTCATAAGTTTGCTATGAAGTAGCTGAATTGTGTTTTTCTTGGTCAAAAGCTACTTCAGCTTCCTTCTTTTAAAAACATAAGTTATAGTAAAATAATAATTGTCTGATTTAGTCATAACTGCATCCCTTGCAAATTCTACCTGGCCTCCAAAACATTAGTGCTGCTTCCTTTAAACTAATCCCCAGACGCTAAACTCAGCACAGATTCCATTTTCCCAGGCCTCTGTACGAGTGAATGGTATCTGTGTCTTGGCTCCATGCTGTGATAAAACAGGCACACACAATTGTCTTCTTGTCCTTTCCCACAGTGGTTTTCATAGGAGGATTATGTGAGCACATAACCCAAAAAGAAGCTACTTTATACTCCAACCAAGGTGTCCAATCATGATGGTCAACCACACTACAGAATGATACATCGGTCTAGACAGGTCATTCAGTGCTATCACTTAACTCCTTAAGGACTAATCAGAGGGCTCAAGAAGATCTCCTTCATGTACCCAGCCCAGAACAGCTGGTGGTCAGAAAACTGCATCCTGTTCAGCGGAGGAATCACATGGAGGACCTTAAAGAATCCCTCTTTCAAGCTTCTATAATGGCTTTTAATTAGCTACTACTGTACTGGGTATTTACTTGCTTTCTTCTTTTTTCTTTCCCCTCCTCCAGAAATAACCTACAGATCTAGTTTTAGTAAGCCCATCAGTTTCCTTCATATAAATGTGATGGTTTATCAAAGGTCTTTTTCTCCAATCCCACATATACCACTTACACTTAAACTTGCACCTAAAATTCTCAGCCAAGTTTACCAGAGAGTATTCTCTACATCTAAGGTCATGATTAACCTTTGATGGTGCTGATGCCATTTTGGTTTTTACCTTTTTTCCTTTAATATATTTTCTGTATTCTTTACATGTATATTTGTAACCTATTGTATTCGTGGCTATTTTTCCCAGTAGTTTGCCATGCCCCTTCCCTAGGCAGAAAGAAAAAAACATATTCCAAAGCCCATATCCTATCTTGGCCCTCCCTGGTACCAAGGCCAAGAAACAGCTCTTCAGACACATTTTCATCAACAAAGTACAGTCCCATCTGAAGGGGTGGAAGACTTAGAAGAGCCTTGACCCAGGGGGGAATTGCATCACTTGTGCTCCTAATTGGACCTTTTTTGTCAATTACGTTAATTTACCAAACATAAAATCGTATGCACCCCCGTTGGGGCTGGACTTTTGTGGTCATTCTCCATAACTACCCCTGGAGGTCTCCAAATAAAGATCCACTTTATATTACCTCCTTACTAAAATTATCTCAAGTTTCATTTCCAGGCAGGGAAAAAGGCAACAGTACTGTATATCAGTTAAGTGAAGTGTTGTATGGAGACAAGGAATGTAGAACTTTGAGCATAGGTATTCTTTTCTCCTTCATTTAAATATTGCAAAGGTTGATTTGATCTAATTGAGACACGCATCAGTATAAATCATTAAAATTTGTCACGGCTTCAGTTGCCTCATGACTATAAATGCAGGCTATGTCATGTAGTTTATCATAATGAATGGAGAAGGAAAGGAAGAAATGGTAATTAAGCAAGTTTACTAAATAATTAAATTCTCAGGTTAATTGTGGAAAAAGAAGGAGTATCAACAGTCCCCTTATAGGAGAAACTGGATATGGAGAGGACCTGGTGGGGCAGAAGTGAGTGCAGTGACAGATCCAGAGTAGCTTTCAAGCTGACAATATCATTAGTACGTTGATAAATGTAATACTGTTGTATACCCTTGAGTGACTTAGAGCTATGTGTAATGACAATTGCTGTCTAGCATTAATTAAATTGATATACGATAATTACTTATTTTCATTCAATCAATATATTGCATTCTGGCATGGGCCAATTTTCATTTAAAGTTCCAGTGATAGTTACTATCATATGAGACTATAAACCAGGAAGTGTTTAAACAACCCAAAAACATACCAATCCAAGATTCACATAAAGGCAACACATGGGCAATCACGAGATGCTGATTTTTAACCTTGGGAGCAAACATATGCAATACTAAATACTGAAAACCTAAAGAGGTCTCAGGCAGACAGACAGCAACCTCCATATACCCTTGATATACACAACGATAAACCAAAGTGAGTAATTTGGCAACATTAAAACACAAACCAACACAAAGACTAATTCATCAGATTCTATCACTACTGCAGAAAAAAAATTTTACAACGAATTGAGGGACATGTGCACACTCTACCTGCATCATGTATAGATACTTTGGGGCTGAATATTCAAACACTGCATCTTCTTATACTTAGCTCAGTCTGGGACAGATTTTTTTTTATTGCTTTTATGCATGTGTTGAACACACCTAGAACAAATCTTGCTGTGTTTCATAGAGTATGAACTTGACCTAGAACGCTGTTTCTGTGCCTAAAAATGCAATTGAAATTAAATACTTATGGGGTCCTGTAGAGAAAAAAAATGCAGAAAGGTGAAGTAACTTCTCTTTTTTATAGAACAAAATTTGGCTAAGAATAAATAGATACCCTAATATTTTATCTTTTCTTCTTTGGATCATCCCAGGTTGTGTGATCCAACTACCTAATTGGCTTCACATCCTTCAAAAGAGGCCTTTTATTTTGTGATCCATTGCTATATTGTATGATTGGAAAAAATAATTAAATCAAAATTGCAAATCTATGTATTGGTAAGAACTAGTTCAGAAATTGGGAGGCCTCTGCCAGATAAAAGCAATGAATGCCAGATGATGAACTCAGTAAGAGTTTTCTCAGGGCATAACACTGACATTTAATTATCATGGCTACTTCCCCTTGATTCTCTTTTCTCTCTTTGGTTGTAATGATTCTAGGAAGAGCTTTTACAATCACCTCATTAGCCCTATTTTAAATTGTAATTAAAAATAATTGATCCTGTTACTAAGGGGTCACTTATGAACCCCGTTTCCCATGGCTTATTTTAAGAAATTACTTAAACATGTGTTTTAACCCCTACAGTTCATCTCCAATGTTTGCTTCAGTAATTCAAAATGTTCTTAACTCCTATCGATTATCAGTCTAAAGTCACAAGGAATCCATTTGAGCAGGTTCCTTCAGACAAACATTTAAGTGTATTGATAAACATCACCATGTAAGAAAAAGTTCTGCCTCTGGTGAATGGCAAGCAATCAAGCTGTGTATTAATTTCAGCTTACAAAAAAAAAAGGAAAAAAAAGGTTATCTTTTACCTATACATGAAAAGAAGGTAGATTAAAAAATGAACAAGTAAGAGCTAATGGACTTATGTGCTGATGAGAAATAACTAACTGGCCTATTTGCAGAGCATATTTGGAAATTTTTTCTACCTTAAGAGTAAATAGAGAAACACAAAATTACATGTAGTTTAACAGGTCCATACCAAGTGGATTAATTTAAAGGCATAGAAATATAAGGAATTGAAAGGATTCACTCATTATTCAAGATGTTCTCAGTCCTTTCTCCTTGGGTAATTGGGATATAAACCTTTCATATGGGCCATGACATAAACTGAAATCACAAAAGTGTCAGTTTAGGAACTCCCACAGAGTTAGAAGAGGTAGACATTAGAGATATCATCGAGGATTGAGTTTTTCGACAAACATATAAACAAAAGCATTATCTGTGGCTTCTTTTGTTCTGAGAGATATTGCTCTTTCTCAAAGGCTAATTGCAATTGCTAGTAGTGTTTCTATTTTTTTAAAGTTTATGCCCTTTGAAATGTGAGGGTTTTTTGGTTTTTTTTTGCATGAAATACACAATTGCAGTGATGGATATCATTCTTTTGGCACAGTCCAGTGTAACTTTTTACAGTTTGTAAAAACTGTGTCCAGTTGTCTGTGTCCAAAGTGGAGTTTTGTTTCCAAGTTAGGAACACGTTTGGTGCACTTCATTACAGGATAAGATAGCATTTATGTCC
Organism: Falcunculus frontatus; assembly: GCA_013398115.1. Taxonomy (NCBI): domain Eukaryota; kingdom Metazoa; phylum Chordata; class Aves; order Passeriformes; genus Falcunculus; species Falcunculus frontatus. The sequence goes on from VZRV01010554.1 coordinate 112,535, forward strand.
AGATCAGTACTTGTGCCTCATTTGATATCTCTAGACTTTCTCATGACAAAAGCCTATCCCTGTAAGATAAAAGAAAGGACAAACGGGTGTAAACTTTGACTGTCTGTGAGGGAAGTCATGAGACTAATGCATGAGCAGCCATGAAATTATGGCATATCAGCTACACATTTACACATAAACATATATGTTTCTATACACTTGCAGGCCGTGCTTAGCTTCTTAATATTTCCTCTCAACTTAGAGCAAGAACTTTCACATAATTTATCCAGTGCTTGAAATAACATTCGTGTTGACACCCAGAGGGGTTCAAACAGCTCCTTTTGTCTTATCAAATGAGTATGTGAGACAAGGCAAATGGCACCCTTCTTCCTTCATAAAATCAGAACCAATAATTTCTAAAATCAGTGATGAGATGGCATTTCACTGACACAGATTTAATAAATCAACTATTCATAATCCCTTTAAGAATGAAATTAAAATAATTTCTAGAAAATCAAACCAGGAGAAGCTGCACCCTCTTTATGAGACAGAAAAACAGCAGCCTTCATCGCACAAGGTTCAGAAGCATTCCAAATATGATAGACTTCAAAAAATATTCCCAGGACAGTTTTATTTTCCGTTATGTGAGGATTCTCTTACCAGGGTTTTAGTGTTTGCTGTGATATCTCATTTTATTCCCATGAAGAAGAAAAAAATATTCGCACAAATGTGTAAAATTCTGATACTCCTTCAACTGGTGTAACTGTGTACCTTTGTTGACTTGGTATCTACACATGCATGATCCTTAGGTTATGTTGCATTTCAAATCTTAATAGAAGACCTAGGTGAACCAGATGACTGGTTTTACTTATTGAAAATCCTATTTTGATAATAATATCGTATATGAGTATCACAAAAACCATATCCATACGCTAGTAACTCATGAATCTGGTGCTTATGAAGCCAATGTTTGTGTCAAATACCTCAATTATATTTATTCTGGTTTTCATTCCCTGAGGTTCTTGAGTAATTTGTGCATGACTCAGTTGATTAAACAGTAGTATGTTTCTTATATTAGGCATAGTGGGTACACCACACAACCTCCCCCACCAGAATTAGAAAGGAGGAGTGTTTTAAGTTGTCTGTGTATGTCAGCTTCTGATATAAATGGGACATCTCAACTGCCCCTCATTTTTATGCATCTGAGTCCCTCCTGCTGTGCAGAATATTTTTTTCCCAGTACTAAGCTGGCAGTTTGATTTTTGTGATCTGCATAGTAAATTTAATTTAATACAATAAAAGAAGGTAAATTATACTTCATTTACTCAGTTAATTCTCTAGGAAAGGTATCTGCTGGGGCACAATAACACTATTGCATAGGTTAGCTTTAGTATCATTTTGACTTCTTGTCATCTCTTCAGTGAGATGTGTTAAAACCAGGAGTTTTTACAAATTTCCAGTGATCGTTTCACCCACCTTTCTTAAAAGAACATATTACAACATAGTAACTAGGGTGTGATTTTAGTTTTATGTAAAGTAGGGTTGTTTTTGCAATTGTAGGCTCTGATCCTCCATCCAGCCATATGACAAATGTTCATATAAATAAAGCGTCTTACAAATGCAAAACCAGCTTTACAATCTTTTATGTGTTGGTTTTTATGTGAAGGTTACCTAATTGCATTAAAATCTAGCTAAATTCCAAATTTCTACTCAGAAATAACAAACTATGTAAAAAAGAATTGGGGAGTAATTTTTTTTTTTTTTTCCCGCAGAGTGAATGCCACCACACCGTTTAACATTCTTACCCTACCTAGAATCTTTCATACACACTCAGACCATGATTTCTAATGGCAGGGAGTGGCACACAAGAAATGCAAAATCACACATTTGAGAATGAGAACACAGAAAAATTATACTAATAATCAGACCACTCATATTATTCAAAAGAACTAAAATTCAGAACACGATTAAGTAACATAAATTAGGCTTTGTTAAGAAAAACAAGCACTTAACTATTACACAGAAATATGTGGTATTTTAATCACAGAAAATGTTACATCAACCTAAACTAAAACTGACAAACTGTGAGATTAATCTATGTCAGCCACATGGGAAAGCTTACATGAAACTACTCTTCAAATCCCTTATTTATTCTTCTCGTAATTTTTGAGGTTAAATTAACACTTCGTTTTGAACTACAAATATTTAACACAAATATGGAAACTAGAGAAAAAGGTGGTGTTAGACAGTGACTGAAAGGTAATGTAGAAGTTGGAAAGCACTTAAAAGAGGGTAGAGACAAATTATTCAAGAATGAACATTTAAAGTAATGCATATTTTCATTAATAAAAGCTGAGTTTGAAGAACAATCCTAAACTCCTCCTTTGAAAACTGAAGTGTAAGTATCCTTAAGTAGAGTTGACTCATTTCTAATGAGGATAAGGAGCCTTGAAAAACTGTGCTTGTTTCCCTGAAGGAGATCCAGTTTGGTTTTCTTAATCATAACAAGCCATTCCTTCATATCTAATATGATATCAACAACTGAACAAGGAGAAAAAAATATTCAATAAATAAATAAATAAAATTAATAAATACATAAATAAATAAATGAAAACCCTAAAGCACATTATAGCAACATATTCTGCCTAGAGTCAGGGTAAAATAGCTCGATCAATGCTCTGTTTGCAAAGCTGGCACTGGTGAGCGGATGAGGGGGTGCCACACTGCTGGTGGTGTTGAAAACAGCCAGACTCATTAAACCTGCAGTTAAAATGAACGATGAGTATGAACAATGTACCTGATAAAGTACCTGATAAAGGAACCAACAAGTGATAGTACCAATGACTTGTGTAAAGCTGCCAACCTGGAGACATCTGATGGATAGTCAACCACTTTATTCCATACAAGCCCAATATGACTCTTCTAAAGGAAGGGTCTTCTAACACACCTCTTTTTGGAGCACATGGAGATTCCTCCCTTCCTTCTTTGAGTAGAGACACCCCCCCAAAGTTACTCCTCAAGGCTGAGAAAAACAGATTTACCCACAGTCATTGGTATGGATGAGTAAACACAATATCTGTTTAATAACTGGTTTTGCAAGCTTTAATAAAATTGCTTCAATATTGCTTCAAAAATAGTAGTTATAGCTCCCTATACTATCTACTAAACAATTCTGATTAAGGTATTTTAGTCTATTCATTATCATAATCAATTTATTTGGTTTGCCATCCTTTATCCTGCAGGAGAAAGTTATATAAAGGTTCAATTAATCCCATATGATCTTTTAGACAGAAACCACTAGTTAAAACTGGGCCTAAGATCAGACCCAGACACAGCTAGGCTGTTCTCTAAGGTGATTACAAAGTAAAAGGGCCCTTTCTGTACCTCGTGACTCGATGGCATGGCTTCTCCAACAAACTTTGTCTGAAGCTCCCACTTAGCATGAGATTCATGTAAGGAAAAAGTGAACAACCTCACAGTCCCTTCTAACCTAACATTTATCCATTTTATCTGTTAGAATTATTCCCATATAATTGCCTACAGTTGTGATTGTTGGTGGGATAAATGAGTAGCAGCTTCTGAGCAGTTAGTCAAACCCAGAAATCCATAATTTGCAAGGCTTTATAATTTATTTTATAGAAATACCTTTGCTCAAATGAGCAGCATGTTAAACATCCAATTTTTTATTTTCGAGTGCTTCTGAAGTATTTTACCATACTGAAATTTGATTGGGCAATCATACTGAAACTACATTGGGTTATTCTTCCATATAAATATCTTGATGATCATAATGACTGTGGCAGTTTAAATAAGTAGTGCTGCTTCCTTTATGAACAGAAATAGGCTTGAGATCATTCTTTCCTTTCCAACTAGGCCATAATCATTAAGTCATCTGAGGCTTTGCCTCCTATCATAGAAAATTGCATTGAGAACAATATGTACTGGAAAGTGAAATAAGTTAAAAGGTCAAAGATTCACGAGTGAAAACAGTGTGCACCATTTTATTCATTTCATGTAAGTATGAGGAATAGAATTCTCCAATTAAATTGATCAATTTCTACTGCCAAGATCTCAGGTTAAATCTGTGCTATGTATTAATTAAATCCACACATCGGAGAAAAATGGCATTTTACTGTAAAAAAATGTGAAAAAAAACCCTTTTCACTTAAAAATTAAGCTCTATAAATTCATCATTTTCCTCACAGAAATGAAAAGATTAACACCCCCCTTTACTCTAAAGGTACAAATCCTTCCTTAAGGAATTCTGATAAAGGCAATTAATGTGGAGTTCATTGAACAGCTCTTCCAGCATGACATCCGGTCTGTATAAACACTTGAAAAGCCAGTCACTCTTAATTTTAGCTTAAACATACATATGTCCCTCCACTCATGTGTATTGGGGAAAAGTACTAATGTAACTACTGTGTGAATAAGAGCAGCAAGGTTATATTTTCATCATGATATGAACCTATTTCTTTGAAAGTTACTGTCCAAGAAGTTTCTTAAGGAGTGAAAGGTTTAGAATCAGCATAATAATAATCACTGAATCATTCGATAATCTCTACTTAATAAAAAAAAGCATTTAGGTTATGAACTAAAGTTTTGGTGGTCCAAGCACACCTAATACAAACACTAACTTTATTATTCTGTTTTTTCAGGAGAAATGCCCTAATCCTATACGACTATGCAAGCACCTGGTATTTGCATGTCTAGGCTGAACACACACAGTTAAAATCCCATGCTTTATTCATAGCTAGGTCCTAAACTGGGACTGTTTGCTTCATGGTATTTTCTTAAATACAGTTAAACAGAGTAACCTAGACAGTTACAGCTCCTGTCACGAGTGCAGTTCATAAAATTGAGAGCTGTGGCTAAGTTTTGAAAAAAAACTCTTTCTTGAAAAATATATACTTTGAAGGGTTTTTTTAAAGCATATATATCCTAACCAGACAGATTTTATGAGCAGTCTTCTTAGGGCATAGATAAAAGCTAATCTCAACATTTGAAGCTTTCTGTAAATTTTCAACTTATTTATACTGCTGTTAGGTGTTGTATAGTACCTCTTAAAATTAATATAATGAAACTTATGACCAAAATGTTTCTGTCATATTTAAAACTTTATGCAGTAGTGCTGTACATCAAGTTGCCTCTTGCCCATGAAGTATAGGATACGCATTGACAATAAACACACTGACGATTTTTGGTTGAATTTTAACATATCTAAGATAATTATTATAGGCAAATACTTTCAAACTTAAAAACTTTTCACATGCATATTTAAACTTGTTCTGTACTAAATGAGGCTACTATTCTCATCATTATTCATGAAGCTACAATAAAAACTACTGCAGAAGAAAAACATGGCAACAGAGAAAACATTGCAAAAAAATTAAAAAAGGAAATAAAACAATCAACACACAAAACCCACCACCACCACCAGTATTTGTTTATCTGTTTGTTTAAACATAAACAATTTGTCCAAAATAATATTGGTTCTAAATTTACTTTTCATATACTTCTATATGCTCCTCTCTTTCTTCCTTCAGAATGTATTAGTGTATGTAAACATAGACAGGTATTCTTCTGAGATACTGAATTTTGGTTAAGCTACCATGTATATTTAAAAAAAACTAGTATTTTTTTATAGTCAGAATCCAGAATAATCCAGTTTGCTATGACACAGATGAAATTCTGGCACACAAACTTTATTTAGGACTGTAGTTCCTGTCTTTTTTTTTCCTAGCTTCCTAACCCACCCTTCCTTTTACCTCCTGCCCAAGAAAATGACTGAAGATCTTCCAGTGCTTCAAACTCACAGAATTAAGAAATATTTTATGGAAATGTCACTTATGACAGGTTGAAGACCAGTATATTTTCATATAACCATTCTTCCTGTAACAGGTGAGTTTTAGGGAAATCATAAATGGACTTTTTAGAGTATTTTGCTCTTTCTATGATTGTTAAAGACTGAAGTACCTTTAGAAGACTTGTTAAAACTGTGCATTGGGAGAATGAATTGAACTACGAAATTAAAAAAAAAAAAAAGAGGTTGAAGTGTTTTTTTTCTGAAGCCCAGTATTAATTTAAGAAAAATAAAATTCAACCATATTCCATTCTGAGGCAATCATAGTAGACGCAGCTTTTTAACATAAACCTTGTCCCAAGGGAGTAATGGACAAAATGTCCATAAGTGTAAGTTTGGATTTCAGATGTTGGGTACCACCACAACGCACACAATTGAATTTTATATTCAGTGAAGATACTGCTCAGTGTTCAAAGTGCAGATAAGCATTTGTTAGTATTTTGACCTTTTGATAGGTTTGGTTTCTTTCTTTTTTTTTTAAATCAATAATCAAAAAATCTTTATTTCCAGTGCTAAAAAATAAACAATTTTCTCTCTTTCTGAATTATCTTTCAATTCTGTCTTCTAGAATGACCAAACTAGGGCAGTTATTTCCGACATGAATAGAACATTAAACTATATACAGTCTCAGTAAAACAGGTTTTTGAGAAGAAAAAGAAACAAACCTTCCATGAACAGATGTCAAATAATGAGATGAATACTGATATGTATGAAAATAATTTGCAATTCCTTAAAGCAAAATAAAATACTCTAAAATAGATTTTGGATAATAATGTTTCCATTCTAGCTAATGGTGGGACTTCCAAAAATATGCAGCACTATTATATAGTCAGATACTCATAAAAGCCATGAATCAAAATGGGTGCTTTAAATTTCTTTTACGTGGTCTGGTATTATAAGCCATTTTCTGTGACACCAGTTGGTTACCCACACAGTCAGTGTACGGGTAAGTGCAATTGGCCAGGAAAAATAACTTACAGCTGCTTTGAATTCCTAGGGACTAAAATTTGCCAGAAAATGCTGGATAATATAACTTTCAGTTTCTAAATATGGAAGAGTATCACTTTTGTTTTGAAAAGATATATAGATTCATGTACAGTGTGAATACATATTCTGAAAGAACTGTCATATTCAAATTATTTGGCCTAAAATACAAAGAAAAAACATGCAAGAACAGGAGAAAGTAGCATAAATACTCGTGACTTTTTGTTTTCAAAACCTAAAATCCACCCATAAAGTGGAAAAGGAAGGCTGAAGTGCTAGAGAGAATTATTGAAATAAGACACTCTGATTTTATATTGCACAAAAATTAAACTGGTACACAGCAGAAAATCACATAAATTTTGGACATAGATGATACAGAAAAATTGCTAGATGAAATAACACATTTAGAATCCAAGCACATCTTAAATACAAAGAACAACAACAAAAGTAATGATGAAAACTATTCTTCTTCATAGGGATGTTGAAATAATTAAAATTCAGATTATAAAATTATTTGAGATACATCTGTTCATCTGGGGTTTTCATAGGTGTTTTCATAGGTTTCAGACCTTGTATGTCTATTTCATCTAATTATATTTGAGAATATCCTCTTGCCAAAGTGAAGACTTATGCATTTAAATGTGTTTATTTTGTTCAGCTTGGTAATTAGTACATTTCTGATATAGCTGCAAGCAATTTGTTACTCACAATCGACCAGGTTTATTCATATTATTCAAAGTTCACCTGATAAACAAATCTTGCTAAAAAATTCTAGCAGAACCTTCAAAAATGCAATCTTTTTGTCTGTTGAAAGTGGAACAAGCTCCCTGTCAGACTTTGTAATGAAGAAGTGTAACGGTATAAAATTTGAAATTTTTGTTATGCTTTTGAACTTGCTTTTTGTCCGGCAGTTTAGGAGTCCACACCAATGTGATGGCACAGCAGGCACTGGAGCACACTGCGGTCCACATGGGAGTTGACAGAGAATCTTAATATAATATAAACTCACAAAAAATTTTACTCCCATTTCATGCAGGGAGAACAAGGAGCTTTTCATGAACTGGAGTGCCTACATTTTGGGGTATTAAAAGTATTGTTTCTATTAGATTTTTGTTTTCTAGATATATTATTATACAAGCTCTTATTTTGAATAACACTGATTAAACCCAATGGGGAGTTTAATTTTCTGATCCAGAAAAAATAACTTTCTAAAAAGAATAAATAGAGGATTATAATCTGTTACTCTGTAGCAGATAAGGGAAAAAACTTCGGAAAAATTATTCTGCTTAACAACTTTCTGCCAAGTAATACAACATTGCCCATGTATACACTGAAGTTATGGAGGTCATACAGAAAGGGTAATTATCCTTTACAACTTCTGATATATTAAAGAAAGAATGAAGTATCCTTCACAAGCATAACAAGTATACAGGTATGTGAAAATCCTTTTGTTCTGCAGGAATCACAAAGCAGGTTTCCCAAACAACAAAAAGAGTGTTCCAAAGCCCTGAAACTTTGAAAACATCAAAGGAATATTTTTCTTTCTTCGGAAATTGAGTGTATCTGTAATTCCTGTGGTGAAATATCTTTGTTCCTATATCTATTAATGTTAAAAAAAGAACAATTTAAAGCTTTTTTTTTTTTTTGTCCATGTTCTTCAATTACAAATCAAATGTAAATTGCCTATAAGCACAATTTTAATTATTGATTCATGAAAAGCCACTTTATACAGGAATGTTATTCCTTAACAATTAGGCGGTAAGTTCATAGAATATCCTGACTTGGAATGGACTCACAAGGACCACTGAGTAAAACTCCTGATTCCACATCCAGCAACCTAAAAGATAAACAGTATAAGGACATTCTTGAAAGGCTTCTTGAACCGCTATAAACTTGGAGCCATGACCACTTCCCTGGGGAGCTTTTTCCAGTGCTTGATCAACCTTTCAATGAAGAACTTTTTCCAGATATCCAATCTGAACTTTCCCTGACACAAGTTTAAGACATTAGTTCGCATCCAATCACCAGACACTAGAGAGAAGAGATTCCTCTCTGCTACCCGTCATAAGGAAATTGTAGACAATAATGACGTGTCTCTCCAAGGCTCCTCACTAAAGCATTAAACCCCGGAACACTATTTCAGACTGTGGTATCACGTCACAATAGTTTCGTTCTTCCAAGTTTCAGTGCTTATGATGAGGCAAATGTGTCTGTCTGAAATAAAATGCCTCTTCATGGCATTAACAGAAGTACTCTAAGGTACTGTTTGTTCTTCTGAAAAGCTCTAATGCAATATAGGAACAGAGTCTGTTAAAGAGAATGAGTCACCTAAGTTAATATAGAGAAGTGTTGTATTTTCCTGAAATAATTTCCTTCTTTTCATATAACTACTAATATTTCAGATTATTTTCCCCACACTTCCTTAAAATATATTTTCAGTGCTTTGTAAGACTTTATTAGGCTCATTATCTTGCAAAGCAGAAAGCCTGTTGTGAGTTCTCCGGTAACTTTTCTCAGAACTTATTTATCTATGTACAATTTGGCACACTCTTAATTTCAAACAAAAGTTATAAAATCAGATTAATTAGGCCATCCTCTCTAGAAGTTTGCTTCACTGAAATACGTGTGCACAATGAATGAGAAAACAACAAAAATGAAACATGAAAAATTATTACTGTCATGTGCAAAATTAATACTCTTAATATTACACTGCTCACTTGACTTGAAGCCCTGGCCCGAAAAAATTTAACACCAAACACACATTTTCCACAGCAGAACCAGTATTTCACTCTGGCAATATTGGGGTGGATTGACTGGAGATTGGCAAGCGTGGACTGCGCAAAAGCCAGACTTATGTTCTCAGGCCATTTTAAATGAAATCCCCTCTTGCTAATATTGCATTTATGCCTGACATTTATGCCCATTTTTACATTTTTGCTTGTGACTCATGGATTGTTGATAGTATCCATTGATTTGTGGAGGGTTGCAAGAACACTCTTGAACAAAAAAGTGCTCAACCTCAAAAATGGAAATTCATTGTTCTTTCTTGAGCAGATTTTGGTAGTAGGTCCCCTCCTGCACACAGCAGATGCCCATTGTCTTTACCTGCCACAAGCCAGTGCTGTACTGTGTCAAGTCACCAAGAAGATATCATCATATTCTACATATCATGTTATGTTGCTGTATTGCTGGTTTTATGGAATAATTTGCTTGCTTTTTTTTTTCTTTTATACTCTAGGCTGCTTCTTAGTGGTATATTTTTTAGAAAAAGTTACTGGAGAATACATTTAAAAATATGCTCAGATGCTGATATAAATGCTTTTTAGGCCTGGGTGCACTTCATACAGTATTATTGTCATTGTTCTGTCGACAAAAATAAGCTACCAAAGTTTGTGATAAGCAACATGTCAATAATTTGCTTTTGTAACATTTCAGCTTTTATTCACACTTTTGTACTCCGTGTTGCTATTTCTGATACATATGTTCTGTACAGACTCAAATAAATAGAACATTAAAAAATATTGTCAAAAACGAACTTGAGAAAACTTAAGTAATCAGAAATGGCATACATTGTTCACTTTCTGGTCATCATGTACAAATACTTTCAGAATCACTGCACAAATATATATCACTTAGATGGGAGAATGGATGGATGGATGAAATAACTTGAAGCAAAGTTCAGACACTTAGAACATTCATATACTTAATTGCACAACGGTAATATAAGATAGGTAGATAATTAACCTTTTTTTATTATTTCCATAACACTTTAGGTGTTATGCAGTTAATCATCATTAAAATCTTTAATACTAGCTCATTGATAAAGATCACTGACTTTTTAGGAACTAGAGGACCCTAAATATAGGAAATATTGACTGGAATAAATTAATGTAGATACAGACCAGTGAAAGATGCAAACATCAAAATAACAGTTATTTGTCAGTAGCATAAAAATAAAACGCCTAAATGAGGTGGATTTTCACATTTCAATTTGACAATTTGTTAAATGAGTTAGTGAATTTTTGGAAAAAAAAAGAAAATTTGAAATTTAACCAAGCATGTAAATTAAATACAAAAGATGTTTCCTTTCAAGAAGTATCTGCCAAAAAAAGAAAACTTAAAAACAAAAGAAAACAAAACAACCAAAAAAAAACCCCCCAAAAAACCCAAAACCAAGAAAACCCCAAACAAACAAAAACAAGATCAGCGTCAAAAAATCAAATCCGTTTCTTTTAAAGATTTGAAGTTTTTTTTAAGAAATACTGTCATATATATGGGGGGTAATATATGAAGTTAAACATAAGTAATCACAAAATGTTTTTGTTATTGCTACTCTTAGTTTAGTTTGGCTTCAGAAAACAGTTAAAATTTAATGTGAGTGGCATTAAAAAAAACTATCCAACTTTCTGAGCAGAAGAGAGATCTGAATGGTCTCTTTAGACACAAATTAATTTCAACTTGAAATGGTGATGCTCCTAAAACAAATTTGGGATAGTTACTGGAGTTTGTCTCTTCTGAACATCTAAATTTTCTGATTAAGTCCAGTTTCTCAATTGTTGTATCCTAGGGTCAAAAAGTGGAAATAAGTAAGAAATATGACTGATAAAAAATGTATTACTCTTAGGCTGGAATAATAAACACAGATCTCTCATTACCTGAGAATGCTGTCATAAATGTCAACAGAATGTCCAAGGAAAAGTGGTGGTGGCAGTTAAAACAGGGATGGTAGCAGTTTTCAGTCATTTTAAGAATTCTGGGATTTTACTAACACAATTAAAAGGCTTTAATATGCAGTTTGCTTTTAGTTTTTTCCACCTCATATCTCAGTACTGCTCACTCTTATAATAAAAAGTGAACCTGTGACATTATTTTTCTCTAGGATATATGATCAAACTGTTACCTTGGAGATAATACCCTTGACACCTTTCCTAACTCTTCCTTGTTTGTTTTTAAATTCTTCTGTTAGCAGTGACAGCTGCTGTCAGTCATTTTTTTTCTACTGGAAGCCATCAATCAAAGTCTAGTGTTTGAAGCAAATTTAAATTACTATATTTACCTACTATCATAAAACAAAGAAGATACACACTGCTTACAGCTTTGGTTTTGGTGGTTTTGTTGATTTTGGTGTGTTTCTTTGGGGTTTTGGGGGTTTGGGGGCGTGAGCAGGGCATTTTGCTAAATCTTAGAAATTGCAGTACAAGCTTTATAGTTAGTCAAAGAATACAAGTCCATTTTCACTTGAGAATTGTGCACCAAGATATATGCTGGATGGACATCGACTAACCATTAACATTAAGCCCTTCCCAAAAGACTGTACTCTACAGTACTCCAGCCATTCTATTAACTGATTATTCCATGTTCCAAACAGAAAGATGCCTTGACATTTTTCATTCTGTTTTGAGTTTGCAATTTTATCACAGATGGATCATTTATTAATATATTGAGATATCTATTTTCTTTCATTTAGCCTCTTTATGCTAATCCTCAGCACTACTTGCAGAGGTACAAAGTAGAAAGAGCTTTACTAAACCAAAGTAGACAAAAAGATGCTTTCCTGTAAACCAGGTGTTGTCATCTTGGAAGGCAGATCATAATTTTGCATTTCTTCCACATTCTATTCAAGATTACCTTGTGCAATTTATCCTCTGATATGAAGAGGGATGTTTGGGTTTTTTCCTACGTAAAGATGAATTTCTATCAGAATGTAAATGAATACTGAGTTGCTGAAAAGTCAAGCTTGAGGAATTTATAAATGAAAATGTTCTTCTAATGAAATTATAGGTATCAAGTAAAATACCCCAACTCAAAACACCCTGTCTCCACCACCAATACTCCCACTCAGAATACACCTAACTTTCATTTTTCTTCTGAAGAGAATAAAAATGCTGGCAGATTTAATGTGAAAAAAAATAATTTACTAGAAACTCTAAAAGTGTATTTATGCTAGGAAAAGCTAGGATAACATACCTTCACTAAGATTAATGTGTGTAATGAGCAGATGAAACTACTGCTGAAAGCTCTAACAGCAATATTAACCCTTATGTGTAATCTGTTGGATTGAGATGGATTAAAGTGATTGGTTCTTCACAAGTCTTTATCTTGAGGTCTAAAGTACATTGTATTTTTTTCCCCTAGTGGACGATAGATTACAATACAAACACATTTCTGTGCTTGTATTTAGAATCAGTATTAAGTATAACAGTCAAAGACAAAGATAATCACATTGCCAAAATCCTAGGAATTATGTAAACATCCCGGAATGCATTCTGTCTTCACTAACTTGGAAGTGCAATGTAGACAAAAGCATAAATACATCGTAATGGGCCTTCAGCACAAATGAGAGCTAGGGTCAGGATACCAAGTTACACAATAACAAAATATTTTGTTCAGCAAGATCCTTGACTCTTCTGAAGTTATTTGACTCTGCCAATTAGAGACAGTTTTGGACAAGAGTTTGCTATTATTTCTCATCATGAAAGTAAGTATTTGGACAAAATGTTTCCAAGAGCCATTAATCCTTGATGACGCCAGTTGGCTGGCCCTCACCTCTTATGTTTCATGTTGCAGGTGATTTCCCAGACTGCTGCTTCTACATGCAATCTTACAGTACTTAACTGTGTAAAAAATTTTACAATCTCTTTGGATAGGATGCTTCCTCCGAAATCACAAGTCATTCACATCTCCAATGAAACTTAAATTTTCATTCTGACATTAGAAAGCAGAAGTATTGTCATTCCTGAATTTCAATGGCTGTGAATTCATCTTCATGAATTGCTTTCCAGTTGTGCAGCAGCAAATGGCAAAAATGTCTGCCTTAGTCTGTAACATTTCTCCACTAACATACCATTTTCTTTTTAGTAGTTGACAGCTCATATTCATTTTAAAAGTATTTACTTATGTTCATGTGATTTGTGGCCAGCAATTCTAATTTTAAAAAAAATTATAAGCTTTCTTTTTGACAGTTTTAACATTTTAAATGATAAATAGGTGCTGACTTCACAAATTTCCTCTTTCACTTCAGCAAGGGGAAGAAAATGCTCCTGGACAACAGAGAAAGTCTTACAACAGAAATACATGCATCTTCCAATAGAGGACTCTGCTTCCCTTCCGGTTCCAACATCCCCAAAGCAACCAGTATGGATATCTATCTTTAGCATCTGACAAAATGAATGCTTCATTCAGACAATGGTAAAGATGTTTTTGCAGGAATTGTCTTTATTCTAGGACTTTTCCACCAATGAAAGGGCAAAGAAGTAGGTAGGGATCGTAAAGTGCCAGCTACATCTTTAAAGAAAAATCTGATCTTTCAACTGTTTAAAGAAAAAATTATAAACACAATTATAAACAATAATAAGTTTCCTTTCTCTCTTGCTTATCTTACATAATGTGCTTAGTCTTTTTCCAGAAACATGGCTTACATTAAGAGCAATCTTGCTATGGGCATGCAGTGTCTCACCAGCATCATGTGATAGGAAATGAAGTATACCCACTTCTGAGCAGGGCAATTTAGAGTCCCTTTGCTTCTCACATGAACCAAGCAGGTAAGCTTCTTCACTTTTTAATTATCACTGCACCCAGTCAGACTCATGCTATTTGAGGAAATGAGCATAAGCATTAATACAAATAATACTCCCAAATCATGTTGAAAGCAATGGAACAGAGCATTCTGTGTGTTACAGCTCACTTCTTTGACATTAATTTGGAACATAACTGTCACAACTTCTTAATTATTTAAGTAATTAGAAAAAGAAATCCACAATGCTTAAAAAAAGATAGCTACTTGCAATTGCTCCTTTAGGGTACTTAACACAGGATCTGTATGTGCCTTAATCTCTGGATAGAGTAGAAAAAAAAGGCAGCTGGATAAACAAATACTGGTTTATGCACTATGCTTTTGGTTCCTCTGACTTTCTCTTTTACTAACTGTATAGGATGAGAGTATTTATGTTCTCTTGCTCTGACTAAACCCAAAGGACCAGGGGGCCTGATTCTTGTTATGCAGTTATGAATATAGTTTTTTGTTGAAAATGTAAACTTGTTCTACGTCTTTAGACCCAAAAATTTCACTTGCCTTTTCTTTATAAGGCTCAATGACATTCATCAAGGAAGGTAAAGGACAATCATTGAAACTAATCATTATCATAAAAATAAGTGTCCCTGTAGAATCAAGCAGGTATTTAACACTCATAAGCATAGCAGAATATGTCCCATTGTCAAGGAAATCGAAATATTTTAATTTGAAGATAATTGGAATTTATGGGATTTATAGGGTCAGATTTTGTCACTTTTTGCCCACTGTTTACTAATATCAACCCTAAGTGTTCACTGAGAACACATGGAGAGGCATACTAAGCTTTGCTCTTAAAACTACAGACTACTGGGCACAGATTTGAAATTTCATTAAAAAGATCAGAATCTGCCACACTTTTTGTGTGCTGGCAGAGTAACAGAATGCAGTAAGAACTTTCCATTTCTCCTTGTCTGTGTTAGGAACTTTTCCAACACAGTCCTGGTTGATAAGGACAAATTTATAGATCCTTATGAGCTGGTTCCAATTAAATGAAATTAAAGCGTATTGCTGGAGTCAGAGTTCCATACATTAAATTTTAGCTGATGAATGAGTTTGACCTTATTTAGATGAAGAGGGTATCAATATCTGAGAGAAGCTATCAGTTATTTCTCTCCATGCATTCCATTCTCCTTCTCAACTCTATGTATGCATGTATGTATGGTAGAAAATAGCTGGCCAAATTTTAATGTGCTAGCTGAAGGCTACATATCTATGTTTTTGCATTTTCTAGGCTGAAATAAAGACCAAAAAAAAAAAAAAAAAAGAGTAATTTAGAACTATATTGAAAATCAATAAAACGTGAATATGCCTTCCTTTCTCATGTGGCATAACTTGAGGGTATAAAATTTTTTGGAGTGGACTCACAGAGCCCATATTCTTCAGACTGTAAGTAGACATTTGGAACTAGCTTATGAGGAATGATCAGGAAAAAACCCAGAATCTTATGCTTTCAAAGCCTTATGAAATCAAAAAAGAAAAATATTTTCATACTTTTCACTGATTCACAGCAAAATCACTGTCCAGGTGTGGCAGAATGAAAATTGCACCCGCTACAAAATCTTCCTCCCAAGTAAGAAAAAATTCCTTAGATTCTTCAGTGTACATCATTTCTATGGAACTAAAAATAAATAAATGCAGCTAAAGCATGTCCTGATGCACAAGAACTTCAGTTTTTCTTGGATGTTTTGTGGCTATTGCCTACGAACTTTTGCTATTAACATCTATGTAATAAATGTTACATATTTGGGTTGGAGATGCACACAAATTGAAATTATTTTGGGAGTTTGAGTGGGTACAAGTACACCCATGTAACAGGAAGGGGAGGATGAGAAAGACCGTGCTACTTGCAATCAGTTGATATCTGGGAGATTGTATTTCATTATTTAGCAGACAAGAATGGGATGAGCTCCACACTGCCTAAGGTGGCAGTAGACTATTCAGTATGCACACCTTCACTGACAGTGGCATCCTCTCCTGCAGTGGCAGCTTGCATCAACCCTGGCATCAAATCAAAAGGAAAACATTGCCAAGACTTTTAAGAACTTTCTGGCAATTAATGAAACTTTTTGGCAATTTATGGAGCTTTGTCTTAATTTTCTGGCTTTTCTGAAAATCTAAATATTGCACAGTGAACAATGCTGCTTACCTGCTGTATGATATTTTGGCTTTTAGCTATTCTAGTCACTATTAATCCTAAAAATTACACTGCCATCTTCCTAAAAGCATGCTATAATACAATATTTTACAATATAAAAGAAAGAAAGTTTGCCATTATATCCCTATTTTTTAGAATTATGACCATCAATTTCCTACCATTTTTTAAAATTTATTTTGTGTGGCCAGTTAATCTGTAACAGATATTGCTGCCAAAGGGCTGGCAGCATGAGGGCTGCAGGGCTTGACTCTGTGAGGAGAGTCTGGGGGCTGTCCATGCTGGACACAGCCAGTTCCTGGTGGTTCTGATAGGTTCCAAAACAGATATACCACAGGAGGCAGCTGGGCCTACCAAGCACATTGTTGGTGACTCTGCAAAAGTATGTTTAAGAAGGGGTGTAAAATGCTACGCAGCAGCACGGTAAGGAGGAGTGAGAAATGTGTGAGAGAAACAGCCCTGCAAACACAAAGTTAATGAAGAAGGAGGGGAAATAAGAGGATATTTGGCACAATAGGTAGCAGTCTGATCATGACAATCTAACTTGGTAGAAGTGTTATGATGTTGTAAAGGCTAAAATATGTTTTAATTACAGGTTTGAGTAATGATGATGTATAAGTTTCATGGTGGGGATCCTCTAAAGTGTAGCTGAGTGCCTTGTGTGTCTTTGGAAGGTGAGCCTCACTTCTGCATCAAGGAGAGAAGGTCTTGTGAACAATTCAGAATGTTTAATAATATGTATATGGAGGTACATTGACACCAAATTTCAATGTCATAAAAAGTAAAGACAGCTATTTTGGAATAATTCTCAGCTGACTCTGGAGTTCATTTTAGTTTTTGAGTGTAAGGTTTACTCCACGTTTAAACTTGAGAAAAAGTTAATTTTGCAACACTACCTCCGTATGACTGGGTGTTTTATGGAAAACAAGTTTAATTACCTACATTTCTTTCCCTAACATTATATCCTTGCTATCATGTTTTTATTACATTAGTAGTAGGAGACAACTCACACTTAAGTGTGATAGCCAGATGTCCACAGGAAAGTGAGAGTGGGAAAAAACCTCAAAACACAGTTAGATGGATTCTTTTTTAATGTGAGTGCCATGTGAATTAGGTGGAGAATAAATAAATGTCATTTCATAACAGGAAAATATATGAATGAGGTACATAGGAAAATAGAAGTTCTCTGGAGAGAATGGAGAAAAGCAAAAACCAAAACGAAAAAAAGCAGACCATATCCTGTGACACCTTGACCTATCAATTCCATGACCTTATCAAAGGAACAAGTAAGGAATCAGCATTCTCAGAAGTATAAAACTGGACAGCTCGTTATCTTTATGCCACACCTTCACCATTAGAGTAGGAACTGTGCATCTGTGTTACTCGCCTGATTATCGTTTAAATATCTGATTCATAGTCAATATCAACAGGAAAGAACATGTGCAAAAACCTAATTTGCTAATTTGTGGCACGACACTATAAAGAGTAGGCTGTACTAGTCCAGCTGGAGAGATTAAAATGCTTTTGGAACTTTGTCTTTAATTAGACTGTAGCATCTGATCTCCTAAAAGGTACAGACTTTCTGGTGGAAACTATGGCCCTTTTATTTGATAACACATGATGGACAGCGAGAAGGTAGAGTGAAAAACAATCTAGAAAATAGCTGCATGAGAATATCCCAAATTATAATAAGTCATTTCTTAAAACTAAAACAAAGAAAAACATATAAAAGTGAAAAATATTTTATTTGTTGTATGATAGCTCATATCAGAGTGTCAATTAGAAAGACTGAAAAAATATAAAAGATAAATTTTAAAAAATAAGTAGTGAGAAATAGTTATTATAGGCAAGTGTCAGAGGACATATCCTTACTTTCCTTAGAGGAAGGATGTAATCATGGAATCATAGGATTATTTAGGTTGGAAAAGACTTCCAAGATAATGAAGTCCAACCTTTGACCAGACACCAGCATGTCAGCAAAACCATGACATTAAACGCCATGTCCAGCCATTTCTTGAACATTTCCAAGGATAGTGACCCTACCAGCTTCCTGGGCAGCCTTTTCCAAAGCTTGACAACCCTTCCAGTGAAGAAATTCTTCCTGCTGTCCAACCTGAACTTCCCTTGGTGCAACTTAAGACCATGTCCTTTGCCCCTGTCACTGGTTGGCTGGGAGAACAGGCTCTCACCTTGCTGCAACCTCCTTTCAAATAGCTGTAGAGAGTGATAAGGTCACTCCTGAGACTCTTTTTCTCCAGACTAAACAGCCCCAGCTCCCTCAGCTGCTCCTCATAAGACTTTCTCAAGGTTCTACCACAACAGTGATAAGAACAGAAAGACAATCTCTTCCCTGGTCCTGCCAGCCACAGTGTTCCAGATACAGGCCAGGATGTCCTTGGCCTTCCTGGCCACCTGGGCACACTCCTGGCTCATGTTCAGTCACTGTTGACCAGCAACCCCTGGGAGGTCTTTTTGCACTGGGCCACTTTCCAGTCAGCCCGCCCCCAGCCTGCAGCACTGCATGGGGTTGTTGTGACCTAAATGGCCTTGCTGAACCTCATACCCTTGGCCTTGGCCCATTGATCCAGCCTGTCCAGATTCCTCTGCGGAGCCTTCCTGCCCTGCAGCAGATCAACATTCCCACTTAACTTGGTATCATTTGTGAACTTGTGTACTGAGAGTACACCTGATCCCCTCACCTAGATCATCAATAAAGATATTGTATAGGACTGGCCTGAATATTGAGCTCTGGGGGAAACTGTTAGTGTATGAAGACCAACAAGATGTGACACCATTTGTTGTGTCCCACTGGCCCACAGATGGACGCCCTCCTGTCCATCAGCTCGCTGCCATCCAATGGGCAGACGACTCCCAGTCCGAGGGGCCGTCCATGGGCGAGGCTGAAGTTTAGGCCCACTCCTCCGTTCCACCCCCATCTGGAAAGTTCTTTTCAAGTTAACTGTTCATTGGTTACCCGGTTTATACATATGTATTTATCCTGTTGAATAGTCAATTAAGTTCTGGAAAGTTCAATCTTGTTTGATTTGCGATTGGTTTGTTTGATGTAACTCCTCCCTATTGTACAAATCATTGGTCCGTTACCCTCGGGATCCTCCCCCTTGACCTGTTCCTATTGGTTCCCTTTTTCTCTCCGCCCTCGCATAAAACCCACTTGCAAACCCTGTCCCTCGGCTTTCCCCTGTGGATCCCCTGAACGCCTTTTCTCTTCTGTTGCGTCTTGCTCCTTTTTTGCTTCAGGTTGCGCTGGAGGAAAAGAACATCAATAAACTCCTGGGTGGCCTGGAGCTGCTTGCCCAGAGGAAGCCCTCTCCCGTCTCTTTTATTCCCGGGGCTTGCGCGGGGAAGCGGCTGCGCCGCGCGCCTCCGAGAGCGGCTGCCGCTCCGAAAGGCCAGTGATCGCCCGCACACCGGCTGCGCCGAAGATCTGACACCTCCTTTAGTTGGCGTGTCGATCTCGGGAAGGGTCGCTGGGGCCCGAAGGGGCTCGACCTGCTCCCCCAGGGCGGCGACAACCATTCACCTCCATTCTCTCGGTTTAGCAAGACATTTTTTAACCCAGGAAAAAGTACACCCATCCAGGCCATGGGCTGAAAGCTTTCCTTGCCATGGGAGATGGTATCAAAGGCTTTGCTGAAGTCCTGGTAGACAACATCCACAGCCTTTACTTCATCCACTGGGTGGGTCTGGTATAAAAGACTAGGTTTCTCAGGTTGTCTTGTTGGCATTTCCCCGATCCCTACCTACAGGCACCCAACCTTATCATCACTTGGCTCTGGCATCCTTGGGCTCTGTGCAGTCAAAACCTTCCCTAATGTACAGAGCCACTCCACCGCCTCTGCTTCCTCACCTGTCCCTTCTGAAGAGCTTATAACCATCATTGGAACACTCCAGTTATGGAGTCATCCCCATTTCCACGACAGCAAATACCTCATAACCTTCCTGCACAATGGTCTCCGGTTCTTCCTGTTTGTTATCTATACCATGTGCATTGGTTTAGGTGCACTTCAGCTGGATTGTCCGTTGCTCCCAACTCTGGCATTCTGCCCCTAGGTCTCTGCTGCCCTCCAGTAAGTACTGAAACTCAAACACCCCCTGCAGCCAGAAACCTGGACAGCTGCATAAATGTGAGGAAGCTCCATCCAGGTCACCACAACTCCTTCTAGCAGTGGCTTTCAACCATCAAAGAACCATAGCTGGGTCTTTTCTATCTGGGTAAGGATAAACCACTGAAGTGAGTTCACCTCAGGAGCCTGGAGGGTGGCTCTGCCCTCCTATGTGCACACTGTCATGCAAACTCCCATGCCATGTCCTTCTGATGTGCCATGTCCTGTTTGCCCCCTCCGTTGGCCTACCCAGCTCTCCTCACTTGGGGTTGCTCGGGTCCCTGGAGCTGTTTAAATTTCTTGTTGTTGCTGTTACATTGCCCTTGAGAGGTCAGGACTGGTCCTGTTGTGTCTCTCCATGCTCTCTCAGATTTCCCTGGTTCCAGGAACCCCTCACTTTGCTCCTTCTGGTATTTTGCCCCCAAACTAATGCCAGATTATGTCTGGCGTATATGTCAGTACTTTGTTCAGTCTACTTGTAAGGGTATTTGTGAGCCATTGCCCTCAGCTGGCTGCCTGTGAGTATTAAGAGGAGGCTTCAGCTACTTTGTATCTAATAAAGGAAATTAACTTCAAACAGTACTCACTTTGATCAGTCAAGAGTAGCTGAATGGTTAAGGTGATGTACATATACCACACACAAATCTTGGGGCATAGAAGCCTACTCTATGGATTCTGCTTTCTTTTATTATTATGCCTATGAAGTGCATAGGAAGAAGAGATAGCATGAGGGCATAGAAATTCATTTTTTCCTTTCTTCCTTTTTTATAATTTCTTTTCCTTCACAGAAACCTCTCCATCTGAAATGTTCTGAAGTAACCTCTACTTAGCCAACCTCTACTACAAAATTAAGACAATTCCTACTTGACTCTTGCTGTAAGAAGCTTTTCTGTGAATTATATTTCACATTAAGAAACTCTATTCTTCACCTTCCATTTTCACATTCTTCATTTCATCTCATTACTGCATTTACACTTTACACTCAGTGACAAATGGTTACCCCTGCATTTTTTAGTGTACTCCAACATCATCTCAATGGCATGGCAAATAATATTTTCTCCTTTTTCAATCCATGAAAAAAATGCCTGAAGACTCATTAATATGTACTTGAGGACAATAGCATTGTGCTGTATTCTAAATACATTAACCGTGTAGCACACCATATGACATATGTGTCTGTTCTGACAGTTTGATAAAAAATGTCAAGAAAATAAAATAATTAAATGACAGAATATATACGTATTATTAAAGTCAAAGATCTTTCATGCAAACTTTTGTATATCATAGTATCATATTATGGCTTGGGACCTGTTGTTGTCTAACCCAAGCCAGCAGCCAAGCACCATGCAGCCTCTTGTTTGGGGAGAATTTTGGAAGGGTAAAAGCTAGGAAAGTCATGGGTTAACATAAAAACAGTTTAATGGGGAAAGCAAAAAATGCATATACAAGTAAAGCAAAACATGGAATTATTTTGCTGCTTCACATGGGCAAGCAGAAAATAATTCACACTACCCATGTGTGGTCATTACATGTAACGGTTACTTGGGAAGATAAACATGATTACATTAAATGTCCTCCTTTTCTTCCTTCTTCCCCATGCTTTATACACTGAGTATGATGTTATATGGTATGCAACAACCCTTTGGTCAGTTGGACCCACTTGTCTTGCCCATGGCTCATCCCAGCTTTCCATGCACCTCTGGCCTTCCCACCAGTGTGGCAGTACAAAAAGAAGAAAAGTCCTTGAGTCAGTGTAAGCCCTGCTCAGCAATAACAAAATCATTTTTCTTATCAACACTGAGTTCAGCACAAATCCCCATACCAGCCACTGTGAAAAAAAATAACTCCACCCAGGCAAAACCTGCGCAGACCTCAAAGATCACTTTATTCCAATCTCCTTGCCATGGACAGTGATGCCACCCAGTAGATCAGGTTGCTCATGGCCCCATCCAGCCCGGCCTTGAACACTGGCCAGGGACAGAGCACCCAAAACCTAGGTAAGATGGCCATATAAAATGGTATATAAGAAGATCACATTTTTTTTAGAGGTGAAGTTACTTCCATATATTCTGAGTTCTATTCACATGAGTCATGAGGGGCTAAATCAACATTCATATTCTTGAAATACCTGCAACCATAAAGGAAATCCAAAAGGGTGGAATTCTGCTAGCATTGTGTCATATTTTTAAAAACCCTGGGTTTGCTACTAAACTCTTTTTTTGGATAATCTTTTTTCTAATTGTAACTGGCTTGTATTCATTTGTTTGCATTTTAAGTGAAGAAAATATCATTGTCCCTATGTTAAATACAATGAAAATATTTAGGCAAAAAGTATTGCGAGGGTTTTCATTTGTAAGTAAAGACTACAGTTCTAAAATAGAAATGGCCTGTTAGTCCTCAGGAAGGAATACCCTCCGGAAGGGTACAAGGAGCCTGGAAATTCTTTGCTGTTTTTTGCAGCACATCCTGAAGATGACAGGCCAAAATCCGTTTTTAAATTAACCCAGTATCATTTGACTGAGAGCATGGCAGAAAAACTCAACAAAGTAATGGGTGTGAAGCGGTGAAGAACATAGCTGGCCTTAATATATGAAAAATGATACATCAATTTCTGTCTCAAAGCCATCAGGCAGGACACAAAGGTCTTGAATACCAATGAATCTAACAGAGAGAAATTCCTGTGAGACTTGTTATAGAAGTCTTGGTGTGGTTTTCTTGGTTAATCTCAACTGGACTTCACAGTCTTCTGGAAACGCCCACTGCATTCTTGCAGATGTCAGCCATTAAAAGTGATTGCAAGTTACTGACAGGAATGTCTAGCGGGAATTGGGAGTTTCAATGCTAACTCAAGTACTTGTTGCAAAATAAAATTTCTAAATTAAGGCCCTATTTATCTCCTAGTAGATTAATATTAATTTTAAACAATGCTGTTTTGTCAACTCCAGAGACTAGGTTGAGAAATTTGGATTAAAAAGAAATCTTTTCTCTAAATTGCATGGAACTTGTTCAGTACCTGAGGAGTAGTGTCAGATGTGTCTAAGTGTAGCGTTGTGGTCTTTCTTTTGTGGCCACATGTAATGCAAATGAAAATGAGAACAGGGGGAAACTGCTAGTTTAAAGAATAATACTAGAAATTAATCACTTGGTGCTCAGATAATGAAGGAAATGTAGATAGAATTTAATTTTATTTTCCCCTGCAAAATGAAACTTCCAGTCTTGCTTGCGTGGCTTTTAATAAAAGTAGAATTCTGCAGTAATTCGCTGTTGAACTCTGAGATTATTGTTCCAAAATAAATAGTTGGAATCACAATAATAATTAACGTTTGAAGTTCACTACAAATCTCTAGTAAGATTCTAAACTAGTAAGACATTTTTCTGGTCAATTTTTGACAGATCCATGTGTGGATATTATTGGCAATGTAGCACTCTATTAGGAAGATAAATAATATTTTCTCTCTTTTTTAAACATAGATACATTTACACTGACTTAAAGATTTTACCTTGGCACATTAAACTTACCAAATACTGCTGATCTCAATATCACTCAGATATGCCTCTGCAGTCAGTGATGAATTGTTGAGCCATTAGTATGTTACTAGGTGTCAGGCTATTTGAAATGTATCGATTTTTCATTTTTGTGATTGACATATACTGGAATGGTAACTTGCATATTAAAACAATTTGCCCATGGAGAGTTTAATCCTAAGGAGGAACAGTGTTCTATGGTATACCACAAGAATTTTCATTTGCATATGTTAAAAATGAAATGCAACAATTCCCATTAAAATCAAAGTACTATTTCTGAATTAGGATGCCTGAGATTCTCATGGCTTAATTATCTGTCACTCAGAAAGCTTACGCACTGCAAATCAAAGCTAAGACTGTACAAACACATGGATTAAACAGGGATGCTATTCCAATTAGAATCATAGAATGGTTAGAATTGGGAGGGACCTTAAAGATTATCTACCTGTAGCCCCTTGCCTTGGTCAGGGTATCCTCTACTAGACCACATTATTGAGAACCCCACCCAGCCTGGCCTTGTACACCTTAAGAGAAGAGGAGTGTGCCAGTTTGGCCAAATTTTTGAAGAAAATATCTCCTGAGGAAAAAACAGGTCGCCACCACCCCTCCCCCTACCAGGTTCGGGAAAAAAAATTATTTTTCCTCGGAGGAAAGTGAAAGAAATAAAAACTATTTATTTAATAGAACACACAGAAAAGGATAATAATGCTAACTAATAAAATCTCTCGCTGTGGAGAGAAACCTGGAAAGATTTCAGAGTCCGGTGTAGGTGTTAGTGTCTATATCCTCCTCCTCGGGGCTGTCGGGGGAAGGCCCCTACTGGGGCCTGGGAAGAAAAGTCTCCCGGTGTGCTCCGATGTTGTGCAACCGTCCCGAAGAGAAGAAGAAGAGAGGACAGAAAATTAAAAAAAAATCCCAGGAAAACTCTCTCCGGAGAAAAGAGTCGAAAGCAGGCTGGAAAGCGAGCACACTCCACTCCCCACTGCCGCCAAGTATATCCCCAGTAGCCTGCCTGCCCTTGAACACCAACTTTGTTTTTAAAACAAAAGTATCTCAGTTTTTTCTTCCCTCCCGCAGGCTCAGTGTAAAGGCACCAGAGCCAGCCTCCAGAGCAGATGAAATGGGACACATATTTCATATCATTATGTCACCCCAGGACAAGGAGTTAACAATGTCTCTGGGCAACCAGTTCCAGTGCTTCACCACTCTCAACGTAAAGAATTTCTTCCTAATATCTAATCTAAGTCTACTCTTCAGTTTAATGCCATTCTCCCTTGTTCATATCACTACACAGCTTCTTGTAAAAAGCTCCTCATCCAGTTCTTTCCTTCTGCTTGTCAACCAAGGAAAGTAGATAGCATTCACTATTTTAAAGGATTTGGACTATCATGAAATATTCTCAATTACTTTGACGAAAAAAAGACATTACTTAATAGTCACTGTCACAGAATCACAGAATTAGCTGAATTGGAAGGGACCTGCAAGGATCGACTACAACTCCTGGCCCTGCCACAGCACCTTGACCAAGAGTCACAACATGTGCCCAAGAGCCAGGAACATGATATGCATTCATAATCTTGTGAATAGATAGATAGATAGATAGATAGATAGATAGATAGATAGATAGATAGATAGATAGATAGATAGATAGACAGACAAATAGACAGATAAATAGACAAACAAAAATGCAGTGATATATTTTAGGATGTATTTTATGTAATCCAGTTCATATTAAGAAGATCAAATTGTACGTGAACTGCAATAATTCAGCATAATAGTCTACAAATTCTTCTAAAATCCTTTAGCAACCTTCATTAAGTAGAGACATGGAATCACAACACTGAAGGTTGGAAGCAATCCCTTGAAGGTGTCTCTGCCAACCTCCTGTACTATGAGAGTCCAGTGAGATTGTGCTCCTTAGGTTTAATCCAAGATCTCCAAGTGGTTCCATCACCTCCTGGGAGCCTGTTCTGGTGTTATGTTACCTCATTGAGAAAAGATGATACTTGAATTCATTCTAGCAACCTGTCTCCACTGCATTTTGCTCTTCTATGGTATTTCTCCAAGCTTGATCTCCTCTCTCTCTACATTTTCCCATTACATAGCTAAACCTCTCTTTCTCCTTTTTCCTCCAGGCTGAAGAAGCCATGCTTTCTCAACTTCCACTTCTACATTCAGTGCTTCAGCCCTGAGCAATCTTAAAGGTCCGCTGGTGAGCTGGTCTGTGTCAGTGTCTTCTTGCACCACAGAGGCCAAAACTGTATGTGATCAAATGACACTTTTTGTGCATGAATATCATTTATGTTTATAGCTGGATACATTCATATGGCATTGTCAATAGTGGAAAATTATACTTTGATGTATACACAAATCAGTATTTCAAAGCATGGTTTTATGACTTATATTTGAATAAAATATCCTAATTTTCCACCATACTGAGTATTAAACATACTAATCTATCCAAAGAGGGATACTGAATATTCTTAATTTAAAATTCTGTGCATCTTCTGATAATTGAGTAGCCAAAGCTCTAACTTAAAAATCGAAGTACTAAAATGGAAGCAAAAGCTCTAAAATTAATGTTTCACTTATTAGTTCAGATGAAAAATATAATTAATTAAGGCTAAAAGGATTTTTCTTTGATTTGTTCCTTACTGATAGAAATTGAAAACACTGTGAAAAAATATCAGTAAATTCATGGAAACCTGACATTGTTTTGCTTTCTGTGACAAGAATTATCTGTAAACAGTTAGATTTCATATTTTGCAGATACTTTACAAGACTTCCCATACTTTGTAGTATGAACTGCAGTCAGTCAAAATAAAGTATTTAGGGGTCATTTATAGTAGTACCTCTGAAGTCTGAAATTCCATCATGAGAAACAGGACGCTTTTTAGTGATGGGCTCTTTCTGAAAAATCATGTGTCCTAAACTACCTCTGGTTTGGCACCTTAGACAGCCAGATATTACAATATAAAAGGAGCAAACAGTCTATTGTACAAAAAATCCAAACATTTTGTACAATAGACTATCTCAGTGTTTTATGGCCAATCATCCATGCTAGTTTCTGCAAGTGAAATTAAATTCTACAAGAAGAGTAGCTTTTTAATTATTATTTTCCACATCATGAGCCTACTCTAACTGCTTGCGAATGACTAGAACTAATTTATAGCTGATTAGCACTCATTCCTGCAGCTAAGGACAGATATTAAAGCTATTTTCTTCCTATGTTGAAAGTTATTAGCAAATGGAATTTGGGATGAAAACCGAAAGAAAATAACAGCCCTAAGTTGCAGGCTGAAAAAATATAATCAGCAATGTTGCAATTGCTTTTAATGTTATCCTTGGTGAATGTTACAAGCCTTTTCATTCAACAGAATCAGATGGGGGAACTGAGTAAAAATTAAAATACGTTTCCATAAAGTATAATAATTTCAAATGTAAATAATTGAGTATTTTTGATTAAGAAAACATGCTATCAATAAGAAACAGGCTTATAAAGAAAAAAATGCCTTGTAACAGCACACAGGTGGTAGAAGGCAATAGCAATACACAGGCAATAAAAGCTTTGAGAGGTTAATAGCATGGCCCAAGAACCTGACTAGAGAATAATAAACAACTTGATTTGGAAGGGATCTTTAAAGGTCATCCAGTCCAACTCCCCAGCAATGAGTAGAGACATCTTCCACTAGATCAGGTTGTGCAGAGGCCCATCCAACCTGATCTAGAATGTTTCCTGGGATGGGATATCTGCCACATCTCTGGGCAACACGTGCTGGGATTTCACCACCGTCATCATAAAAATTTTCTTCCTATTATCTAGTCTGAATCAATGTGGTTTTAGTTTAAAACCCATACACCTTTTCCTATTTCTACAGGTCCTGCTAAAAGGTTTGACCTTCGTTCTTTGTGCTACTTACAAACATAAAGCTACTTAAAGACCTTCAGTTGTATTGTTCATACTGAAAATTACTGTTTTAAAATATATAATTAGATAGTAATTCAGCATTAACAATAGTTTCTTACTTTCTTTTGCTTGATTTGTTTTTTACACAGCTCCATGGTTAAATTTTAAAGAATTCAATTGTAGATGAAGAAAGTTTCCCAGATAGGTCAACATGACATTTAACAAAAGCAGTTCTTCAGAAACATAAAAGGGAACACTTTCTCCACACCCACCATATTATGCTTTGAGTAAGAACCAGAGTCCTCTTCCAAACAATATTTTTGTATTAGGAGCACAGCAGTTAAGGCATCATGAAAGAAGTATTAGCTTGTCATCATTATTTATTAGAGATAAGACATCAGTGTGTATGTAAACAAAGTGCTGTGACACAGCCCTTAAAAAACATGTTATTAGCACCTTATCTGAAACATTTGCTTTAGTGTTTATGCATTTCTCTACACTACCCACTTTATAGAATAGTATAATTTGGATTGGAAGGAACCTTGGAGATCATCGAGTTCCAACTCCCCTGACAAGGACAGGGACACCTTTCACTAGACCAGGTTGTTCAGACCTCAAACCTGTCCTAAAACACTTCCAGAGATGGGGCATTTACAACTTCTGTGGGCAACCTGTTACAGTTTTTCACCACCCTCACACTAAAGAAGCCATAAGCCTTCTCTTTTCCAGGCTGAACAAACACAATTCTCTCATCATCTCAACACTTTGCTTCCATCACAGCAAAGGTGCTTTATCCCTCTAATCAGCTTTGTGGCCTTGTTTTGATGGGGAACTCACAGCCAAATGCAGTGTTCCAGGTGGGGTCTCACGAGAAGAGAGCAGAGGGACAGCATCACCTCCCTCAACCTGCTGGCCACTTTTACTTTCTTTCAATTTTACTTTCTTCTTACTCTTCTGAATGTTGCTGATCGTCCCCTCTTATATATATCATTAATATTATATACATAATATTATATATTATGTCATATATAATTATTTTTTTTATTTGTGTGCATCGTCTTCATATTTTGACTGACCAACAAAGCCTTCAAATGAGAAAAGGATGAAAGCAGATGAGCAAAAAAGTTGTGCCCGTGAATGTGTTCATTCCATAATGAAGGTTGTGACTCACCACAGCTGTTGCAAAGAAGCTGAAATCATTTCGACACAAAGGGGACTGGGGAGTGACCCATGTTTTAGATAAATATCTATCAACAGTTGAGTGGATCAATTGGTGATCTGTTTCTCAATGAGTTCATTAAAATGTGAGTGTCTTCCTGGGTTAGCCAGACCAGCAAATGGGGACTGAACATGTGTCCCAACCCAACAAAGAATATAAGAATTGAACAAACAGTAGAATTTGAAAAAGAGCAATGGGCTTGACCTGGACTCCACTCACATATTCTTTCCTGGAAATTGGGGATACCGCGTGTCATGACAGTGGGCATGCTACAGAGACCAGCAGTGGGAGTCTCACTGGTATCGTGATTGAGCTGTGCATTACAGTAAGGGGGGTTTTTTGCCAAGTGTAACTTACTTTTGCATTGTGTTTTTCTCTTTGCAAAACAAGAGTAAATCAGAGATTCTGTGCAGCAGCAAATATCTTCAAGTAAGTAAATTCTATGTTAAATATTACATCTCTGTGTGTGATGTGTGAAATTTTTGAAAGAACTTCACCAGACAGCATTTGACTCAAACTCATTTTATTTTGTTACTGAAATCCAATATAAGTAGTTTTATTACAGAGATTTGGGCATGCTAAAGAACAGGTTTTTCTTGGGTGTCTTCCAGGGACACAGTATAAACTTTGACTACTGCAGACTTAGTTTCCACTACCAAAAATAACTATCAACACTGTCATGGTGAGCCTTTCAAATATTTTATATGTTTTGAAAATCACAAACATGAGAAAATAAGAATATTTGTCCTCCAGACCCAGTTCCAAGTCTGGGAAATAGCTATATATGTGGTCAATATAATTTAAGAGTTTTGGCTGTATTTCTAGTGCACAGCAGAAAAGTCTCCTGCAATGGGGATGAATCTTGGGGATGGGGAGCAATTGCAACAGTACTGCGTGTACTAAAGGAGCAAGACTGGTGATCTGCTACTTGATATTTTCCCCCTAAAATACAGAGAAAGATGGGAAGAGTGAAAGAAATATTAGATTAACAAATTACCATTGGGCTAGTCTCTTTTCAGTACAGACATAGTAACATGAAGTTAGTGTCTGTGGGACTTGGGCTATTCTTTGACTCCTGTGAGGTTCATTTGTTGTTGACATTCTTTTTCCTAAAAGATTGTTCTGAAAAATCACTTTCTCATACAGACAAGCTTACTTTATTCTTTAGGTTTACCCACACAGATACAAATTATATAAAGACAGACAGATATTCAGAACAACAGAGTTAAACAATTCAAAATTTGTCTTCTCTAGAAATAACTAACTTTTTAGTTTTTTTCATATTCAAAATTGCTGAATCAACATGCCATCAAAGGCCCAAGCACACCTCCATAAACTCTGTTATCTCCAGTTGTAAGGATGAGTTTTCATTTGGTTTCCAACCTCCCTTTACTTTCTTCTATCTCACTTTATGACAAATTGTGCAGAGCGAAAGTATCTGTTGAGTTTCTGTACATGTTGGTGGCTGTGTATAAATCTGTACATGCAAGAACAAATTAAAATACCACAGCTGGCACTTGAAGTATCTGAGTTTTTTTACTGAGATTTTGTCCATGTCTGCAGTGTTCTGCAAAAAAAGAGAAATTATATCCAGAGGCTGAAATTGTAGGGTCAAAGGCAGCAGACAGTCCACAGAAAACTTGACAGTGTCAAGGGTAAAAATTTATATATATATATATATATATACACACATATATATATATATACACACACACACACATATATATATAAATTTTCTTGACTAATATTTTTTATGTGTTCAATATTTTATGACTGAAAGGTAATGTACTGTCTTTACTGGTTACACAGTAAGTAGTTAGCATTTTCAGTTTCATCTAGATTTTGATGTAGTTGCTTTGCTATCCCATTGTGGTCAAAAAAATTCTTTTCCATTTGTGTTCATATTTGTAGGTTTACATGCACAACATATTGTATCTTGACATTTTCCAGCCACCTGAAACCATCATGGCAACTCACTCATGTACTGCTTTATGATGTAGAATCCAAGAGTATTTACTAAAATAAAGCAAAAAAGAAATATTTAGCGAGCAACATATAGTGATAGATAGTGATCACAGCTAGGTTATACTGAATAAATAGAGAGACATGAAGAAGCAAATCTAGAAAAAAAGAAACAAAGAAACCAGAAGTTTCGAGTGGAGCTTAATACTCTGAATAAAGGTAAAAATCAGAATGCTGATTTTCAGACTGTACAAGATCATTTATCTAACACAGTCTTGATGACGGTTGAAATCCCACTTTAGAAGTTATTTGTAAATCTAGTCCTTATATTCTGCACTAATTTTTCAGGATGTCTATAAATGTCCTTGTAAAGACTTCTACCCTGCATTCCTTATGCAACTTGGGACTGAATTGAACATGATTAGCAATCATGCTAGACTTCAAGTAATTTTGCATGTGACTTTCATGGCATGTACCACAAGTAATTACTTTTTTGATATTCTCTATGATGACACAGTAAAGTCTTGGCAAGGCAACTGGTGATAGAATCCAGGACCCTCTGGGTGCAGGAAAAAACGTAGCAGGTATTTTCAGGAGTAATTTCTGCTCAAGCCAATTTAACTTTCAGAAATTATTATTAAATTATTTGTAAGGCTTTATCCTCTTTTCTCTAGATTTTTTTTCCTCATTTGTAAAAATAGAAATCAGTCATTTCTCTTTGCCTTTCATCTTGTGCTTTTCAGCTTGTGAGCCCTTTGCAGCATGACTTATTTTCTCTGTATATTCAGTCTGGCTGCTGTAATCAAAAAAAAAATATTTACAAACTACAAAGGTATGTGTGCTGGGTTGACTCTGGCTGAACACCAGATGTCCACCGAGCCTCTTTTATTACTCCTTTCCTCAGCTAGACAGAGAAGGAAAAATATAGCAAAAAATTTGTGGGTCAAAATAAGGACACGGAAAGATCGCTCACCAGTTACTATCATGGACAAGCAGACAGGGAAATTAGTTTATTAATAATCAAATCATTAGGGTGATGAGAAAGAGATCCAACAATAATATTCCATTCCCTTACCCCTCCCTTCTTTCTGCACACAACTCCACAAAGGAGTTTTCTACCTCTTTCCTCTTGGTGGCGCCGGGGGATGGGGGTGGGAGTTACGGTCAGTTCATCACACATGGCCTCTGCTGTCTCTCCTCCCCAGGGCAACACTGCTCACATCCTTCCCATGCTCTAGTGTGGAGACTCTCCCATAGGAGACAGTCCTCCATTAACTTCTCCAGTATTCTTAGATGTTATCCTAGAGGTGCTACCACTGTCTCTGATGGGCTCCATCTTGGACAGGGGTGGATCTATCTGGGATTTATCTGATATTGGCTTCACTGGACATAGGGGAAGCTTCTAGCATTTCTCACAGAAGCCACCTCTGTAACCACCCCCTCCCCCCCACTACCAAATCCTTGCCATGCAAACCCAATTCAGTATAGAAAAACACTTCATATGGAAAATGAAACCCTTGAAGATATGTACAGTCTCCATCCTAAAATACAGCCTTCTGTCTTCCCTCTTTCATCCCAGTGAAAAGGAAGAATGAGAGTTCTTTCCACACTGAATCAGTTTAGGTTCCATTAGCTTACACTTTTCAGCTTTTGCAGGAAAATTCTAGCATGTATTTTTGTACCTTTCTAAAATGCATTTTGGCTCATTACCAGAGCCATTACTAGATCATACTTTTCTCTAGTTACTGGAATACAAAAATTGCAAGGAAACACAGGACTTTTACCTCACTGCTGCAGGAAACTCCTTTTACAGAAGGTAGTTCTTTTGAGCCTAAAAGCTTTTAATATATGGACATATGGTTATGTAACACTTTGCGTTGCCCTATGTCGGCGTACTCAGTCTTGGTTCCAGAGCGGTTAATTTTTATAAATCACATAATAAAGGATGCTGTGATTTCAGAGGTAATTCAAAAGTTATTTAGTAAGTGGATAACACACTCTTGAGGGTTTTTTTTATTTTCAGTACTAATTCTTTATGAGACCTCATTTTCATTTTATTTCTTGAAATTCCTTTGATCTTATTTCAAGCACATACCTCATTAAAAAGGACTTCTCTATAACAGCCCAAAGCATTCCTAAAGCAAAAAATTTTAGCAGCTACTGAACAAAAAAACCCCAAAACAAAAGTAAAAACCCAAAACCTCTTTCTGATTTGAAATTATTGGCCCTTATTTCAAATGGAGGGAGAAAGTCTCAGAAGGATATTTAAAACAATGCTAAGGCATGCATAACTAGGTTGCCAGTTAGTAATTCTTAGATAATAATGGAATTAATTATGATGTAGCAATTTAAATGTTCCAGTGAAGTATATTAAAACACTCTAATTTCTCTCCTATATAAGAGAGTGTGCATTTATAAATTTTTATTGTGTGACAACAGCCTGTTGGGATTTTTTTTTTTTTTTTGCTAACATAATCCTTTTCTTAGATCCATTCTCTTTTTTTAAAATGTAAATGCAGGGAAAAAAAGAGAGATATGTTTAAAGAAAAAAGCATTTTGAAATCATTGCTCTAATCAAAACAGAGAATAGTGGAGGAGGCTTTGTCATTCTTCTCAGACAGAGGAAAATTCAGAGTACTAGTCTCACTTTGCCCTCAAAGGGTGATGCCTTTGAATTCTCCCTGTTCCTGATTGATCATAGCAATATTGCAGTAAGTATTGGATCTGATGGGAAGGTCTAAATGAAAGAATGATCTGACATTTAGGGCATGGGTCTGGATATAAAAATAGATAAAAGTTTATTTTCTGTCATAGGCCACTAAGTTGCTCTCTCAGTTCCCATCAGTAGCATAACGTTATGTGTCTTTGTATGGTGGGTTCAGTAAGCATGTTTCAAAATTTGTGACTGAAGCATGTATCTGCTATAACAGTAGAAACTACAGCCTGTGTCTGTACCCAAATAAACCATAATCAAGTCTTGGTTAACTCTGAAGTTTCATAATTAAGACCAACAGAAATCCATGTAATGTTCACTATGGTACCGATGCCGCAAAAATATTTCAACTTTATCTATTGGAAAATATTAAATCTTTCTTAAAATATAAAAAGTAGAAAACAAAAATGCTTTTCAGGACACAGTAAAATTAACATATCCTGATATACATCTAAATGTTTGTACACTACATCAAAAAGAGATTCATCTTCCCTTTATCTCTGGTAAAATCATCATCAGTAGTTAAACGTGTTTTGCTTATACT
This sequence comes from Falcunculus frontatus, assembly GCA_013398115.1. Classification (NCBI taxonomy): domain Eukaryota; kingdom Metazoa; phylum Chordata; class Aves; order Passeriformes; genus Falcunculus; species Falcunculus frontatus. The sequence continues at coordinate 147,077 of VZRV01010554.1, forward strand.
TAAAGTGAAGAAATCTGCTTAATGAGAAGACAGACCTTCTCAACAACAAACCATAGTGTCTCTTCAACATTCTGAAAATTGCCTAAAGTCTGATAAATGTTTATGATCAACATGTGTGTAATATAAAGTATAATTCATCATCGTGCAGTAACCCTTTTGCACATTACCGGAAGTGTGATAAACATTTCCTGGCAGCTTGTTGGCAATAGAATTTATTTAGTGTTGATATTCATTCTATTCTATTAAAGCCAGCACTCTGTATGGTGCATGTGCTACATACCAATGAGAACAGCAGACAGGGAAGACAGAGCTTGGACTGAAGCTGTATAACATTCAGTACTTCCTCCAATTTACAATTTTCTCTATGTTTTACGTAGTTTTCTTATAAAGTGGAGAAGGAAATCTCTGTACCATAAGCTTTCAGATCTTGCATTCAGCCACTGAATTAGCTCCTTTATTTTTTCCAACATGTTCCTTTAAAAGAAAGAATTTCTTTGCTGACTACAGTAATTTAGTCATAGAGCTGCCACTAATGCCAACAGGAGTTGTAAAACAAAATCCTCTGACACTTTCTTTTTTCACTGTTTGTGTAATTTGATGTTAGATTTTAGACTGGATGAAGCACTCCATTGCATAACCCTGAATCTCCCAGTACCTGCTCACAGCTCCAGAAGTCCCAGATCCATCAAGTGGCTACAAAGAGTCAAGCTGAAAGTGCTATGTCTTCAGGACACCTTTTCTCACTTGGGTGAATGAAAGGTCCAAGTCTCTCTACGGCCTGTTAACTCAGCTCCAATTTATGTGAAAAACAAAACAGGGTCCTCTTGGGAGCCAGTTCAGAGCTGTAGTTTAGATTTGGATCTTCCCTTCCATCACTTCCATTACAAGTATTTGCCTAAAGAATGTCTTAACTCCCTCAATCTCTCTTTTCTAATCTTCATGGAATAACAAGATATATCCCTTGACCAATGTAATAAATAAGACTTTAGGACAAGTGCCTGACAAAATGAACCCAGATGAAGCTCTTGCTTGCCTATACTAGCTTTGATTTTAGCAGGATTTAATGAGTAAGGGCATTCTCCTCACCTGAAATGTCACTAATGGCTGAGTATGTTTTAAAAATGGAAGACTACAGGTTGGATTACCTTCAGAAATAGTGAAACCTGCATATCTCCCTTCCTTTTGGAGAATAATTCATCCTAGCTGTTCTACAGATGAGAGTAAATGGTATTACATCCTCCTGGTATCTCTCAAAAGCCAAGAAGCCAAAAGCAAAAAGCTATTTTGAAGGTAGTCTGCAAGCCCCTACTTTCTGTTTAGGCTTGAAATGCCTTTGGTTGGAAGTATCAAGCTCACAAAGTGCTGCCCATATGGACAGAAGGTGTTCTCTCTCTACTGTTGTCTGGTAATTAACCAGAGAGATTCTTAACTTTCCCGACGTATATAAAAACAGCCAATGAGGAATTTTATGCTGAATTTCAGAATGCAGAGCAGATGCATAAATGTTACTAAGCATTCACATTGCACAGGCCCTAATGTGGAACGGTTTTCTGGTCTACAGTTTAACAGCACCAAATGTGCTGTGGTGCTGCAAATCTAAGGTTCTCTCAATACACAGTCTGTAAGCCCAACAGCTGAGGATCAGGGGCTGTTCTACAGGCTGCCCAGGGAAGCACCAAGCCTGGAAGAGATAAAGAATCCTTTAGACAATACTCTCAGACACGTGGTGCGACTGCACGGATGGTCGTGTGCAGGCTAAGAGTTGGACTTGATGATCCTTGTGGATCTCTTCCAACTCAGCACATTCTGTAATTCTGTGATAATAGAACCAAATTATGGAATTACCTGTAGCGCAGATTTAGGATTGTTTTAGTGGTCTATAGGAAAGAATTGTTTGTTAATTTTGGCATGTTATGGGCATGTATTAGTAACAGAGTTGCATTTTTCTACCTGTGGATGTCAGACACAAAGATACACAAAATAAATAATATGAGATGAATGTTAAATTTCAATGAAGCCAGAGAATCCATTTGTATTTCCAGCACACAGCATTAAATGCTCATGACTTAATTAAAATGCAAATACTGCATAACCCACTGATTTCTGCAATTTAACCATGAATAAACTCTGTCTGTTTTCTGCTTTAATTTGCTGTACTAATCAAATTAATGGCAATTAGTGAATACTTAAACAAACAACAATAAGGTAGGTTATTCTTTCTGGGTTTATGTCTTTTAATAGTGATATAAACACAGATGAGATCAGAACATTCAACACTTACCCAAATATCGACAAAGTGCAATTTATGTAAATCTGCAATGTTGAATGCTGCCTATAAAACTCATTAGCTAAAATAGGGCATCTTGAAGCCTCACATGAAGTATTAAAATACAAAGAAAAAGGAATCTGAAGATGCAAAACCACGTGCATCTTCTAAGTAGTTTGAGAGAGCTTGCTAAGGGGAAGAAATTGGTTTTAATTTGGGTGATACCTTCTTTTACCAGCTATAACATCAGTAACAAGAGACATTAAACGCCTCATAATCTCTAAACATAACAGAAAGAGGGGCAAAAGGAAGCAGCAGCTAAAGCAGACAGTAGACTTCTCGCTGGACTTCTGTATGTAAACTTGAACAACACACTAATCACAGTGGAATTATGTAGTCATAATCTAGTCATTAGGTTGGAAAGATTATCTGACCTAAATAACTGTTGAGTGATGACTGGATCAGACAACCCTAAAAAGTATGGTAGCAGTTTTTTAAAATGCTTTTGAAGCTTTTGGCAGTGAATTTCAAGAATTCAGGGGAGAGAAAGGGTGAGGAGGGCAAGAAAGGGTAAGTCAGTTTCTGTCTTTTTTTTTTTTTCCTTTCAACATTTAAAAGCGATGTCCTTCCTTTTGAAACATTTTTTGATGTTCAAACCTGAAGTGAGGACTCCTTCACTTTCCCAGAGCTGCTGGAGTTTTAACCCGCAGCCGCCTTCCTCCTTCAGCACCCATTGGAGCAAGATATGTAATTACAGGACAGGAAATATTATTTATCTCTTTACCACTGCCAGTGCTACTTTCCACAGCCCTGAAACCAGTGTCAGGACTGCTATGACTATGGGAAAAGCCTGAAGGTACCACTCAGCCTTCAGGGTGAGAAATACTATAGAAGACATTACACACCAAGAAAATATTTTAATAAATATCAAATTCATTTGCACTATTTTGCAAGCAAAATTTTGCAGGTCTCAGGACGAAAACCTGCCTGATTGGATGTATGGTCAACGGTGCACAAGAATAAAGAAAGTTTTAAGCTTGAGTTGGAGCTCCCATCCTCTTGGTGTCAGAAACAGCAATGTTGATTCTTTTTTCCCTTCTCTTTTTTTCTTTACATACTACAATATGAAGTTCTTCAGAGGTTTCTTTTGACTGTATAACACATACTTATTTGTTTTAATTACAAGACAGTAGAACAATCAGCTCTTGAAACTGCTATTCAATAAATTAGGAATTTGATAGGGGCAGATATCATAAGCTATTATGAAACAACAAGAAATATCAGATCCTGATTTCCTTCTAAGTTATGCCTACTGATGTTATTTGTTAACGGTCAGGGTGAATGTAAGGTGCTGCAGGCTTTTAAAGAACTCAGCAGAGCATGAAGATAATTAATGGGTTATATGAACTTTTTATACTAATACTTTCAGTCCAGCTAAATTCCACTAACTGAAGAAACTAAATCTTGTCCTTCCAGCATGCTATATTTGAGGGTGCAAGGGTCACACATGCAATGTAATCCGTGCTTAAGAGAAGAGATCAGCAGAGAACCAGATAATTTTATGAATTTTTGGCAAAGACTAGATCTCTCTTCCAATTTTGATAAGATGGAAAATTTTAAAATAAATTAAGGAACTTGCAGTAAACAGCACATGGTGTGAACTGCAGCACTACAAAATTATACAGGTCCAAAAAATTCTATTCCATTATGCCGGACTATGCTGCTATAGAATCAGATCCTCTCTTAATCGTCTCCATGATAAGGCAAAAAGCCCCAACATAGTGAAGAAAAAGCCATAATTAAGTGGTCTTCGTGGACAGAAATATGTTAATTTGTTTGGAAGTACTAAATACTGTGGAAGGCAGAATATTGCATCTTCTCCCTTCCTTCATGAGCACATTTAAGATGTAATTAAGTGGAAATGGTAGACAGGTGTTGTTCTGAAGACAGTAATTGTCTCATTTGTAATTAGGGACAACCTGGTTTGTTGTTTGGAATTTTTTGGGGCTTTTTCTTTTTTCCACTTGTAAAGGACACTAGTTTTCTTCCCTGACTCTGATGTGACATTTATACTCTCATCTAGAATGAGGTTACCTGCTTCTGAACTAGAACATAGGAATTACAAATAGAAGAGGAAAAACTAAGATCGTCCTGACCTTTTTCCCTTCTCTTTCAAAAAATATTATCTAGAAGCCAAGTGGAAGTAGAGTTCAGATGGTGGCATGCTTCAACTCGATAAAAGCATATCCAGGCACTTCCCAGGCTGAGGTTAGACCACAAAGTTGCCATTCGTCCCTCAGTGATTGAGCGCTTACACAATATGGGTATCACTTGAGGACTTATCAGATGAGATAATCAATTTTTTTTCTTTTATATAGCTTTACTTATCTCTCTTCTGAAATCTTGCAAGTCTACTATAATTTCCACATTATGCAGCTAACAGACGTCTTAAATCAATAATAATATTTTAGAGGTTATAGGTCTACATCCTCAGCTGTAGTAAATCACTGATGTTCCATTTAAATAACTCGTATCTTGCATTTTATCCTTTTTTCAAAGGATCACAGGCCATCTGATAACATCCCAGCAAGTTGTTCTCCATGTTTCTTCTGCAGAAAAAAAAAATCACATTCATGGTAATTAACACAATGTATCCACATATCAGGCTTAATACAGATTGCTGCTCCTTTCAGTGTATGAAAACCTTAGGAAAATTTCCAATTCCTGGTACATCATCCCTCTCAGTCATTAGCATAGCCTGATAATCTTGTATCACAAAGAATCTTAATTTGAAAAACAAACAAAATATTAACTAGCCCTTTCAATATCACTTCTCCAAAAATGCTATCTGGACAATACACTTAAGCAATTGTCCACTGCTGTGGTCAATTGATTTATTCTCTGGTTATGATTGAAGTAAGTGATCAAAAGCAGTGCTACTTCAAAGTGATTGCCAGAGAAGACAGCAACAGTTGCAGCACTTGCAAATGCCTTGGGATTAGCATGATATTGGCAGTAATATGCAGAAGATTAAGAAATAAAAGGAACAGAAATATTTTATTTACACTTTGTGGTCTTCTTCCCTCATTAGCAGTACCTAATTAAAAGTCTGAATTTCACACAGACAGAATGAAATACAAACTGAGCTGTGTAATGAATTCCTCTGTAGGAAGTATGAAAACAGTAACGTGTGCATGTATTTATGGAGCACAGCAAATAATTCAGGTTTTGCAATAGTAAGTACTGTGTTTTCATTTGTCATAGATAATAATTAGAGTTTTGAGAACAAGATTTAATGTGTATTCTCAATCATCAGTCTCCATAACTTGTCATCACCAAAAAGGGGTTTAGTTCTACTATTTGGATGAGTTGCTCCATTCTAGCCTTTAAATGCATGTGTTGCATTTTTAGCTCCTAGGCAATATGAAGAACTAGCTTTGTGTTTTAATAATGTATGGGAAGTGCAGAATAGAATTAATAAGTAAAAATAAAATCTATCTGACAACCCCTTGCCAGTTTCAAGTTTGAGATTGGGATGAAGAATTAATATTTTTTGATTTTTCTGTTAAGCATTTTACTAACTACCACTTGTATAATCTGTTGCAATTAATTTGGTTCATCAGTGGTTTAATACTTGAATATACCACTTGGATAAATGTATCAGTGTAATAATTTTTGCTATGATAAAGTTGTAAAAGGTATTTTAATCAAAGGTCAGATATTACTTACTTTTATCAAGAGCTTACTATTTAAACAGTCTGGCTGTTAGAATACTCACAGTTAAAAAAAAACACAGTGCAGGGGTGATACCAATCTCTTTCTCAAAAAGTCCTACACCCTTTCAGAAAGAAAGGTGCATCATCATAGCCCAGTTCACAGGTGGAGTAGAACGAAGGCAGGTTAAAGACCTAACAAGTTTTCTTCTGGAAAACCAACCCCCCAATAAACAACCAATTCTGTACCCCACAAAAAAAATTTTAAAAAAGAAAAGGGAAAGCCAAACATATAGTGAAGGTTGTCTTGGGAACTGAGTTTATGTACATTGACATTGACTTAGATCTAGTAGTTCTGGTTTTGGATGTAGTAAACTAATGGGGGCAGACCAATGCTTGGACCTTATTTTTCCTGATCATTCAGTAACTTAGAAATCACCAAAAATAGAGTTAAAGTACATGGAGGTTTTTAATAGACAAAGATCCTTTCCCTTTTCCTAGGTTGTTTTTTTTTTTTAATTTCAAGTGGTAGTGAAATCACTTCTTTTTCTTTTTAGAAACACATTTATATTTATTCTGTAGAGGAAAAGAAAAACAAAAAAATCCCTACAATGACAAAAAGGCCCAGAACTCAAGAAATGCACAAAATATCAGACTTCTTTTTCATTTAGCCTCAGGAAATAGTTATTCCATTATTTTGGCCCAATGAGATATTAAAGCCCTGAAGGGCTGGATTCTAGGCTAGTAGCTATGTAGTAGAATAATATACTAATGGAATGAAGGTAGGATATGTAAGATAAAGATACTTGTCTTATTTGTCTTTGCGCACTAATGTGGAAAGCTGCAAAAAGGTGCACTGCCTTTCTTGAAAGGAAATAACTGGGCTGTAATCACTGCAAAACACAAAATTTTTGGTGAATATTTCTGAGAAAACACAAGCCATAGCAGTGTACTGCTGGTGCTGTTACAGGAGTGTTATTTCTTTCCCAGTTAAATTTCTGGCCCAGTAGGTTGTCTACGCTGACGTAGTTACATTCAGATGTCTGTCTCGTTCAGAGTTAGCAGGCTATGTGTGCCTGTTTGTTTTCATATCAGGATGACAGAGATGGAAGACAATATCACTGCTCTCTGTAGAGAGCAAGAAGGGATAAAACTGCAGATGAAGGAAAACACAGTTTGGATATGCTCTTTCTCTCTTATTGTGAAAATTAAAAATCTGTGTTATTTGATTAACTAGTTCTCTGGTTTTTCTGGATTACAAAATTGCTATCTCATTTTGTATGAGCAGTACCTCAGATCAGATTAAAACTTCAGTTTCTCTCACGCTGCATAAATGAACCCAGAAACCATTTGTGCATTGAAAAGATATTTTGTTTTGCAGCTTCTGAAGTTTTGAAAGAGGAAAGCCTTCTCTCTGAATTCAACCTTTTTTTCCCTTGGTTTTACAATCCTACACAATTCTAAATAAGTAGATAAGAGATACATGTGCATCAGCAGAGATTAATTTTCTGTCAAAACCACAAGTGAAATCAATGTCCACATGGAAAAAATAACAAAAATAACATACCCCTTTCCAAGTATGCACAGTTAAGTCTGAAAAACATGTGAAACATTTCCTACCTAATCACTACAAACATCTGTGTCCTACACAGCTGCAAACTTCCCCTCCATCCAACTTCATAAAGCAATATTATTGCTATTTTACTGAAGGAGAAATAAGATAGAGATTAAATTATTTCCCTGAGAGAGTAGAAATAAGCAGGGAAGTAAATTGCATTCAGAATACCTAATTATTGATCCAGTGCATTGCTAATAAAGTCATCCATCCTCCACTACTGCAGAAGGTTCTGAAGGTAGGTGACTGACTTCCCACCATGATCAGTTTCCGGTGAGGTGTTTCAAATTCCTGTGATTTTGGGTACGGATAAAGAGAAAAGCCCAAATGTCAACCTTCTCAAGTAGGTGGTTTTATGCATTTGTATTTCAAACTTTCACAAATCAAAGGCTTAATGTGCGCTTCTGACAAGCAGAATGTACAGCTGGGACGGGAGAAATAGACACTTCTTATATATAAAGTTCATTCAGAAGAATCCTCAAGAAACCCTCTAACCCTCTAACACTCTAAATATTGCAAATGATGTAACCTGTTCATGTATTTGGTTTGTACCTTGGAATTTTTGAGAAACCTATACAGCTGTCAAGTTTTAATTACATACTTTGAAAGTTAAATAACTTGAAAGCTTAGCAGGGTTGTGGGGTTTGGGGTGTTTTTTGGTTTGTTTCATTTTGGTTTGGGTTGATTTGGTTTTAGGAAAATGTAATTGATAAACTCTCTTGGATGCTTTATGTGCTGTTAACTTCATATCACAATTATAGGGTAGTTTTCTGGAAAAAAAAGGAAGGATACTATTTCATTAGTTTTTCAGAGTGCAGGTAATGCACTTACATGTAGAACTATTCACTGCTTGTAGATTTGGATTGAATGCTCTGAGAAAAATACAAATGTATTCTGGCAGATTTTCTGCCAGGAAGAACCAAGCAAAAATAATTTAAGTTAATGTATTGATTCACTAATAAAATTAGTAAAGTGAAAAGGTTTTCCTTAGCACATCGCAGTAGACATATAGAGAAAAGTGCAATTTATGGTAGAAATGAGTGAAATATTAACTATATTAACTATTAATTATAATGTCTTATCCCATGACTTCAATAATTATAGTATCAGAAAAGATGTTATGGTTTTATTGTAAAATGTCATCCTGTGCATCACTTAAATAGAATGACCTGAATGTTGCATTTTTGCAGAGTGGCTTTATGGAATTGATTTCAAAACAATGAAGTAAATGCTCATGGTTCAATAAGATTTTTTTATATGTGTCTATGCTAAATATAGACATTAAATATTTTCTATAAGAATCACTTATGTCATAACTCTAGATTCACTTATGCAATTTTTCTATCATGTTGGGATTTTAGGGCTAATGGCAAAGCAATTTAGAGATATGTAAATAACATCTATGTGCTAAACTGGAGCTTTCTTTTTGGTTTTGCCTCTGACTGAAAAAAAAGGGAAAATCCAGAGATATAGTTCATTGATTTTAATTGTGCTGTATCTTCCAATACTATAATATGCTAGTTTTCAGATCAAAATACTAGAAGGACATTAGAAAGAATCCGATGTGAATACAAAGGAAATGTGAATACTAACTGTTATATAGATAATACTAAATATTATAGAGATTAGGTGCAGAATACTGCTTCAAAATTCTGTTAGATGTGTGAAAGTTCTCAAGACAGTAGTAAAATCATTTGATGTTGCTGTTAAAAACTAATCCTAAAATAAAGAGAGATTAATCTAAATTCACTTATAAATAAAAGAAAGATTTGGGGGTTTTTTTAATTGTTTTGAGGGGTTTTTTTAGCTTTAAGCAGAATTCTGCTTCATCCAACCATTCAGCCCAGGACAAGAAAGGAATACAATTAATGTCATAAAAGTAGCTGACATACACTGATAGTTGTTGTGTTTAAAAAATAATCCATCTGGAAATGACTTCTGACACAAGTTTTTGTGACTTAGCAATTAATTCAAATTGTGTTCATTACAAAAGTGCTAAGAGAGGTGGATTATTTCTGAGAAACAAAAAAAAAGAAGACACACTACAAAGAGGTTTTATGATTTTAAATAATCTGCTAGTAAGTGAGAAATTATTAGTCTACTTACAGTGCAGGAAATATAATTATATAGTTATAAACCATGCTTTGTGTAAGAAAAAGCACTCACAAGGAGCTTGTAACATGCTGTGCTTCCCATGCTGTGGTCTAACAAAGACTTACTAACAATTTTGCTGACAAACCAAGCAAGTTTAAGAAAAAGAGGGTCTTTTAAAAATTATTTGATTCAAGAAAATATATGAAATTGCCAGGAATCTTGATGGTTGGTGAGACATGTTAGTAAATTATATGTTAACAATAGTTGGGGAGTGAAACAGACTGCAGACACACAATAACCACACAAAGGCTGAGTGATTAACAGTAGATGGTTTAGCTGACAATAGGTTCATTTTGTGGCAGCTTACCTTGTTTTGTGTGAAAAGGTTAAAAAAAAAAAAATTATCAAACCCAGGCAATTCTAAGTGGAGAATGTATTACAGAAGCGGGTATACATTTATTTGAACTTCATCTGTCATATGTACAGAGAGTTCAAGAAGAACATTGACAAGTTAGAATTTTTTGATTGTTTGTTTGGTTTTGGTTTTTTTGGTTTTTTGTTTTTGTTTTTGACAACACATACAGAAGGGAGCCATTTGGCTAAGTTTTGGTGCCACCACCCCAGTGAGGAACTCATGCAGCTTTTGCTGGCAGAGAAGGAACAGTCAAAATCTGTAGAAAATGTCCAAATCTCCGCATCATGACATAGTACAATAAATACCCTACTGATGATCGTTCGGGATGTCCCTTGAGCAGGCAAGCGACAGTTTCTCAGTCAAACCCTGCTTGATTTCCAAAAAATAAGCCTTGGGAGAGAGCTGCAGTTTGCACTTTTACCTCACACACAAATTAGTCAGGGAACATGGGGACCAGAACACATGTGAATCTGTTCAGGACAGGTGAGGTTGTGCAGTTCTGTGCGTGTCTACTATAACAGCTTGAGGCAGGCAGAGGGATGATACTGATGAACATTGTATTCTGTGGACTGAGATTGTGTAACATTCACCAGGTTCTTCCGAAAATTTAAATTTTGTATTTACATGTGTCACTGTTTCAACTCTATTATGCACTTAGACTTTGAAACTACTACCAATCTTTCAAACCTAAGTTTTCTCACCTACCTCAGTAGACTAATTTAGTAAGCTACACATGTCTGGCACGTGAGAGATCAAGTAGGAATGTAAAAAAATCAGACTGTCTTCTTGCCACATTAAAAGCTTATTATTCCTACTAAATTATTTTACATTGAAAGAAAGAAGAAATTTTCCTTTGGGGATTGTTCAGGCAATGAAACATTTAAAGACAAGGAAGATCAGTAGAACATAACTCCATTAGGAAGACAGTGAATCCTAGAACTTTAATCAGTTTAATGTTGTTTTTAATAAATCTATTTCTCTTGCCCAGGATAGCGGTAATTCTAAAAACTCAGCCAAAATTAAGTATTTCAATTATAAAGAAAGAAAACATATTCAACACACGCATGAAAGTGAGAATCTTTCTGCAAATAAGAATCATATATTAAAACAGCAATTGACTTTTGGTTATTCTTGAAATTCAGCTTTGTGATATACACATATTTCATGGGAGCCAGTCTGCTCTTACACTTCCTGCCCTATGTTGCAAAAGTCATTTGCTCCATCCATTGGCACATATTCTTCGATTCCACCAAGAGAAAACTACATTGCAGCATGAAAATGTGTGACGTCCTACTTATTTATATTATTTAGTATTAATTCAATTTTGCAGTTTTTTGTGAAACTGGGTAGGAAAGAATCATTAAGACTTCATCTAAAACCAAAAGTTCAAGCAGAAAATCAGAGACAAAATTTTCTCTTTTTTATTCCTCTTTTTCTTTTTTCTTTCTCATTTCCCTTCCCTTCTTTTTTTCTGTTTCTTTTTCTTCTTCTGTTTCTTTTTCTCTTTTTAATTTTATTCATTTTTATTTTAATTCTCTTCTTTTACCTTTTTCTTTTTCATTTTTCTTTAACTTTTCTTTAATTTAGTTTCCTTTTTCCCACTTTCCTAATTTTCATTTTATGCTTTATTTTAATTCACTTTTAATTTTAATTCAGTTTTCTCTGTCTTTTGTTTTTATCTTTGCTTTTGTCTTTCCTTTTGCTTTTGGTATTGCTACACCATCATGAACAGCCCCTTTACTTACAAAAAAAGTCAAAATCGTTACATAAGATTATACAGGTAGCACTATATCAGTATATTAACATTTATTTTCATTTAAGTATTAGGAATGTGGCAAGTATACAGTAATCTTGTCTCTTCAAACTTTAGAATTTTATAATCATCTATTCTTGAATAAACAGATTTCTTAGTTTTCTTTTTCTGGAAGAAATACATGTTCTTCAAAAAGAATTTTTTTTTTTTAGAAATACATTAGGAATCAAAATATCTGAGAAGAAATCTTTGACCTGTCATTTCCCAGTCATTACCAACTATTCTGTTTTATTTTTGACTTCTAGTATACTGAACTAATACTTGAAAAAAATGACAGTTTCGACATGTTAGTTTATTTTGCGAAGAAAATTCATTTAGAATTTTAGAAACCCTAAGAAGAAAAATAACTGAATGGCAATGCTGGATAGAAAATCTAATGTTTTTACTTCTTCTGAAGTAAAAAATATGGTTTAGAATCATTTTATCTTCATACTTGTCTGACAGGAGTCATGACACATACCTTTCTAAGTGGCAAGGGAAAGTTAATGCTTGTCATAATGAAGAAAGGTTTCATCTCCTGGTCATGTATTAATTTATGTAAGGAAATGCATTTATGGAAATGTTGCTGACAGTAACCACAGATGTCTTTGAGGTTCCCACTTTCTACCTGAAGTTGTATGCTTTGCAAATGCTCTTCAATTTCTGTACAGACAGTGAAAACAAAATGGGAAACAAAATATCACTCCCCCTAAAAAGACTGCCACCATCATGGCCCCACCCTCAAAAAACCCAAAACGACAAAGTGATATTCCAGTATGTATTTAAACCAAAGATCTTAATGTTTTTAATCTGAGGGAACCATATTTATTTTTATGTTTACATTAATATTCATATTAGTGTTTATGTACACTGCGTATTCTTAATAGTTAATCAATTTGGCTGGTTTTAACAATGCACAGGAATTTTTATTTTCAAGTGATTCAATCATTTACAATATAAAATTTACATTTTAAGTTCTGATTTTGCAAATATTCTCGTTTTACAAGATTTCCTAATTTTCAGGATTAAAAGCAATATTGCACCCATAATGAGATACTGAGTTTGGGTAATACCATTTAGTCTCAGCAGAACTGCAAAGCCTGAGATTTAAATATTTTAATTCTGCTGAAGCTTTTAGTGAAAATTGAAACCACCAGTATATGCAAACTCTTTATTTACTTCACTCTTCAGACAAAAGTGATTTCATATACACCAGCTCACTCTGGAGAAACAATACAGTATATTGTCATTGTTAATTCTATATTCAGTAAAACTACCTGTTTCAAAATCCAAAGCTTGCCATTTGAACTGATAATATTGGAACCTCACTCTCCAACTAGCTTTGCATAAAGATAATACATGTATTGAAAAGACTGAATTGCAGCTACTTCTCTTTTATGTGGAAATTATTTCTCAATAGTTTTATTGGACAGACAGCATTTAATACCCACAATTGTGCAAGCTGGGCTGGATGCTCTGTTGCTTTAATAATTTGTGAAGAAATTGTTGGTAATGAAATTGTCTTTGTGATCCAAAATAAAAATAGCAGCTCTTAGTAAACGCAATGAAGCATTCAGTGTATCCTTATATTATTCTAAAAAAACCCTCAAACTCCACTCTCATAGACCGCATTTTTAATAGTGGATATTTAAGAAAATCAATGCCATTTACGACTTTAGGGGAGTAGCAAGATTAAACAAAAAGCTGTCATTAGGTGTGCCATGAGGAGATCACCAGACCCTTGCACAAACCAGGTCATTCTTGACTTCCGTAAATGCTATTATTTGTTTTGGGAGAGTATGGATTATGTTTCAAACATCTACTGTGTTGAGTCCCGTGAGGAATACTCTCCCCACCCTGAAGACATCTATTAGCAAAGAATAGTTAAAATTGTCTTTCATGGCAGTTGTTTTGTTTCATTTAACATTAAACAGAGATTAAATTAAATAATATCAGTAATATAGTAATAGAAAATTCTGCTAGAAAATATTTTTGGCTAATATGGCAACTATTTCCATCATTAATTCTCAGAGTAATGAATGCAATAATATGAGTAGAATAATTTATTCCTTTACAAATTCTTAATTATAATTTTACATAAACTTTAAATATTCAGAATGAATAAACCATAAAGCACAGTTTCCTCCTAGGTTATTAGAAATTTAGTGCCTTGCCAGATGTCATTTGAAAGACAATATTCAATAAGGCCTTGTATTTAACCTACAATCATGTAGAAATATTTTAATTTTAATTTCTGCATACAGGCAAAATGAAAGAAAATGGATATGAGAAGGTAAGAACAGAAGACCAGAAAATTTCCCCTTAATTACACCAATAGAAGCTGGAAGAATTTCTGCCTAAACCACTGTAAGTAAGATAATACTGGCAAGCAGTGTTTAAAACACTTTTTCTACTCCATAATTATTTCACACATCCACTGATTCCAGCATCATAAGTACATAAAAAATGTCATTAAAGTAAAAATGGTCAGTAGATTTTAGAAATTAGTAAGCTGATACATCTAAAAGAAAAAAAAAAAAAGTCCTTTTTATTATTTCTTCATAAATTCCTTATAAGTGAATTTATAAATTGTTCATAAATGCATTCATAAAAACACCTGTTCTGTTTTAAATCTAGAATCAAACATCCTTTTTCAAATGCTTACATATTATTTTCTCTCTGAAGTTCCTAATCATGATTAGTAGCATGGAAGAAGTAAGTTTAAGGACCTTCAATATGTAGCATAACTTGGTCTCCAAGTCGGTTTGTGTCGGATCATTGGTCACACACACAAAAAGGTAGGAGGGCCATTTACATGTTGTCCTAACACCACCCGGTATCAGACGCTTCTCCTGGAATCTGATACGACTATGTGTGCCTTGTGTACTTCTCCTTATAGATCGTTGAAGTGGTAGTTTAATGTTACTACTGCTGTCTGATTACAGAGGAGAACATTATGACTCAGGTCTAAAGCATACATTTTCTACTCTGTGGAGTATGTTTTTTCAGTGATTTTTTTATTTTCCCTGAAAATTTTCATAGCTTTCTATGATTTCCAAATGATATTAGAGGAAGTAGAGGACAAAAGAAGTCTCTCAAAGAGCTTGTTTTTAAGGTTTATTATTCAATTGCCTAAGATTGTTGATTTTACAGTGTAAGCCAATACAGAAGTTTGGTAAATTTCTTCATCCTTGCAGAATCATTCGATGTACAGAGTCAGAATTACACATGTAGCTTACTGTACATTTCAGTCTTTGAGCTGGGCACTTTATAATAGTTTTGCCCACAATGCGATATGTGCAACCCTTAGCCCCTTTTTCAGATCATAAAAATTAATGATAAGACAAAGAACAGGAATGCCATGAACTTCAGCTAAAAAAACTGCAGCGCTGTGTAGAATGTAAATCTTGGAGGGCGACTACACATAACATTATAACTTTATAAGTGAGTAACTGAAAAGCAGAAGCCGTAGTGAAATCATTGAAATGGTTTTAGTTGATGCTTGTGACAAAAATTTTTCACATAACGTGAAAATGGTAAGATTGGAGTCTTGGAACCTTGCTCTTGAGAATGGAGGAAAAGGGAATAATCCACCTCAGTC
Organism: Falcunculus frontatus; assembly: GCA_013398115.1. Classification (NCBI taxonomy): domain Eukaryota; kingdom Metazoa; phylum Chordata; class Aves; order Passeriformes; genus Falcunculus; species Falcunculus frontatus. Next base: position 162,573 of record VZRV01010554.1, read on the forward strand.
TGGACTTCTATTCCTCCTGCTTTCTCCTCTGATTCCTGATGCAATGTCATGTCACTGAACCAAAAGCCAAGAAACTATGCTTTTTTCTTTTCTAAGAATGCAGAGGAATTAGTGAACTCTGGAGACACAAAAGGGGTCTCATCAGAAGAAAGCCCAAGGTCTCTACAAGATAGTTAATTCTATGAAAGATATTTAGAAAGTTTGATAATTTTCATTTGAAAAGGTAGATTTTTCACACACGGTCTGTAACCTACTATGTAGCTGGTTTATTTCAGAATGCCTAACAGATGTAATATGAGGTGCCTATAACTATAACAAAAGGGGGTATAGAAGTGGAGAAGAGGGACAACTTAGTATGAGATTGGATGAGATGCAAGTTATAATGACTACTTTTGACAGGGGAAGCAATCCATTATATGACCTAATGATATGAGTGAGCATTTTCATAATGAATAAATGTGGTCATGAATATTTAACATTCACAGAAACAGCCAAGTGCAAAGCCAAATTTTCTTTTGGGTTACAACTGGGTCTCAAGCACTTTCTGATTTTCCATTAGTGGCAGAATTCTGTCTCTTTACAAACCAGTTTTAATCACCTGGTAGTCGACTTCAGTAGAAAAAATGATTTTATTGGTTATTATTAAACTTCTTATTTAGGGAATATATGAAAAATATTAATTTTTACCTTCTTAACTGAAGATATATCTTTAAAACCAGATGAAAACACCTGAATGTTTCAGTTGGTTTAGTATATTAAACCCATCTAGAAAGACAGACTATGTTTTTCCTTACATGCTGAAGGATTTCTGTGCCCTAAAGCCAAGTATTTCCTCTTTGTTTTCTCTGAGACAAAGAAGAAGATATTCAAGTTTGGAAGTGTTAGTATACCTCATTAATATTGCCAGTATATTAGTTATTCCAGGATCCTGCTTTTAAACTTTCTAAAACTGAACTTTTTAAGCAGAAATTAATTCTTCCATTTTGTAATGGCTGGAAATTTTAATCTAAGTGAAGATAGAGATATTACTGAAAATTAAACATTTGAGTGGGGGAAACACAGTGGTTTATTAATGCTGAAAAGTTATCCCAAACTTTTGTTGAAGAGAACATTTAGTGCAGGTAGCTCCGTTTGCAGCTGCAGTGAGAGCTGCAAAATCCAGAGGACTGGATCACAGGAGCCCGAGGCAAGAGGCCAGGAACTCGTGCCAACACACTGCACGAGAAAAGGCTCAGGGCCCTGTAGCCCAGACAGGTGACCAGAGCTGAGAGACATGGCAAGAGACAATGACTCAGCTGGAAAATCCCAAACTTTCACACACTTATACTGTGAGGGTATAAAAGGCCAGGTTTGCTTTGCTCAGGGTCCCTCCTTGGAGACACCAGCTTGTGTTGTTATTTTGTTGTTGCACCATGATTAAATTATTTTAAGGATCCAGACGATTGAGACTCTGATATGGGAAACCTGGGGCTGAGCTGGTAAGAATCCTGGTCTGACTGTGGGGGAGTCAGGGGTGCAGCTGGGATGGGGCCTTGGTCCCAGCTCAGGTGATGCAAGTTTGACTTCCAGAGTGGCTCCTGGATGGTCCAACTGGAAACTTTCTTTGACACTTTTAAGTCATTGCAGAACATCTGTAAATAATAGGTATGCATAAATATGATGTACTGGGAAAGGGTTAACATGTTTTTTATAGACAGAAGTCATGCCACATAACAATGCTGGTGTACCTCACAGGACTTAGAAAGGTGACAGATTACAGGAATCTATCTGACAAAAATATACCTGAATTTCTAGAAAGCTTTTGCAACAAGTGATGTTAAAAACACTAAGAAAAAGAGCTCAATCTTGCCACAAAAAGATGGGTCACTATCATTTCTGTTATTATTACTATTCTGTAGTAATATATGGCCATGTATCACAACTAGGAAGAAGGATTATTTTTATCTCCCTCACAGTACAAAATCAAATTATTCTAAAAGTCCTGAGAAGGAGACCAACTTTACCATGACAAATCTCCTAAGTGAAACAACATCTACAAGACAGACAAAACGAAAATTGATATGAAGGCATGCTGAAGATTCCTACTGTGCTGAGGGTCTGGCCAGAAAATTACACATGGAACTTAGTGTCCTTATGTGTAAAGTAAAGCAAAAAGAAGAGGAAAAAAACCAAGCTATCTGGAGTTGTAGAGTTGTTGTCACTCTGTGAAAAAATTCTGGTGTCCTTATGGATAGTCCACTGGAAATGCCATCTCAAGACACAGCAGCAGAAGATAATAAAATCAAATGTAAGGAATTAGGAAAAAGGCATAAAAATTAAAAATTTGTTTATGATCCTTTTCAAAGCCATGTGGCACTGTAAATTAGAGGAGAATGTATGGTCCTCGCACCCTTTTCTGAAGATTGCTTTCTCTTTGAAAAAAAAAATGACATGAAAAAAAAAGAAAATATTAGATTTCTGCTATAGGAAACTGTACCGTAAAATACTATAGACACAGACTACCTGTTCCAACCCCTGTTAGACAAAATGTATATAAACCAGGGCTAAATCCGTCAGATGGCTTCAAACTACCTGTGGGGCAGACACAAGTTGACAATAATACGATTGTTACCAGCAAGAAGGGGTTTGGTTTGGTTTGGTTTGGTTTGGTTTGGTTTGCTCTTTTTAAAACACATAAAGACGTGAGAAGTTACCTACCACATAAGACATCATTTCATGTGGTTAAATTTTTAGTAATAGGATATGTATAGGACAAGAGACTCAAAGGTATATTAAAGCTCAAATTCATAGACTTCTAGTTCATAAAGGTAAAGTTCAAATTCATAAACTTAAAGTTCAAGTTCCTAAAGTTCAAGTTCCACCTAGGCAAATTAGAAGGCTGGGCAATCACCAGCTGTATAAAGTTTAACAAAGGAAAGTGCTGGATTTTGTGCCTAGGATAGGGAAACCCTAGACATGGGCAGGGAAGGGATAAAAAGGAACACAGCCTGTCTTGGGGTGACTTTATGATGCGTATCCCCTCTCATCGCTCCCTGCCCAGACATGATTCCTGTGCCTTTCTGTGCCTTTAAACTGAGCCCAAGAGAGGGGAGAGAAAGAAAAAACGGGCCAGAACTTTTCAAAGCAGTCTGTGCTTCAAGGTCACTACTCCTCTGCATTCTTCTGCTGTGGGGAGAAGAGTGGAGGAAGCACCCCTCCTGCTTTTCAGCCAGCTTTTTCAGCTCTGTTTTCTTCGGAGGGAGACAGAGAGTTAAATTTTGTCTCCCTGGGACTTTGGTTTGTTTTTTTTTTTCTTCTCTTCTGGACTTGTTCAGAACACCAGAACATCAGAATCCCACCAGGGGACCTTCCCCCGGCCTGGAGGGTGGCCCCACGCTGACCCAACTCCAAGGAGGAGGAGAGAGACCACACTCACAGAACGACTCTAAAATCTTTCAGGTTTTTTCTCCACAGCGAGAGATTTTATTATTTAGCATTATTATTCTTTTCCTGTGTGTATGTTAAATAAATAGTTTTTTAATTTTTTCTTTCACATTCCTCCGAGGAATATTTCTCACCCAAACCTGGTGGGGGAGGAGCGGCTATAACCTGCCTTCCTTTGAGGAGACGTTCCTTTTGGACATTTCCCTGAATGTGGCCCAAACTGGCACACAGCCTAAAATCTTAACAGCACTCAAACTTTAGAGTTTGACTTATACCTTAAAGGGAGAATTTATCAAAGGAACAACATTTAACTTATACCTAACTTAATGTATATGTTAACTTATGACTGAACAATTTAACTGAGGAATAACACTTGACAGCATTTAACTTAATTTAAAATTTCAAAGCAACTCAGCAAAGAACACTTAGCAACACTTAATTTAGCTTATAACATGTGACTTAACCTGACTTACAGGCCTAACTTACTTAGATATATAAGATACTTAAACATCCAAGAAAGAAGCATTTCTCCCAGATTTGCTATAGCATATGAACAGTGCAAGCAAGGTACCTGTGAAAAATTGCGTTAAGAGGTCAATGAAATACTCACTTCGGACGCCTTTGCATCTCCCAATGGGCAAAGGGTTGGGCCGCAAGGAATCAGTGTATCAGCCCAGCATACATGGTGTTTCAGTGATCCTCCAAGTCAGTAAACTTGAGAGCTTGCTACCTCCAAGAGGTGTCCCACTCAGAGAGAGGTTGCTGGTTACAGCTCGCTGCCGTTCAGGAGAGCTCCAAGGGTCTCCTTTTGGACCGCTCTTTTCGGGTCGCAAGAGAGTGGGCTTTAGTCATAACAATGTTTCGTCCAGGCCACAGTTTGGATCAGCACTTTCTTTGAAAGTGTGAGAACAGGAATGTTGTGCTGTTCAGGCAAGAGAAACTGTTTCTAAGGCTGTTCATAAGGAGCACAGAGCTCATTAGGCAGCAGCAATTTCTGGCAGCAGACAGTGTTTCTGATAAGATCAGGAAGAGCTGAGCCCAGGTGCTATTTTCAAGGCCAAGACCTAGCAAGCATTTCTCAGATCGCAGTGCAGCCTGGAAGTGGGGGGTAATGCACCACCACAGGGTCCTGGTGGATGGCAAGTTGAACATCCATGGAATGAGACCTGAGGGTTCAGGTCAGTGGCAAGTTGAATATGATTCAGCAGTGCCCTGGCAGCCAGGAGGGCCGCCCATGTCCTGGGATGCATCAGGCACAGCATCACCAGCTGGGCAAGGGAGGCGATTGTCCTGCTCTGCTCTGCACTGGGGCGGCCTCGCCTCGAGTGCTGGGGGCAGTTCTGGGTGCCACAATATAAGAAAGACATTGAGCGGTTAGAGAGTGTCCAACAGAGGGAAAAGAAGGTGGTGAAGGGCCTTGAGGGGAAGCCATGTGAGGAGTGGCTGAGGTCACTTGGTTTGTTCAGCCTGGAGGAGAGGAGACTGAGGGGAGACCTCACTGCAGTTACAACTTCCTTGTGAGGGGAAGAGGAGGGGCAGGCACTGATCTCTGCTCTGTGGTGACCAGTGACAGGACGTGAGGAAATGTCCTGAAGTTGTGTCAGGGCAGATTTAGGTTGGATATTAGGAAATGGTTCTTACCCATAAGGTCACTGGAACAGGCTCCCAGCCTGACAGAGCTCAAGAACTATTTGGCAAATTCTGATTCTTTGGGTTGTCCTGTGTGCAGGGCCCGGAGCTGGACTTTGTTGATCCTTGTGAATCCCTTCCAACTCAGGATATTCGAAGTGCCACAGAATTACTTGTCAGCATCACAGAAGCAGTTAGATTGGCAAAACACTTCTGTTATCATTGAGTTCAACCTTTGACTGACCACCACCTCGTCAACTAGACCATGGCACTAAGTGCCATGTCCAGTTGCTCCTTGAACTCTTCCAGGTATGGAGAGTCCACCATATCTTTGGGCAGTCCATTCCAATGTTTAACAACCCATTCCATGAAGAAATTCCTCCAAGAGTCCACTGGACCTAGCCATCCTGCCAGTTTTTAACCCAATAACGCACCCTAAAGTAATGATAAACAGAAAGACACAAATACAGGTTTTGGCTCAAAGTGCATCAGTATGCCAAGTGTCATATGATTGACATAGAAAGACATAGATCTGCTTTATGCTTGCACTTTTCCTAAGGCTTTGTAACTGAGTGCTACCAGAAACAGAATGGTGAAATAGAGAAACTCCTGTGCTACTTTAAATGATTGTTCATATGTTGAAAAAAAAATCTTTTCAGAACTTTTATTTTTTCCTTTTCAATAAAGAACAAAAATCCAATAAAATACTTGATTTTTGTTTTCTTAAAAGAGAATAAAAATTAATCTTAATAAAGTAAAATTCCAATCTTTTCTGATAGATACAAGGCAGAGAAAGCAAGAATGTTTACTGAAAATGTATCTTCCAGAGAATGCTACGTACAAGGACTAGGAAGATAAAATCCATCTGTCTTTGTCTGTTAATGACTTTCATTCACAACTGAAACCTATGCAGCTGGGAGAAGAACAAACTGCTTAAAAAAGGGAAGAAATATAATAGAAAATGTATGGGAAAGTTGATGAAACTGAAAGGTCACTCACAACTCACATATGAGGAAGCCCATCTGTTCAACGCAGGTGCCTACACGAATACTAAAAACGGCAAAGGAAGCCCCAAAACAGAAATGGTGATTAGAGTTCTGCTTCACTGTCAGAGTACTCCTTATTCATTATACAGCCTGTAAATGCCATCTCAAAACTGCTGCTGAAAGGCATAAACTATTTTCAGAGTCTCTGTTTTGTATACAGAATAACTGGATCATGCAGGGTGGAGGGGGCATTGGGATGTCTCAACTGTGATCCCCTGCTTCAAGCAGGGCCAGCAGGGAACTCAGATAGGGAGGCACAAGGGCGTATGAAAGTCCCAAGGCCATATGAAAGTCTCCAAGGATGGAGAGCCTGAAGCCACTCTGGTCAACCTGTTCCACCACCTAGTTAACCTCAAAGTGACATGTTGATTGCATTATGGGCAGTCTGAACCTTATGTGTCCCAGCAGCAGTCTCACACTACTGTTTATCCGTGCCCTCTCAATTTGCTCCCTATAGACACCAGGCTGTTGTTAAATGTCCCAAAGCTAACCCTTCTCCCAACAGAACCTACTCCAGAAAACCTGGTGTCAACTAAAAAATTAATGGAATACATTTAGTCACCTTTTCTGGTCATTAATAAGGACAGAACAGGACCCAGGACAGACAGAACCTCGTGTCTTATTATAAAACATATAATTTGAAGTAGATGTATTTTTTGGCATGTGTATATACAGTGACAGAAAATGTGATATTATCCAGAAGGTCAGATGTGTTCTCTTGTAAATGTGCATTTCACTCCCTGATGATGATGTAAAATTATTGAGCTAAATATTCACAAAATTGACATTTAGCTAAATATGGAAATTATTTGAAGAATTTTTTCCCATTAATTTATTTTTCTGCTCTGTTCATTTTCTTTCTGTATTTCTCATTCCATCTCTTCAATATTCCAGAAAGAAGAAAACCAGGTAATTATTCAGTTTCTGCATTAAGATTTGCCCTTAAATAAAATGCAGAACATCTGAATAGATTCGTTGAATCAGAAAGACAGAGGGGTTCAACCACTTTTTTCAAAGAATAATAGATTATTTTTGATATCGCATGAGTCCATATTCCTCTAAAATGCAACTATATTACTCTGTAAAAAATGAAATCACTTCTCACCTTGACTTCTCTGATTACCACCACCTTGAAACATCAGTCATTAACCTCCTATTGTTTCTTTCTCTCTAAGTCTAAATTTGGGCTTAAAATATGCTTTCCCCTGATAAAGCACTTTGCATCCGAAAGCAACACAATAAAAATATATGTCTTTCAGCAAACAAGTGAAAAAATATTTCATTGAATTCTCTTAGAGAAAAAGGTCAGGGAAAATATCAAGAGAATAGAAGAAAAACAGACCTTGGAGATGCACTGCACAATATGAATATATCACACAGCCTTAGGTGCTATATAGCTGCCTTTTCCTAGTTTACACACTTAAGTTTCCGGAATGATACCACACACATTCAAGTCTTCCCAGCAGTGATTATTTCAAAGAATTTAGTAGTGAACCTATGCATTTTTAAGTACTTCTTGTTTTGTAATATTAAACAGAAAGTCTGTGGTATGTGGCAATAACTATTGATATACATTAGCATCCCCAACTTCCTTACCAGCTTGTCAGTATGAAAAGCAGAAAAGGCCTTGGCTCTGAGTAAGCCCTGCTCAGCAATAACTAAAATATCTCTATATTGTCAACCACGTGTGCAGCACAAACCCAAAACACAGCCCCATCCTCAGCACTGTGAGGAAAGTTAAGTCTTCTCCAGCCAAAACCAGTACACCATGAAAAATCAAAGCATCCGTCAACTGCAGGTGTGGTTGCACAGATTAGCAAGAAAATTATTTAGAAAACAGCTATTTTTGGCAGGGCTTCAGTTAACAGAATAGACATGCTTACAGATTAACACTGAGTTCATCAGTCACACCCGGGTTTATTTACATGCCGTGATTTGATTAACGCACTACATAGATTCCTTTGATTTATCAACATCCACAATACCAAATGCATGAGTGCAATATTGAAAAATATCTTTCAAAAGACTGAAAAAATTATTTTCCTTTTTTTCTTCTGGACACAAAGGTGAAAAAAAGAAGATACAACTGATACACAAAGATCAACCTTATGCTTTTGTTATATAAAACTCCAATGTTAACTGATAATCCTTTAGGAATGAAGCATTAAACTGTGATTTATATTCCTTTGGGATATTTTAATTTAAACATTTACTTAAGGGTCAAAATTGAGTAACCATATCTTTTGTTGCCAGTCTCTTGCCATGCATGTATCTTAGAGAGTACAGAAAGTGCTACTGGGAATAATTAGCTCCCAATTATCACCTTTACATTTCCACTTGTTCTGCTCATAAAACTCTGAAAATTCTCTCTTGGTCAACTAGTAAAGGCTGAGTTTTCTTCTTTTCAATTTTTACTGGGTCACTGTGTGAGGGAGCACTCTCTTCACTGAGAAAAAAATTCCTAAGCTAATAACATTTCAGGTGGGATTGGAGCTGTTCTTTGAGAATCTCAGTTGCTAAGTACCTCTTTGTTTTATGGTCAGGGTATACCTGTAATTCTGTGTACTTTGTGTTCTCACAAGCCCAAAATCTTTACGTCTCAGCTATACAGTATCTTCATGTGCCTAAGAAGGCCAGCCTAAGGTGAATTTTCAATATCTTCACTGAAACATATAAAGAAAATATTAGAAGACATTAGTTAAGGAACCAAAGTGTGGGTAGCGGTCTGAATAAAAGGACAGAATATAAAATGAAGGGAGTGAGAAGAGTGAAGCAGTGTCAACAGCTGAGCACCTCGGGGTCTGCTTTGAAACCAGCCCTTCCTGATTTCATTAATAGTCTTTTGGTAAGTGACACAAGTCAATTAAGTTCTCTGATTACACAAAGTATCCTCAATACAGAAAAGGATTTGGCATCATGTAGCTAAGGCAGGTTCACCTAGACCAGGTTGCACAGGATCACCTCTGGGTAAGTTTTGAGTATGTCCAGGGAAGGAGACTCCATAACATCTCTGGGTAGTCTACTCCATTGCTCTCTCATCCTTACAGTAAAATAGTTTTACCTCGTGTTTTAGGTGGATCTTTATGTACATCAGCTTCTGCCTGTTCCCTCTCATCCCATTGCTTGGCACCAGCAAGAGGAGCCTGGATTTGTTCTCTTCTTTCACATATCTTGTAATGGGAAGTTTAACAGGCTGGGTATACTTCACACCTTGTTTGGCTTATGGACCATAGCCCCTGTATGTTGAAGCAATCTCCCAATTTTGTCTTTCTTATGTAAGTATGTCCCCAGTGCATATCCCAAGGCCTCCAGGCACATACAAATAGGGTGTAGGTATGTGTGTATAGGAAATTAAGTACATTCCAGGAGGAGTAACTAGGGGTACAAATGGGTTTACACTGACAGTACTTATGGAATACATACACAAATCCTTCCTGATTACATTGAGAAATATTGTCCTTTGTAGAATCATGCTAATGTACAAATCAATTGGGAAGAAGAAAATTACCAAATAATGGAATTTTTAAAAATTCCCAAAGATTTCATAGTATAGAGTAAGAATGATATTAACTGTTATTATGAAAAGTCAATTCACCAAAATATTGATTTTCCAAAGCTGTTAAGACCCTGAGATCACTAGATCTTTTTGAGATCATCATTTATGTATGGGCAAGCATATTTCACTTTTACAGTACTCACTAGTGAACAGAGATTACTGGATTAGCTCACCTGCTCAGTACCAGCCAGCTTCCAGTGGAAGTGAACAGATAGGTCTTTATTTTACAGTCTGGGAATTAGATACACACACATGAAGGAAAATAAGTTGGTGTAGGTAAATCTGGCTTTTTGGAGATTGAGAGAGATATTCTTTTTCAAAAAGACTTTATACTTCAGAGCCCACAGTAGGTAAGAAACTTTTGCCATTCCTTTGTTCTGCTTAGTAAGACTTTGCAGTACGTTTTTCACTTCCTTCATATAGTGCTGAAGCAATTCACAAACATATATAAATTCAATCAGACAGTCTATAAGAGAAGGATAATATGACAAATATTACAAATATTGCTGGATTAAGACCAGAGAGAAACTAGCTTATTTGTCTAAAATTCCATACAGGACCTGTGACAAACATTGGTTCCAAAAGGTTTTTCTTCCACATCTACAAATTCTTTCAAGAGCTCCCTACATTCTAGATGCTCTCTTTAGCTATTAACATTCAAAAGCCTTATAACCAGTCTCTTAAACCTGAGTCCACAAAGTAATCAACATAACTTGGTCTAAGAAACAGTACTGCTACGCCTACTGGGAACTTTTCACAAGAGCTATTTTCTATCCTCATCATATTAGGAATTTTTTGCCAAGACTTCACATCAGTTCCATTAAACTCAGTATGAAAATTTTTTCTGGCTGTTGAGGAGACTAGAAGAGCCTGTGTTCTAGTGTCTAGGAGGCAGGTTTGTGCTGTCTGGGTTGGGCTACAAACTCAAATCCAGACACAGAACTGGGGGCAAAGCGCATTTCTAACTCTTAGTTTTGCATGAGAAATTAAAAGCATATCTTGGTTCTATTCTCATGTGCCACCAAAAAAAACTTTCAAAAAAACCCAACCAACCCCCTCAAAAACCCTCAAACCAAAAAACAAACAAACAAAAAACTCCAATAAAAATAATCTCAGATTATTAAGATCTCAAAAGTGTTAAAAAACCTAATGAACAAGTTAATAAAAACAGATTTTATGCATATTCATTTTATGCATTAGCTTTTGAGATAATATTAAAAATTATAATAATTATTTTGTCTGTTAGTCTACCTGTCACGAAGCATCCAAACCCCAGACTTGAGCTTGTCTTCAAACACATCTGCCACAGCATGATTAAAACTGAGCATAGGTAAATAAGTTTTTGATGTAATCTGGTAAGAAGATGGAATTTCAAAACCAAGAATCAGTTATATCTTATTACACACACATTGCAAAAATGCACCAAAAAATTCTGTGAAAAATACTTTTGGTCATGCCTAATAACTAGTTTTGGCAAAAACAACATATCTTTTTCAAAGACTTAAAGATAAATGTTGATTTATAGGGAAATACATTTGTTGTACAATAAGGCATGGTATGAATGGGACCCAAAGCTCAAAAACAACAGTAGGCTCTCTAAATCTATTGACTACACCTGAGAGCTGAATTGACTTCATAAAGAAATCTCAATTCACCAAGCCTTAAACACCAGGATGTCAACACTGGAAAACCTTACATAGCAAGTCTTATAAGAAAATTGACAAAACACATCAGTCAAAATCTTTCAGGGATTTCCTCTGTCATTGACATCTATTGCAAGGTCAGTGGACCACAGAAACGGCTGGAGTTTGAGCTATATGATATACCGTCTTTATCTGAATCAGATAAGTTTTAGGAAATACTTTTTCACTCAAAAAAACCCCTGAGAAACTCCCAAACCTCATATTAAAATGCGTATTTTTACTAAGAAGGAAAAAACGAATACTTTCACTTAGAAGGAAAAAATTACGATATTAGTAGGCACACCATTAAAGTAGAAGACAAAAGCTGCTATATGCCTATCTAAAAGAAAATATAGCATTACTTTTGTGTGAAAGATTGAGTCAAATGATATTTTGTCTAACCTTTTGGAAAAGGAAGTGCGTGGTAGATTTTGCTTTTAAGGTAAATGCTGGTACATTTAGAGACCAGGTGCTCAAGCATGTCCTGCAGCAGCTATGGCATAGGCTAAGATCTATCATTATAACTTCTACTATAATATTTTGTACCTCTGAGCGCAGACTGCAGTGTTAAATTCTCACAGGAGGAAAGTTTGCATATGGAAAGACACTTTCTGAAAAAAAAACCCCGTACCTTTTTTTTTTTTTGTAGAATTTGTGAACATATTTGTATACAGAAAGAAGAACATGCACCAAAAGAAATGATCATGGAGAGGTCTGCATCATTAATTAGCTAAATTCTTAGGAATTAAGAATACTAGTACAAACATTTCAGTCTATAAAGGTGACGGGAAAATGGAAAAAAGGTGGATATAGTGACCAAAGGTTATCACACATATCTTGTAAAAAATGTAAACGCAGCTATAAGCAAACACAAGCAAAATTTCAAACCACAAATGCTTCGATGTGGCAATTCCCCTCTGAATTAAAAAAATACAAACCACCACACCATTTCCCATGTAGGTAGAAGAAAGCTTTTAAGTAGCTAAAAGAAAAGGCTTCTAATTAATTGCTTTGTGAAAATAGACTGTGGAATATACCCCAGTCTTTAAGGACTGGGTTTGGGGTTTTTTGTGGGGTTGCCATCAGACAGAAAAGGATAATGGAAAATTTATTAAAACATGAATACAAAAAAAAAAGGATGCATTTTTTCTGCATGCAAACATCAAGTTGCTTTTCAATCAAGTTGCTTACACTAAAGCCAGAACACCCGTACTTACATATAGAGCAATCCAGACTATTAACATTTATTCTACATGTGCATTTTTTGCTTCCATTTATGTAAAATATTTTTTAAAACGTTGACCTCAGTTTGCATATTTCTCAGTTTTCAGCATTCTTCATTTGGTAACAGCCATGGTGAACCACAAACTACATGATATTCAGCATTTGAAACACCATGATTTCATTTTTACATGCGTGTTCTGAAGAAATAACAGAGAGATTAAGAAGAGGACCAATCTTGATTGCTTGCCTAGAAATAAATAATACTTTTTGCACTATAATCTCTCATACAGATACTTGCCAAACTGTCTTGCCTGTTCTCTCTGACAATCTCTCCGAATTTCAGCCTTCTTAACACATGTTATTTCAAGCATATTTCAAGAATCAAAAAGAAAGTACAGTATACAAACATATATAGATTGATTGATAGATGTAGATAGATACATATAGATAATATGGAGAGATATACAGATATAAAAATAGATGCTAAAGGTACATATATGTTTGTACATATACAAATATACATACACTGGCATGTATAGATGAGATAGAGATAGAGACAGATGATAGAGACAGACATGATACAGATAAGGATGATGAAGATAAAAATATAAAAAAAGATGGCATCGATTAGATATAGATTATAAAGAGAGAGATACAGGTAAAGATAATGGTAGAGGTTGAGATAAAGTTGATATAGTTATTTGTCAACACATACATGCATGCATACAGTAATACGGCTATTTATACATGTACTTGCATACCTAGAACTTAGTAAAATCTTTGACACCATCTTCCACAGATTGTCCCAGTAAAGCTGGCAGCCCATGGCTTGGACAGGCGCGCTCCTTGCTGAGTTAAAAGCTGGCTGGACAGTCAGGCCCAGAGAGTGGTGGTGAATGGTGTCACATCCAGGTGCTGGATGAATCCCCAAGGCTCAGTATTGGGGCCAGCAGGTTGAGGGAGGTAACATGCTCCTTTACTCTGCCCTAAGGATGCCACATTTGGAGTGTTGTGTACAACATTGGCTCCCCAGTTCAAGATAGAAAAGGTCCTTGGAAAGGGTCCAGTGGAGGTGTGCAAAGATGAGTATCTCGCTTATGAGGAAAGGCTGGGGGATCTCTTATGAAGATACAACTGTGAGTGGAAGTCATTAATGTCTATAAGTATCCGAAGGGAGGATGTCAAGAGGGTAGATTCAGACTCTTCTTGGTGGTGCCAAACAACAGAACAAGGGACAATGAACAGAAGCTGGAACACAGGAAGTGAACACGAGGAAAAAATTTACTGTAAGAGTGACTGAGGGCTGGAACAGATGCCCAGAGAGGCTGTGGATTCTCCATAACTCATAACATAAGTAATATGCATAGGGACAGAACTCTGAGCATTAGAGCAAGCTGCCCAGGGAAGTGGTGGAATCACCATCCCTGGAAGTGTCAAAAAACCATGTAGATGTGGCACTTTAGGACGTTGTTTTGTGGTAAATATGACAATGTTAGGTTAATGGTTGGACTAAATGATCTTAGGGGCCTTTCCCAAACTTAGTGATTCTATTATTATATATATAGATGAGATGGAGATTATATAGATTTAGATACAGATTAGATGGAGGTGAAATTAGACGAGGGGAGAGAGAGATAGAGGGGAATGGAGGGGATAGAGCTATCATGCAGATACAGGTACAGATGCAGACACACAAATCCTGTGCCTTCCTTAGAACAAATTAAAGTATTCTAAGTAAACCTTATAGGGAATTGTGAGGTTAAATGGCATTTCAGAGTTTGCCTGGGGTTGAGGGAGGTTGGTAACGACACTGTGAGGAAGCTGCAATGATCACAATTTATAATCTTTCATCATGTAATGCAGCCGCAGAGGTGTCACTGCTGATACTTTCCTGTGATGGATTTACTTGATGCCAAGTCCCTCAAGGTAAAATGTCTTAAAAAAATAGACATGAAAGGAATATAGTATGAGTTTTCACAATTCTAAGAGGATACTGGGTGTATTTAGTCAAATACAGTAAAGTTTCCCATTCTTCTCTACTGGGTGAGAAAATACACTGACAATATAAAATCTGTTTTAGAGGCACTGCTGTTGATTTTTAAAAGAGCATTCTTCATTTGAATTTATTGCTTTCCCAGTTTACTTCACCTCAGGTTGCAATAATATTTTGCCCCAAGAAAATTTATTTCCTCTCCAGCTAAGTGTGTGCTTTCCTGCTCCACCAGCAAAAAAGTAATGTACATGCAGTGTAAAGAAAAAAAGCAGTGTAAAGAAACAAAGCAGTGCATTAGAGCCACACAATTGCAAAGGAACTCTCTTCCTTCAGGCAAGATATCTAGCAATGTAGTAATGCATACTTGTCTTGTGAGCCAAAAGAAGAAAATAAACATTTCATCACATATTATCTGCTTCATTTAATCCACAGTGGCTTTAATAGATAATATTCTGTACACAGTGTGCTTGAATAAGCATGGCATTTATTGTCCTAGAACACTTACTTGGACAGGCTGGAAGCTGTATGAAGGCAATTAACATTTATCATAAATCAAACAAGGCTTTTATGGCAACCAAAAGAGCACTGCTGGAAATGCCATTTATCAGACCACCAGAGCAAGATGAAGAAATGAAGAAATCTTTTAATTTTTTTTTCTTTTTTCTTTTTATTTGATTAGTAAATCTTTCAGGCAGATTACTGAAAATCAATTGATTACTTCCAAAAATTTTGACAATTCAGTGTGACATGACATCACACACATGCAGAATAATAACGGCTACAAAAGTATTACCAATGCCAAAATTGCTGAGTTCTATTCAGAATACTGCAGGTAAGATGCTGCCTATGTGCTTATTACCAAGTGTCCTTGAAGGTACATGCTGCACAGAAACAGTAGCTTATGCAACCTCTAGTAGAGCACAGATTTGAAGTGTTTGACATGTGTATTGTTATTTTGGGCAGCAAACTGCTTGAGAAAATGGAGGATAAATGTTGCAAACACACCAGCATAACTTAGACAACTGGAAGAAGAGTCTGGGTTAACAGAAATGTGGAAAATCAGCTGAATGTCAAAAATTCACAGGCAGGAACTTAAGAATTTTATTCCAGTGCTTTGTCACAGCACTGACAATTCAATTTTTTCTCCATTTCTTGAGCTTTTGTCATGTCAAGATCTGCTGTCATATCTCGTCTTTACTAAACTTTCAGGAAAGTGATTTTTTTCTGTCCTGTGTTAAATTTTCTCATTAGTAGCTCCCTTCTCAGATAACATTTTCAGCCTAATGACTTACACACAACTTGTGTTATTTCCCTCTCACAATATTTCTTTCAGGTGGCTTTTGTAGTCCTGTAGCTGTAGTGAACAGAGCAACCTTATCCCAATATCGGTGTACTTAAGAATGGAAAACATACTTGCTTCAAATGGAACTATGTGATATGTCTATATTAAAATTATACTGAAATGTAAAAAAAATACAAACTGTTCCAAAAAATCTCAACAAAACTACTGAATAGATTTCTGTTAACTTAATCAACAGTTTGATTTTGAAATTAGAGAGGGCAAGTGCAGGAATGTCAAGAGAAAACCAACCTAGTTAATAAAAATTAATTAATAGGCTTTAGATAACTTAAAACACTTTAATAAATTCAAATATAAACACTAACAACTTGTATTACAACACAGACCTGTAAAAGTCTGCTGACAAGATGACTAGCATGAAAATGAATCAGAGGAGGCTCTGAGGAGAACCAGTGAGGTCGTAACATCTACCCTGAGTTTTGTTGGTTGCAATGCCTATCAACATAATTTACAAATTGCATGTTCAATTTAAATTATGTGATATTTGTATATGTTTATAACAATGTAAATTTCAAGTTCATGTCTACTATCTTCAAGCTTCTTTTTCCAAACGTATATGCACTTTCATATTTCTAAACTTTTTTTGATATTTGATCAGCAAATGAAATCAGACATCCTGAAATAGGTCATTCTATTTTTATCATAGAATCATAAAATGGTTTGGGTTGAGTTGGGTTGGAAGGGATCTTAAAGATCATCTAGTTCCAATCTCCCTATCATGGGCAGGGACACCTTCCACTAGACCAGGCTGTTCAGAGCTCCATCCAACCTCACCTTGACACTTCCAAGGATAGGACATCCTCATCTTCTCTGTGCAACCAGTTCCAGTGCCTCAACACCCTTGTCCTGTCACTTCATGCTCTTGTAAATAGTCTCTGCATCTTTCTTGTAGGCTCCCTTCAGGTACTGGAAGACCACAATTAGGTCACACAGAGGCCTTGTCTTTTCCAGGCTGAACAAACCCAATTGTCTTAGCCCTCATAGTTTTACACTTTGGTAAGACCTCAGCCTGACTATGTATCACATGAACTACTATGAGGCTTATTATAATTGTTACTTTACCCTCAGGCTTTCTTAAAATTATTTCTGCAGGGTTTGGATACCTGATAACCACTTGTCTCAGTCAGATAGGTGTAAAATAAAACATGTCTGGTTTGCATAGTAACGTTCAGGGAAAGATTTTGAGTGGTGGGACTTTTGCACTAGAAAAGAAAGGTGATTTTGGTGAAATAGGAGAAACAAGAATTGTCCAAAGGTGTTCATAGGGTATTTCCTTTAAAACTTGCAGTTTTTATTCAGGCTGACGTTTGAAGATGACTGTGTAGAACGTGATAGTAACTTTATTTGCATTTCCCCTAAAGACTGTGCCTTTTTGGACTAAGACTTTACAGTATTTACTCATGTAAAATTAAGCAGATCCAGTGCATTCTGTGTGGACCTGCACTGATTACAAATCATTTACATTTCTACATATAGCACTGTCATGGGTTGAACCTGAGTTGATGGACAGATCTTTCAACCAGTAGCACTTACCAAAATTTACATATTTAAGCCCTGTGGAGACACAGGAAGTTCCCTTTTGGTTGGAGCCTTCCTGCAGGGAGTGGGGGGAATATGGGCAACCAACCCAGCCTCTATTGAACTGCAAAACAACATCAAGCAACCAGCAGCATAAAGGGAGCGAGGCTTTCTCCATCGTAAAGCCCGATCAACGAAGACCACTCGCCATCATGGCTTCTTCAGGGTCAGAGAGAAAGAGAAAGTGAGTGAAGCTGAAGATGGTGGTGGGGAAAAGAGGACGGAGTCATGTCTTCTGTGCATAGCTTAAAACTGCTTTCTGCAGACCATGCTAAAAACTGTAATATCACAAACTGTTTTTCTCTTTAATCCATTTAAAGACATGGAGGGATGAGAATTCTGTGTGCAGCCTGTGACAGAAACAAAGGTGACCATGCCAGGTTACCCAGGAGTTGTGAGAGGTTGTGAGAGACTTTTAAAATTCCTGTGAAGAAGAGAGCTGTTGTTTTTCGGGCTGGAATTTTACCTATCCTTAAATGAGAATACCCCATGTGTGGCCCATGGGGCAGTGTGGAAGAGACTGTGATTTCTTTCCATGGGAGAGATATTTTTTTATGGTGGCAGATGCTCCAGGAGGAGCAGTTAGCTGGTGCAGTTTGGGAAACCACGAGAAGAAAAAGAGACCTCTATTTCCTTAAATAGTAGAGAGACTTTTAAGGACTGTCCATGCTGACCAAGAATCATCCTTTGTTATCCTTTGTGTGAGTTGGATAAGAGGGAGAGGTGCTGGAGAAGAGGGGGTTTTGTTTTAATTTTTTATTATTTCTTTTTACTCTTAACTCTGTTAGTAATAAACTTTTTCATATTCTTTAAGTTTGAGCCTGCTTTGCATCTCTCCAAATCTCCTATCTCACAGAAGGTAAGAAATGCGAACTAAACCACTGCAATAATTGGTGTTTCTGCCTGGTTTACGAACCAAACCTGCTACAAGCACCTCTCTGTATATAAATCAAATCCAGAAAGTTACCAAAAAAATAGTGAAAGCTAGGAAAGTTAAAAGTGGCTGAAATCAAGCTTATTCAGGGAACTCAAAAATTTATTTCAAATCCTGTCTTAAAAATGCCATATTGAGTATTGTCTAGAAAAAGGGGGAAAAAACATCAACCAAAAAACCCAAACCCAAAAAAAAACAGCCAATCAACCAAAAAACCCAACCAACTCCCCAAATATTGATTATTTGCAAATGAGAAACAATGCTGGCAGGCTGATGTTAGTTTTCAGACAGACTCACTAGATCTGAGCCTCAGATGTACTTTTCTGCCAAGAATATGTTAGAATATGCTAAGAGTACTGTGACAGACAGGAAATATTTCCTTTATGTCATAAGAAAAACACTTCCAGGTCTTCCATGTTGGCAATGACATCCTAACCTGTGGCGAGCTACGTATCTGTGGTATTCAGATGCGTACATTCATTGCTTTTTCTAAGATAGAATTACAACATATTACTGACACCTGCAGAATTGCAAATAGAAGCATATTTTATTGAGCAGGTAGCAGTTACTCCCTTTCCCAGAAAAAAAAGTCCTATTCTAAAAGGTCCTGCTGGTCCATGTGGTATTCCCGGGAAACATAATATGGATACTGAACAGTGAGAAATTTGAGTTGCACATTGTCATCAGTTTATTGCTGGCACCAGGTGCCCCCTTGCAACACTTGTATCCCACTCACATCTACATTACAGAATTACCTTAATATTTGTGGACTTAAAAGACTTCCACTCCTTCAGCATGCAAACCATTTTTTGATTGAGACTTCAGTATTTGGAAAATATATGGAAAGGTCTTTGTAAATACTGGCATCATCAGCTGAACTGTGGGAAAGGCATTATTGTGCATCAGACTTTTTTCTTTCTTAATCATAACCCAAATATTCCACTTATTCCATTTGTACTGACCACCAGAGCATCTGGGTATCTTACCATCCTTAACATTTCTGTCACAGAATTGCAGCATATTAAAAAATTTCATGGTGAGTAAAGAAGGCATTTGACATATCCGTTGCATGTTGCCTGCCTTATACAAGACCTTTCTTTCTTATGCATATTTCCACCATATTTCCATTGTCTTTGGGTTTATTTTTCCCCCAGTCATTAGCATAAAAAATAACCAGCACATCTAATATCTCCATTGCTTTATGCAATGAGCCATTCTAAATAATACTTTGTACCATTTTGTTTGCACATTTTAGACTTCTAAGCAAGCAATTAGTATGGTCCTATGCTTTACCTATCCTTATTTTCCATACTTTATCTGGGACAACTTTAAGGATCAACAGAGTATACAGAACACTTTGATCTTGGCTAAAACAAAAGCCAGGATCATTACATTCACACATCTTCAGGTATGTCCCACATATTTAATATCAACAGTAAGAGAAAACAAATCCTTAATTTATATCAACAGACTTCATATTTGAGGAAGCTGTAGCATTTCAAACTTTGAAATCACAAAACTATTACTTGGAGAAAATCTAAGACATTGCAGTATGTGGCAACAGAGCAGAACCTTGAGGAACTTATGAGGGTTTGAGGTCAATTTCCCGAAGTGAAAGGTTTCGTCACTCCAAACTCATAGCGCTACCACATAGTAGCACTATGCTATCAGGAAATTTCTCAAGTTCTCTTCTCCAGTCATGAAGAAAATGCTTCAGAAGTACCTGATGAGTGAAGGCATAATGGGAACTTGTACTTGGGAAGACCAGTGTGGATTTCAAGAGCTAAGTACAGGAGATACAGATGTGGGGATCCAGCTGGCGCACCCTTTCACTCTGCTGGTGGAGACACATTTGCACTGTGCGCTACAAAGTGCAGTTGTGCAAATTTCTGCTTGCTTCCTCCCCCCTGGATGCCACCAGTAAATGTGCCGTGGGGAGTCAGGGAACTGATCTGAGTCTGAAGGGACTGAATGTAACAGCGGAATCTTTATGTTTGAGCTTGATGTGCCTACTCCATTGACCTTCTTGTTTTGATTTGATGCTAATTGATACAGTTGAGTGAATATAGCCAAAAGGCCCTTAAGGAAAGTGACAAAAATGTAATTTTTCCTTTTCATGACTTCTTTGAGATGGAATAATCTTTCCTTTTGTTACACTAGCTGCCTAAAAGAAAAACCTCCATCTTTGATATAAAAAATTCATATTCTTGGGATTGAGCCTCTCTGTCTACAGGATTTCCCCTTTAGAGAATCAACAAAAGGGACATTGATAATGAACACTTTTTTCCATCTTTTAGAGGTGCTGCAGGAGTGAACTTTGCTATGCTTCATCTTGCTTTTTCAAATAAAACTGTTTGTGACTACTTGTCCGTGTTACAGGATTCAGACTCATGCTAGCACTGAGAGTAGCTGTTATGCGATAGGATAATGAGTTGGTCAGAGATTGATGGAGCCACTGGTTACACCTCCTCTGTACAGCAAGATCCCCAAAGAATAACAGCACCCACTCAAACACTTAAAATAAATTTTATTTAATTGGAAATTAAATGAATCAATTCTTGAATTATAGTAAACAGAAATCTTCATACTTTGTTTTCCCTTCCCCTATGGCATCCCTGCCTAAACCCTGGATTTAGTCATGTAAGTTATTTTCTTTGTGGAATCAGGTAGACATAGCACATGCCTCCCTAGTCCATCTTTTTACTGTCACCTTTAAAACACATATTGCAATGAAACTTTATATCCAGCTGTCAAGATTGGGAGGTACATAAGAACAGTATAAGAAAACAGCTACAAAGGTGGTACAGACTAAAATTGTACCATATTGAAACCAGAATCTTTTGGGCTTTTATTTTCCCCTTACTCGCATTTTCCCTAAGAAATGTTGATGTTCCTGAAATGAATCAGCACAGTATCAGAAGGACATGGAGAAAAACATGCTTTAAAGTGTGTGCCTACGATGTGCAAATAGTAAAAAGGATAGAATAAATGTGAAAAAGCAAATACTTAAACCTGTATAAAATGCCCATGTACCATATGAGTTTAGAGGAAATTATAAAGGGGCTTTCTGGAGAAAAATAATTATTTTTATTATAGACACTTATCTTCCATAGGAAACTGATTTGCAGAGACATTTGTAGAAATACAACTTGCATAGCAGTGGCAGTTTTAGGGTTTTATGTTTAATAAGTGCTAGATTATCAGTCCTAATCACACAGATTCAGTGAAAATCTATACTATACTAATGAATACTTCCTTGCAAACAAGCTTTCATGAGTTTATTTGAAGTGCTGTGGCAAAACAACATAACTAAGGCCTGCGTCATCATCTTTTATGCTTCAACAGGAAAAAAGAGAATTTAATTTCACACTACTGTCAATCTACCTTCACTCATGTTAAAGAGAGAATTCTGATTTTAATTATCTATTAACTCAATTTCTGGAATTTTTGATACACCTTTTTATTTGTGTGTGTGTCTGTGTCTGTGTGTGAGTGTGTAGGTAAATGCTCATATATTGCTCATATATTGCCTTAAGCCAGGTGGGCAGATGATAGTGAATTTCTAGCTGATATTTGAAATCCTGGAACTACATGGTCACTACAGGCCTCAGATCTGGTTGCTGATCTTGTTTAAACAGGAGCTTTTTCTTCCCTTCAAGTTAGTTAAGACACGCTATACTGGTGTAGAGACTTTTAAACCTTAGCAAGGGAATATTTTACAGGCTAGCAGGAGGTGAACATTTTCACTTATTGTGATAGACATTTGCCAGGAGGCAGGACACAGGAAATAGCGTAAATCTTGTCATTTTCTGGTGTGTCACATCCTTTCTTTCATGGTCCATTACTCCCCTCAGCTCCACTGAGCCAGAGGCAAAGAAACGCTAAAACTGATCAAGTGTGCAGCCTGATCCCTTTTGCTTTAGGTGGAAACTACCTGCACTCTTGGTGTCATTCACTAATTGCACTGAAAATGAAACTGACTCCCTCTGTATGAGATAATTACTGATCCAATAGACCTAGGTTCAGCCTAACAAAATTACAAGAAATCTTCTAGAAAACAAAGGTAAGAAAACCAGTTAATGGAAGAACTGCCACTTAGCAGGATTCATTCTTGGACTGGAGACACTGTCTTTGTAAAGGTAAAATTCTCATTTTAGCAAATCACTTCAAAAGTAAAGTTAGCAGTTACTTAGCTGTTCTTTGCATTGCCCCCTTAAAGCCTGAAATTACTGCTTCATTCCAAAAATCTGATGTTTTTAGCATCTAAAAAAAGCCCCCAGTCTAAAGGAGATTCACAGTCACCCAGTCTAGTTCTGCAATTAATTTGGAGGCTCTCCAGGCTCCCAATCAAAGAATACTGAAGACAATATCATTGTTATATTAACTTTGGTAGAATTTGGAGCAAGCACTAAATGACCATTGATTTATTTCTGTAACAAAACAAGCAGCAGATATATATATTCCAGAGGATCATGACTCTAGACAGTCTCGGATACTTGCTGACTTTCAAATGAGTGCTCAATTCAATATCCATGGTACTGGAAATCTTTCCATCTATCTCCTGAAGTGCTACGCTACATCCTTAAAAAATACTGTGAGTCAATATTAAATATACAGTGAAGTAAAAATACTTTTTTTTTTAAAATATATTTTAGCAAATTACTTCTCATCATTCTACCATACAGATTTAAGATTATCAATACCTGGCATTTCTAGTACATGCAACAAAACAAGAACCTAAATTTTGCCATACAGTTTTGCATACAACCAAGAAAATTGACAAATCAAACTTAAAATAATTCAGATCTGGTTTTATAGATACAAATTGATGGAATCTGTCATAATTGCAGGTAACACAGACTGAAAAAAAGTGTACAATAGATCAAAAGCTATTTGCTGCACTGCTTCAGCAGAGAATCTTTTGAGAAACATTTCATATTATCTAGTTTTAACATGAAAAAATCCAGGAAAACTGTCCCTTTCTCCACAATGCTATTCCAAACATTTGTACCAGACCTCAAGACAGAGTTATATAAGCTGCCCCTCCTCTCTTTTCTTAGTCTGAGTAAGCATGCATTTTGTTCAGTGAAAGAATCTCACAACAGAAACTGAGGTTTTTAAAATATTTTTTTTATATAATCAGTATTGTCAGTTTCAAGCACATCATAATTTTGATCAAATGACCCTGTACCACTTATCTGGTTTTAAATTTATCAGTATATTAAAGATCCATGTTGCTTTTCTGTCTTTCAAATTTACCTTCCCACTGGAACATCCCAGTTAAGGCGTTATAGTATATTCTTTCTTTATTAACAACTTATGAGGGCTAGTTTTTTTTCTTTTGTTGGTTTTGTTTTGTTTAATATAGAACCCTAAGTAATTTCTTAACATAACTCTAGATCTGGCTTTATCAGAAAAAAATGAGAAATAAGACTTGAAGCAAAGCTCCATGTGGAAGCATTACTGATCACCATAACGACAGAAATACATTTGCAAATTCAGAGTTTGAATAAAAAGCATCTCTCATGTTCTCAATTTTTCCTCTGTAATGTATGTGAGAACAACACCCTCTTGTACAATATGTAATTTAATTTCAGAGCCAACAAGCTCTAAAAGATTCTAAGCTGAACGCTGTTCTTCTCAACTGACAAGGTCATATTTCTCTGTTCAGAAATAAGTGCTTCAGCAGGAGAAAATTAGTATGGGCAAATCAGTCCCAATCCAGTAAATACTTCAGAGAAAAATGATTGTACATCTAAATTTTAGAATACAAAGACTTGTCCACCCTTAGTACAATAGACTAAATAACACCACCCAAAATTTTTCTCTTTATTCTTTCAAGAAAAAAATAGTCCAATGAAATGCATGGTAATGAGGGGAGTTTTCATTTCCATCCAAATACATTAATAGTGCATTCCCCAAAACATACAAAGGACTTAAGTGCATCAGACAATGTTAAATTATATACAGAACTCCCATAACATGCCTGTCAATGTAAGGCTCATATTTCAAGCTCCATTATAAGAATTCTTAAAGGTTAATCATATAAGTTAATGCAATAGAACTGGCTTGGGAAACAGCAGTGTTTGCTGAAGAACACTTAGAGTCTGTTGGTTGCACCAGAAATGTATTATACATTCTACAAAACATACAAATGTCAAGACTCAGACACAGGGCTCCAAAAATTGTTCATTACATAGAACAGGTCTAGCTGAGAAACACAAACCCTCAGAATGCTAGGAAAAAAGGTTTCTAAAAACTGATTTATGTGTTTTATATATATTAATATATTAAACCTTAGTCTAGTTTCTAAACTCTTGAAAAAATATATTTCAGTTGGGAAGAATCTTAAAGTTCATTCACTGTTGAAAAAAACTATTTATTTTAGAGTAATATTCTAGTAGTTTTCTAGAATACTATTATACTCTAGTATTCTTCTTTATTTTAGCTTTCTTACAAGTTTAGGAAATGTTGGATAGATAACCGGACACAGAGGTGGCTTTGAAACTAGAAGAACTTTTGGGGTCCAAGGGTAATGAACAAAGCCACAAAGTCCAGCTGGAGGTTAGTCACTAGTGTATCTCAGAGGAGGATACTGAGGCCGGTACTGCCCATTCTCTGCATGAATCATGACTAAGATGAGTCAGAGAGTAGCCTCAGCAAGTTGACTGATGCAAATTGAGAGGAGTAGTTGATAGAGTAGATGAGTGTATTGTAATTCAAATGGACTGCAACGGGCTGGAGAAATGGGCTGGCAGTGACCTTTTGACTTTCAACAAAGATAAATGAGAAATCCTGCTCTTGGGAAGAAACCATTCCAGGCACCAGATCAGACTGGGTTGGACCAGCTGACTGAGTCAGCTTTTACCTGACCCAGAAAACCAGGGAAAGGGTCTGGAGAAAGGAAGACCTTCCCTTGGTGAGTCAGATTGAGCTAGAGATCATTTAGTTAAACTTCACATCAACAAGACCATGGGCCCCGGTGGGAGTGCTGGGTGAACTGGCAGATACAGAATCATAGAATATCCTGACTTGGAAAAGACCACAAGGGTGAAAGAATTCCAGCTTGTGGCCCTGCGCAGGACCACTCCAAGCATCACACCATGTGCCTGAGAGCATTGTCTAAATGCTTCATAAAACCTGGCATGCTTGGTGTTGTAACCACTTCCCTGGGAAGCCTGTTCCAGCACCATGACACCGTTTCCAGGACATTAATCATCTTTGAAAATTCATGACCATCAGGAAAGATGCTTGAGGATTGGAAAAAAAAGTAAATGTCTCCCCAGTCTTCAAAAAGAGGCAGGAGGACGGCATGGAGAGCTAGAGGCTGTCAGTCTCACATTTGTTCTTGGAAAGGCGTTTTAATGGCCCATCCTGGAGGCCATCTCTAAGCATATGGTAGACAAGATTATCAGGATTATTCAGCATGGATTCACCAAAAGGAAATCACAGAATCATTTAGTTTAGAAAAGACCTCCAGGGTCATCAAGCCCAAACTTTGACTGATTACCACCTTATTAAATAGACCATAGCACTGAGTGCCACCCAGTTGATTCTTCATCACCTCCAGGGATGTTGACTCCACCACCTACCTGAACAGCCTGTTCCAATGGTTAACAACCCTTTATAAGAATCATGGAAATCATGCTTAACCAACCTGATTGTGTTCTAGGAAAGGACAGCTGGTTGAATTGATTAAGAGGAGAGCAATCAGTGTTGTCTTCCTTGATTCAGCAAGCCTTTCAACTCTATTTCCCATTATATCCTCATAGGCAAGGTCAGAAAATGCAGGCTGGATGAGTGGAGAGAGAGAGGTGGATTGAGAAATGACTGAATAGTGGGTTGCTGAGGGTTGTGTTTAGTGGCACAAGTCAGAAGTGGCACAAGAGTCTAGTTGGAGATCTGTCACTGGTGATGTCTCCTTAGGTTAAATACTAGGCCCAGCATCATTCAGCTTATCCATCAATGACTTGGGTGGAGAGCAGGTGCCTCCTTAGCAAGTTCACTGATGGCACTGAGCTAGGAGGAGTGGCAAAACTGTCTGAGCACAATCCTGGACAGCATGATCACAGTGACCCTGCTTCAGCAGGGGTTGGAAAATGCAATGACCAGTACTGTCTACAATCTCAGCCATTCTCTGAAGGGTTCTGTTCTAATTCTCTGAGCATTCACAGACAGAATTTGTATTTCAGGTCCTTACATGGTATTTGATGAAGGTCAAGCACAAAATACGATTAGCTTCACATGTTTTTATTAACTTAAATGTAAGGTCATGTAAAGCTCTATGAAAAATTCTGGGGTTTAGTCATCCTCTACTTACTCTAAGCTATAAAGATACATCTCAGATTTAGACTCCACAAAGATTTACCTGTGTAGGCATCCTTTTTGATAGAAACAGGTCTATGGATGGAGTGAACTCATACAGGGGCTTCTGAGTACTGCTCTGAGAGGACCACCCTAACTTAGAAATGATCTTGAAAAAGCAGAGCTTTTCTGAAGCAGGCAGAATTCTGGGTCACATCCCTACTTTTCTTATTCTTCTGTGGGATGTCATCTATGTGGAAGGTGGCAACCCTAGAATTTTTATCCTTCTGCAAGTCAGACAGGTAAATTTTTGGGGACAGATGAACGGGACAAGTGCATACCGAAGTCCTGCATGGCGAATACTGAGGATGTCTGTTTAAGAAATCATAGTGGGATAACTGGTAATGGCAAAGTATTTGTAGATCCTTATAAAAAAAATTAGTGCAGGATAGCGGTCCTTTGGTGTTCAGCATGTTTATAACTAACCAGTATTTGACTTTGCCTGTATTCTGGATTACCTGCAGGTGTTTTAATTTCAATTCATTGTCAGCACCGGCTTTTTTCAGAAAAATACATGAAAAAAACCCTTAAAAACTCAGTAAGAATTATACACCTATTTGCTCTTGGGAGTTATGGAAAGACTTCTAGCCTACATTAGCAAAATCAGCTCTCCAAGGCAGATCTTCAAAAAAAATAAGCCTACTATTTCTGCAATTTCTGTCAGTGAGTTAAACACACAATATTTTATGCTAAGAGCGATTCCTACCTCAGTTCATGAATTTAACAGTTTTGCTAATCTTTCTGCTTTGACATCTGACATTCTCACATATTCTTTTGGAGTCTAATTAATACTGCTTTACTAAAAGACTTTACAAGATTCCATTTAGTGGTGAATTGCAAAAAGCAGAACCTTTTCAGAGTGAAGATATTGTTCATTTTTCAGAGATATATTTAGTTCTTGTAGTTTGAGAACATCCCTCCTGCCTTCTGAAATACCCAGTAAATCTTTCAGCAGAGTGGACAATCTCTTGTTTTTAATGAGTCAGAATGATGAGTATTTCAAAATCTCTGCTTTTATTTTTATCAAACTGAGCTTTAAAGCTTTGTAAGATCACAGAATCACAGAATCATGGAATCACAAAATCGTATAGGTCGGAAAAGGCCTCTGAGGTCATCAGGTCCAACCTCTGAGAGATCACCATCTTGTCAATTAGATCATGGCACTAAGTGCCACATCCAGTCATTTCTTGAACACCTCCAGGGATAGTGACTCCACAACCTCCCTGAGAATTCAAATGTTTAACAGCCCTTTCTGTAAAGAAATTCTTTCAGATGACCAAACTGAACCTCCCCTGGCACAGCTCGAGGCTATGTCCTCTCATCCTTCCTACAACTTTCTTTCCAGTAATTGTAGAGAGCAAGTTGTAGATGGGCTTGTAGCAAAGCAGCAATGCAAGTAAACGTGCTACATACATTGCACTGTACTAATTCATTTACAGGGTGTAAAGTTCAGCAAGTACTAACAGTAAGCAGAAGAAAAGAATTATAGAATGGAGTCATAGAATTGTTACGATTTGGAAGACTTCTGGAAGAAAGAAACTCCACAAATTCTTTTAAGCAAACAAACAAACACACCCCACAAACCAAATCAAACAAAACAACAATTCACCCCCACACCCTACCCAAGTTTTAACATTGGGATTTTTTTTCAGAAAGAAATATCTACCTGTGTCCAGGTAATATTCCCCATGGGGGGGGGAATTTATCTTGAACAAGTGCTATTTTTTACATAGTTCATAACTGAACATGACAGTTAAACATAGCAAAAGCAATGGATCTGAAAGACACAAGTAGGAGCTGAAAAGTGTAGAAGAAGAGAGATAAGCAACAAGGTTTGTTTCACATATGGGGATAATTTTCCATATTGTGGGAATTTCTCTATTAAGAAAAATATTTTGTCTGCTGAAAGAAGATTTTTACAATGTACTTGCTAACATTTGAGGACTGAAAACTGGGCACTGTGCTTCCAGACCAAAACCATGTGTTCTCCAAAGACAGAAAATCAGATACTACTCAGTTTGAACAGAATAAAGTCAATGTTCTCTTTTTCTTTTCATCTTTTTATCTGTTTGAATCTCTGTTCCTTGAGAAGTTAGTGTTCAAAAAATAAGGTGCTGATTCAGTGCTATAACATAGCAAGACAGAGAGAGTAATGAAGTCCAGTGCCTCCATCAGTGGAAGCAGATAGAACTGACTTCATCAGCCTTCAGGACAAGGCTGATGCACAGTTGCTACAACTTTGGAGCTAAGCAATAAATATCTGGCACGACAACAAGAGACAGCAAAATATCTTTCTGTTGGTTTGTTTTACAAGTTGGCTTTTGAGCTGTAATGATTTTCTGTTAGTAAAAAATGACTTCGCAAACTTTAAGTTGTGTTTTATTCCTAACTTTAGGGTCGTAACTTTAAGTTATGGTCCTGACTCTAGGCTAGGAGCAAGGGGAGGAATTCATTGCAACTAAGATCTATAAGAAAGGAATATTTGCGTAGATTGAATATCTTTTCAGATTAAAAGCAGCAGCAGATATAAAGGGCTGAGATAGCAGGAGAGAAACAGGCACTTAGAAAAGGAAGGAACACTTCATTTGACACCAGAGCTTGTTGTCCCAAATAAAGCAGCAAGTTCTTCTCAGAAATAATCCCAGAATCACTCTCTGTTACCATCTGTATACCACGCCCTTTGGAAAGAGAAAAGCCAGGTTGTTCGGTTGCCGGGCATGCAGGCTGCAAACAAAAAACCTTCATGACTATTCATGTTCTAGTCAGGAATAAAGAAACCTAAAGGACAGGTACAAAAACTATCATATCAACATTCCAACATCCATGAAGAAATAATTTAAAAACACCATAAATTCATGTTTCTCAGCAGTACTAAGGGACAAAATTGGACAGTAAAGCAAAAGCTAAAAGTTTGCAGGGGCTTGGCATTTATGAGCTGGGTGATAAGTATGTTATTCCAAAGGCACTCTGTGGCTGCTGTATTTCCATGGTTTCTTACGCCCTGTACCAGAGAAACAAAACGTCATAATCCTGATACACACTGCAAATCAAATGCTAAAAAGGACTGAGATGTTAAATATTGGTCTTCTCTTGGTTATCAGTTTTGTACAAGTGGTCAAAAGTTATATAGCCAACACCTGTGTGACCTGTATGCCTTTCTCAAGTATATTCCACTTAATAGACAAGGTGAGTGATGGTTAACGATCTGCCCTCTCTCCATGCTCCATATATATGGAATAGGAGGTATTAAGAACAGATACTGATAAAATATATTCAGAGGAACATAGACCATTAGTCCCACAGCCATAATAAAGACTGGATATGTGAAAGAAACTATGTAAAAAACTACCTACAAGAGAGACTAAAATCTACAGAGAAAAAGGACTAGGAGAGAGAAATTAATGTCTCTGGATGTCAAAGAAGTAACAGTAGGATAAAGAGATTATCAAAACAGTATAGGCAAAAATTAGCTATTCTTGTTTTTTTCACTAAGTTTTCAGAGTTCCATATGAATGTTCAAAACCAAACTCACATTTGATACCTAGTATGGGGCTATGTTTTAGATTTTTGCTGAGAACAATCAGTTTTGGCACCCAGTGTGGGGCTTACAGCTTCAAGATAATGACAGCTTTGGTTGGGGTGTGCTAGGTTTAATTTATGTCTGCTGTTGCTGTTTAGCAGTAAATCAGCAGGCTCCTGTGCTTGCCAATGGGGCTCACTTGCCTGGCTGTACAGTGGACTCTCGTGTTTGTTAGCAGCTGCTTTTTACTTTCTCCACTCACTGCAGTGCTGTGCTGCTGATCACCTCCCTCTGCTGTGTCTGGGAAGGTTCTGATAACAGCCACGGCAGTGTGCCTGGGCTGGCAGGTGGCCAGGGCATCGCTCCTGCACCTGTGCTGCTGTACTGAACAGGCTGCTGTACCCAACAGGCTGCATTTCCAGTGGGAATTTCAGTTGAAGCGACTGTGACCTGTGAGTGAGTCCACGTTGGAGCAGGACATCCTGAAACATCTGTGGCTAAGTCCATACCAGAGCAGGTACACCTCAAGGCATTTGTGGCCATGGTTGTGTCTATGTGGCAGCAAGTATAGCTTTGAAATTATTCTGGCTCAATGGTAAATCGATGCTGAAGAAGGCACACCTCAAAACATTTGTGGCTATGGATGTCCACGCTGCATCAGATACACAAGAAGCACCAGTGGTTGTACATGAACTTACACTGGAACACGTCAAAGTGTGTGGCCATGGATAAGTCCACCAAAGACTCCATGTTCTACAAGTTATTATAACAGGAGCAACCTGAATCAGTGGAGAAGAAGCCTTGCAAGAACAAGTGCAAGTGCAGCAGTGACCTTACCTGAGCCGGCTTTGGTGCCCAGTAAGTCCACTTGACACCATGTCTCCTGTCCTGAGTGACCATCATAAGAGATAGAGCCTGAAGTCATGGACTAAAATAACTCAATGGATATTTTGTGGACGCATATGGACATTTATGGACATTTTATTGATATTTCATGGGGCTGGTCCACAGATTAAGGGGATGATATCTGTGTGTTCTACCAAAGAGTGGGAAGGCGGTGATGGTTATTGGATAGTTTGAGATATTGAGGATGATGTAAGTGGTATAGAATAAGGGGTGGAGAATGTGTTGATTTTGGTTGAGATAGAGTTCATTTTCTCCATAGTAGCTAGTATGGATCTAGGGGTTTGATTTGTGCTGGAAATAGTGTTGATAACACAGGATGGTTTCATTACTGCTGAGCAGGGATTACACAGAGCCAAGGCCTTTTCTGCTTCTCACTCTACCCCAGCAGTGAGGAGACTGAGGGTGCACAAGGTTTTGGGAGGGGACACACAAGGGACAGCTGACCCTAACTGACACAAGGGATATCACAGAATCATAGAATCATAGAGTGATTAAGGTTGGAAAAATCCTCTGAGATAGAGTCCAGACATTAACCTTGCATGTCCATATTCACCACTGAAGTGCATCCCAGATCCCACATCCATGCATTTTTTTTAACACTTCCAGGGATGATGATTCCATCACTTCTCTGGGCAGCCTATTCCAATGCTTGGTCATAATTTCAATGAATAAATAGGCCCAAAGGAGATCATCTCTCATCTTCTAGTCATCATTAATACCACTCTAGAACTCAAATATCCCCGTAGCATACTGCTATGAGCGTCAATACTGTAGGCTTTTGGAGCATGCATTTCCTCTAAGCTCTCCAGTAGTCTTTCATGTTTCACTTCTTTCCTGTATCACTTATCCATCCATTTTTTGTCAGTAATATAGACTTCTAAAGCCAATTTCTTTCTTCTTACAGAACGAGACCTTTTTATTTTACAGAGGAGCTAAAATTTCTGATCTTTGCATGTTTATTTTACTTTCAGCAATTTACATTTGTTTAATATAACCTTTAGTCATGCATGCTGCAGTTCATCAGCAGAGCCTTTGGTTCTCACAAGTATTGAACATTAATAGCTTTGTAGTTTCAAAACAAGGCATGTGTATGACTAAGTAGGTTATAGAAAACTACTGCAATGCAATTAGAAGGACAGTAACTACAACGCCAGTTGAACAGAGAGAGTAAGGAAGATTGAAGATATAAATAGATGTTCCAAAGACCAAGTAGTCATTTATTAAAAAAAGATAATTGCATGTGTTCCCTTTCTTTTCAATGCACTCAAACACTAAGGCAAAATAAATGTTCTAAGTACTGGTTTTTGGCGAGTAATAAAAGTCACATCTAAAGTCATTGTGACTGTATCCCAGGGAGAAAGCAATATTTTACCAAATCCAGTCTGATATCTTGCAGCAATTTTCAACTTTTGTGCTTTTGTTTGCATTCTTACATGAATCCTTTTTCTCACAACAATTGAAATGACCTTACCTTTGTTTTCTCCACTGGTAGCAGCTATTCATCAGTAAGATTATCTGGGACAGAGTTCTGAGGGTATATAACACATATTCCTATTTCAAAGCAAAATGCTCTTTGAGGTTTTAACAGTGTAAATGAGTCAGCAAAAAAACTTCAGCTGTTTACTCCAAGCTTTAGGACAGCAATGCTGTGTTTTTGCAGGTAAAAGGAATGTATCTCTGAATACTTGAATTGTTATCTTGTCACAAAGGGAATTCTAAATACATGCCAGGAGATCAAGAGGAAAATCTGGAAAAAGCTCAAGATAATCTACAAAATTTGGAGTGAAAAAATTCATCCACTTTTCCCTTTTCCTCACATATAAAGCTGCACAATACATGCAAAATCCTAAGTGCACAGCTTTCATAATTAAACCTAAAAATAGACAAAATTTGATTTAATGCAAATTATTACTCTAACAGCTATAAAGAAAAGAAGAAGCTGAGTGTATAGGGTTTGTTTTTGTTGTGGATTTTGGATAGTTTTCAAAAATAATATATTTTTCTTTCATCATTCTGGTTTTGAAAGGAAATATTTTGGAATTTCAATGAATTATATATTCTGTTTCTCTTAAATGGACTTGGGCACAAAAAGCGCTTTGAGAGGCAACGAGTGGAAACTATTCTTTCAAAACAGAAAAGCTGAACATATCACACAGGGAAAAGGGAAATAATTACAACAAATTTAACTCCCTCTTTAACTAATATGCCTGAACACATAAACTGCAGAGGGACTATTCTTCTGAAATTAGAATTGCACTCCACAGAGCAAGAAGAAACAAAACTAACCAAAAAATCAGTGAGGTGTTTTTGTATCTATGGGGCCAAGAAAGAGTGATTAAGCAAGAGCCAAGCCTTGAAACCAAAGTTAGGCCACAGTCTCAGGAAAGAAGAAGTAGAAAATATAACAAAACTTAATGAAAGGAAAATGAAATATTTTTGCAGAAAAGTACTGGCAAACTCATTTGTGAAATGGGCTCTCCATGTGGGCAGAGTCTAGCTTTTCATTTGGTCTCAGAACATTTCCCGTTTCTGGTGAGTCTCACTCTGTTGTTCTTCTCCAGGAAGAAACTCCTTATTCTAGGTAACGAAAGGATGGGAAAATACTGAAGAAGTGATACGGGAGCCACTGAAAAACTATACCAGTATTCCTAGTCATTTCTGTGTTTCTTCAGATCCTCGAGGGAATTTCATCCAGATCCTTCCATTCCTACAGCTCAATTTACTTTTTCAGTAAACATGCTGTCTTAGATAAGAAGGATTTGAACCAGCTGCTCTTTAAAAATCTTGATTCTGTAGCCCAAGAATTTGTCTCCCACACTGAGCAAAAAGTAACTGTCTGACCTGAACAGATCTGTATATATTGGATTATAAAATCTATTTGACATTTGTAAAGTGTGTCTATAAACATTTACTCGAGTAATTTTACCTACAGTGAGCCTGAAAATCATCTCTATCAGCCTATGCTGGCATGCTTCTAATGTCCAACTGAACTTCACACTCACACAGGGTTTTCATACCATCCACATTGTCAGCAATGACAATTTAACATTATTAAAGATCAAGACACTGACTTTTCCTAAAAACATTAACATAAATAGCATTTCCTAAAAAAAATTTACCTAGAAAGATCCAAAAAACCCAAACCCAACAGTTTTCCTAAAAACATTGCCTACTTATCATCCTGCCCCCTAGTAGTGCATTTCCTGGTGGCAAGTAGTTATCTTCTGAATCTGCATGAATTTCTAATATATACTGCAATAAAGAAGATGCTAGAGGAAAAAAATTTGGATGACATAGATGAGTAATGCAGAACAGTATAATATCAAGCACAGATGCTACATTTCTGAAATATTTCAAGAATCTTAGGGATCTAGAACTCTTAAACTAAAAGAAAGACAGGATAAAAAGATTATGAAAACATTGTAGACCTACAGTTTTCAGAAGCTGAAAAGAACATTTATTAACTATCCTTTCTACAGTGGGAAACAAAGTATTTCATTTGGACAGTCTGTTTCTTTCTCTGTTTTAAATTAATTTTTACCTTTGTGTAAAAATACTTCTCTATGAAGCTATTAAAATGGGTCCATTACTCCTGTAAGTATGACTCTAATCACACGTAGAATTAAAGAAATTATTTACTTTTTCGTATTTCTGTTTGATTATTTGTTGTGAGGGGATTTTTTCTCAAAATTGTGTCAGAACAACCAGTCATTCATTTTCGTAAGTGTCAGTTTTGTGTTTAAGTCAAGGCTGTCCCGTATTATTTCTCACATATAGTATTTCAATTTTAAAGAGTCACTGCTGTGGGCAAACCCCAGTGGGAGTCTAAGCATCCCAAAGCCACTTAGTCATGTCTCCCTCCATACCCAGAAAGTTAAAGAAAAGGAAAGGAAGCAATTCAATATAAAATAAACAAATTAGCATGCTACAAAGAAAATGAATTCTATGTTATAAAAAAAATTCCATTATGAATAAAAATAATTCTATGCTAGCCAGGTCCAGTACAGTGTTATAATCAGGCATTAAGGTATTAATTTCTCTACCTGACCTCGCATGTTGGAGAAAAGATCTTGGCGCAGGACAAAAGTTAACACTGTGTGAAAATATACGGGCTTAAAAAAATACAACAGTCTCAATAAAAAAAAATTATTGTATCAAGAAAAAGCTATTGAATAAAATATACATTCTTTTTCTTACTTACTGGTATAACAGTATATTTAATGATGTCATATGGTAGGGAGTATCCCTGTGGTGAGTTGGGATCAGCTGCCTCATTTGTGTCCCCTCCCAACCGCCAGTGTCTTTTCAGCCTGTTTATTGTGGGTGGAGAGTGTGGAAAAATGAAAACTCAACACTGTGCATGCACAATTCACCAATAACAAATATTTAATTGTGTTACAAACACTGCTTCAGTCACGAACCCAAACCACAGCACCATACAGGCTGCTATGAAGAAAATTAGCTCTATCTCAGCCAGGTATGGTAGAGATCTGAGGGAAAAAAATCTTAGAGGCAAAAGTCCACATGATTTTATGATATTCTTATGTGCTTAAGACTATACATCCATATCAAAGTGCCCTTGACATTTAAAGACACTACTCTGAAATAAGGATTAATTTTGCTAGGTCTGCTATAAACATTACAGCAATGAGTTGCCCATAGCAACCATGTGTCTTCCAGGTGTTCATCTTAATACTGCAGTACAAAGAAAGAAAAAAATCAGTGCTAGAAATCCATGTCTTCATGAAAAGGGAAGACCATCACTGAATTGAAGTTTAAACTTGCAGTGACTTTCTTTCTACAATACTGTTTGTTTGCTGCCAAGCCTTCCAACATTAAACAAATACAAAAACTGGCACCACTTTGCCCTTTTCTTCACATAGGCTTCAGTCCTAAATAATTTTTAATCATTAAAAATGGGGGGAAACCTATTAATTGAAAATTGATAATGTAATTATCATCATTTAAACTTCTTCATCAGCAGGTAGTCTACATGTCTTGCATTACGAAGACTTTTTTCCAGTGAGAAACGACATCCTCAGTAATTTCAGGAGGTGTTATTCAAATTAGGGTAAATGTTTTATGGCATTAGGTCTTATATGCAATGATTGGTGCTACAGTAATACGTCATTTTCTTTTTTTTTTTTTCTCCAGTTAATAAAAAGGTCACTCTCATAAAGACCTTCAGTA
The DNA here is from genome assembly GCA_013398115.1 of Falcunculus frontatus. Classification (NCBI taxonomy): domain Eukaryota; kingdom Metazoa; phylum Chordata; class Aves; order Passeriformes; genus Falcunculus; species Falcunculus frontatus. The sequence continues at coordinate 198,978 of VZRV01010554.1, forward strand.
TCTTTGCAAAGCTAGGGTGCTTGAAAAAAACAACCAGAAAAAGCTCTGCAAAAAAAAAAAAAATTTAAAATCAGAGTATAGAGCATAGTCCTGTTTCCAGGAGCTCTATTTTAGCTATCACGTATTTTGTCAGCCTTAGGTTGTTTGTTATGGCAAATGCTTGGAGCTGGGTGAACTTAAGTTGCTTCAAAGAATGATTTCATCATGAGAAGATATGTTGCAGTGTGCCGTGGCCAGGGCCATGGCCAGAAATACCAAATGGACCAGCAGGTGCATTGGTTTGATACCATCACAGGGTGTGCAGATCATATCCCCATAATTGGCCACTGCCATCTCCTCCCCTTCTCCCCTGTATTTGGTTCTCCCTCTAGAAAGTTCTGTGTTCCTCCACCCCCTGTTGGCCCATGTTATATCTCCTCTCCCACATTATTCCCCATTGGCTTTGTGCCCCTTTTTCCCACCTTAGTACAACCCCCGTGTCCCTGCATTATTGGCTGTTTCATATTTTCCCCTCCCTTTTCATAGAGCTATAAAACCCCGTCAACAGCATTTCTTGGTTTCTTCATCCTCTTCCCTGGATTTCAGTTGGACCCTTACCCTCAATAAACCCTCTCCTGTTTTCCCACGAAGCAGTCCCTTTGCTTTCTTTCTGCATCCTCCGCGTGCCCTTACCACCGATGGGTCGGGTGAACCCGTGCTGGAGCTTCACCGACCCTCCCGTGCCCTGCGAGCAGCCTCCTTCATCCCCTCCCATGCAGGAGGGTGCCCAGCGCTCCTGGTCACCTCACTGGCTGGACAGAGAGTGCTGCGGCAAAGATATAGTTACATTATTAAACTCACATAGAGAAATAAGTACAGGTAGAAAAGTCCAGTCAGCAACTAACCCTGGATATCCCCAAATAAAGGTCTATTTCTTAGTATTAATTTCTAAATTATCTGTATAATTGTATTCAAAGGAGAAATTTTAGAACATTAAGTAGATTTTTTGCAGTAAAATTTTGGATGAGGGGGTCACAATTTTGATCCAAATAAATCCAGCAGTACTTTCACAGGTAAAAAGCTATAATTTCCGTGAGTTTTAAACCAGCAGCATAACCCTGAACAGAACCGCGTCAAGGAGCTGACATAAGAAAACCTTGTTTTGAGCAGTGCAATGCCTTGCAAGCCTGCATAATATTAAAATCAGAAATATTTTTAGTACTTCAGATTCACACTATGATTAAATAATATCCAGACCTGAGTATTAATAATACATGAGGAATCTTAGAGCTGTATGGGATTTTCTCCTTTGAAGTATATTTATATGTGCTGTCTCCACAGTAGCTATGAAATACTTAAGTTTCTCAGTGGGTAACATATCCTTTTAACATCTGAAAAAGAGATATTTCAGATGTTGGATTTTTGGTGAGTTTTTTCCCTCTTTATATTGGCATTCGTGCTCATGAAAGGTAACTATTTCTTTTCAAATACAGGTGAAGTCGGATGACAGCTCTCCAGAACAGCTGTTTCTTGACGTATGTTTGTCAATAGAGTTCAGAACATGGGACATCCAGAAACAACTTCTCAAACACTCTGATTGCAAATCTGACTCAAAAAAACAAAGCAAAATCAACCTGCGTGCAAGACACTAATGCAACAAATCTCAGAACTCACACATAAACTTTCAACGTAATGCCATCATACACATTAGGGCAATATAATAATCCAAACAAAGAGTAGTGTTTGTTGTTGTACAATTGATGTGAACGAAACAAAGATGCCTTGGACAACTTTAATATGATGGGGGTTTTATTCTATTAATCGCTGTAGAGGTGAAAAAGTTAGATCTCTTACAACAAATGAGATCTTGGAGTGAAGCACCCATAGTGTAGTAACACCATTATGTCACTATTCATTATAATGGCACAGTATCTTTGATCACTTTTAACTCTGCCTTTGAGAGCATTCTCTATTTATGAAATGTGATTTGCTCTCATAGAAAAAAATAGTTCATAAGTATATCCTGAATAAAAAAATAAATAAGTATCATAATTTAGCAAAACTGTCACGCAGCTCCTGCTTTTATTCCCATTACAATCCCATTATTTCTCTAGACTTTTCCTAAACATTTTGAGCTGTTTCCTTCCAAGGGAAGACCAGTGCTTTTAAAGTATACTTCATCTGTTCAGGAACTGAATCTACAAAAGGCCGATACAAATTATAAAAATAACAGTTATTTCTGGCTATCAGCATAGGAGAGCTTATGTCAAACATTTCTCCACTTACAGAGGGTGTATTTGTTAACTACCTCCCAAGCAAACTCTACTTCTTCTGTGAGCATATTATCCCCATCTGCCTCCAGAGATCAAATTAAACAAATACATTATTATAAACCATAAATTTCAGATATGTTACACTTTTTCACTACCACTAAGGTGTCAGCAGTATAAGATAGGCTACTAATATATATGAGATATTCATGGAACCTGTGGTAATCAGTTCCAGAAGAAGTGATCATACTGCAGAAAAATGCTAAAAGCAAACAGAAGAGCAAACAGAGTAAACAAAATCCCTCAAAATCCATAAGCGTCCTGCTGACTCTGGACATGCCTTTGACAGTGACCATATGAACAAATGGAACGCACAAGCACCTGGACAAGATCAAGTACAATGACACAGTCAAACAAGTTGAAAGTCCAAATAATGTTTTTGTCTCTTATTTAATACAGTTTCTATTATTTCAATTTTATGTTTTGACAATAGATTTCTGCTCTTAAAGCCTATATGTTTAGTGTCTTTTACATACATATACAAATATATTTAATTTATCATCTCTAATGAGATTTATTGCAGTCACAATTCATTACTTTCTAGAAGATCTACAGCCTAAGGACTCAGCTTTTTCCCAAGGGGAAAAAAAAGGAAAAGCTTGACTAATTACTGACGGATTTTTCATTGTTTTTCAGATACCAATTTGAGTAGCAATTTAAGAAATGATACTTCTAAGAAAAAAAGGTGATTCAAATTAGTTTAGAGAAGGAAATCCATTTTGGAAATTTGGACGTAAGCCATTGAGTAATTAAAATCAAACATTGCACTTTGTTTAGAAAAAAAAAAGGGATTTTAGGATAATGAACTTTTTTTTTTTTAATTCTCTTTCTCTACTTTCTTTCCCTCTCTTTTCTCATCTTCTCCCATCATTTGTCCTAAATCTGTCCTAAGCACAGTCTCATTGATGATTTATCCTGTATTATTCATCTACCAGAGTATCATTCATGCTTTTCTATTTGCATTTCTAAGTATTTTCTTGCTGATGTCTTTTTGTATTGAAAGACTAGGGAAATGCAGGTGTTGATGATAATACTTAACTTCAGCGTAATTCATGTTTTACTGCTCTGTAGAGGTTAGGGAACAGATGTTGAGAGTTGTTATGTTAGCCTAGGTACTTTATTAATTATTGTGCTTAATAAAAAAGAGAACTATACCAAAATAATCTCCTATTTCTTTAGGGAGTAGTCAGTACACTGGCATATCTTCTGCTAGAGAGAGATACACAGATGCTCACTGGAGACATGCAGCTCTATTTACTTTCAGTAAGCAACATGATGTGTTTTACAGCACAAAAATCCACCACAAAATTGATGAATACTAGCACTTCAGTTATTGCACAATTTACTGGGACTTGATTAATTTCCTCCTGGACAGACCTGTTAAACTATTTCTATCCCAAGCTTCCTTTGAACAAATACTTATAATCCTGTTGCTGTAAGAATGTGGACATGTGCTGAATATTTAGCAATCATAAAAGATACGTCTTCTGAAATCATAATGCTCTGGAAAATATTTCAAGAATACCCGATAATTTGTCTTCCCTCTGCCTGAATCCAGCAAGGGGTTTTGATTTTTTTATGCCATTGGAGAGATGGAAGTGGACAGGTTTTAATAGAAAGGTGCAAGACCTGGTATCTGAGTCAGGATCAAAGCTTAGGAGTATTTGAAATTTGTAACTACTGATGAAAGGTGACCCATATTAAGTTACTTTTCCTCTCTGAAGCAGCTGCAGAAGTCACAGAGGTTTTTCCTCTCCACAGGGCACTAACTGCATAGTGCAGAATATTTCCAAAACTGCGCATTATAACCTGTGTATATCCAAGCAGTTCATCTCTCTGTGGGCCTTACATCCTGGAGCTTGTAAAAAAGCTCCAGTAATAGATGCTAAGGAAACCTAATAGATCTAAAACTGTACAAAATATTACCGTGTTATTCCCATGAGATAGTTAGACATTCCAGTTATTTTGATTTGACACTGTTGCTGCTCAAAATCTCAAGATACATATATTTAATTTCTGCATGTGACTTTTCCTATCTTTCACATACCAGAAGATAGGAGAGAGATTATGTGGTGGGCAAGAGGGTTTAAATGCAGAAGATCGTCCGATGCTGCCAGTGTCTGGTGGTTTCAACCAGCACAGTCTGATGCAGTCCCTTGGGAAGCTGTGCACAACAGTGCTGCATGACCACAGATGGCCTACGCTTTCCACAAGTACAAAAAAACTTCACAAAGCATACTACAATAAAAACTTCAAACCTCATTGGTCAGAAATCTCATGCTGTATAAAATAGTCTTCAAAAGACCATGGTCCTGTCCTCACGGTATAACACAAAAGAGAGAAGTATTGGCATGTTTGTGGGTCTTAAACACTTGATTTGTTTGTTTATTACTGAGTTCATCAAACGGCAAACTTAGTCGTACAGAAAACACTGCTTACTTTGAAGTCTCAAACATCAACTGAAATGCACCGTAAAAGTGCCAGAAGAACTTGACTCTGTTTTCAGGACAAATTGAGGTAAGAGTTTTCTATCTAGTTCCCATAATTTTGAGAAATTATTTCTTCAATAAATAAAAAATTTAATTAGTATTTTATAGAGCCTATATCTCTGGATAATAACTTGGCTTTAAAGGGGTTTTCAGCCAAGCCCCAAGGTGATTTCATTTCTGGGGACTGCTGATTCATATGTTCTTCATATCCAACTCCATCCTTCTGTCCCTACCCCCTTGTAAATACCCATGAAAAGAAACAAATGCAAGGATTTCTTTTTCCCAGGACTGAAGTACACCATAATTCATTCTATAACTGACACACCAATTACATTGCTTAGCATTAAAAGTGCTGCTTAAAAAGTAAAGTCCTCTTACTCTTCTTTAACCTCATGCTTAAAATACAATGTCTTCTCACTCTGTATCATGCATTTTGCAGGTACCTCCTTCATGGTGTATTCCGTCCCACACTGAATTCTCTCCCTACAGACACACACACACATTACTGCACCGAACAGCACACATTCTCCCTCAACTTCTGAAATACAATCAGAATAGAAATATTAGCATGAATTCTTTCTGAATGAAACAACCAAGCAAAAGATGTTTAGTCTTAAGTTTATCTACAAAATATTGTAGCATTCTGTGTCTGAGAGGATGACCTCTTTCTATTAGTGTTGCACATAATATAAATTCTTCAGTCAGAGACAGAAGAGAAATAAGGCAGCTGAGTATTTTTAATTGGTATCAGATGAGACAAAGATAACTAAGAAAACTGACAACAGGAAGAATCCTTTCATCAATGAGTCACCACACCATAAAGGTCAAGATAAGTAAAAGCCATTACTCACCAGGTTTTTCTACATGGTCCTTCTGGAGGGAACAGACTGAAAACAGATGCAAATGTGACTAACAAGAAGGTCAGCGTTTGCAGAGGTGAGGAGGGATGCCTGTGTGGACTACAGCCTGCCCCTCTACAAAGACAAGCAGAAAGACTGAAGGAGCTGGTGGATACCATATTAATGACCACTCACAAACATCTTTGAGGGGTCATTGTTGATTAGGAGAGATGCCTGATGACTGGCAGGAAACAAATGTCACCCCAGTCTTCAAAAATGGGAAGAAGAAGGACCTAGGACACTGCTGGCCTGTCATCCTCACCTCAATCCCTGTAAAGGTGATGGAGTGCCTCGTTCTGGAGACCTGCTTTAACCACACAGATGGCAAGAAGGTGATCAGTAGACAACATGGATTCAATAAAGATAAATTATGCTTGACCAACCTGATTGCCTCATATGATGGAACAACTACCTGAATAGATGCAGAGAGAGCAGTGGATAATGTCTACTTCAACTTCAGCAAGGCTTTTGACACTGTCTCTCACAACACCCTCACAGGCAAACTCAGGAAGTGTGGACTAGATCAGTGGACAATGAGATGGGTTGAGAACTGGCTGAACAGCAGATTCCAGACAGTCACAATCAATGCCACAGGGTCAAGCTGGAGCCCTTTCACTAACGGTGTCCCCCAAGGTTCCATACTGGGCCCAGCATTGTTTGCTTTATCCCTCAGTGACCTGGTTGAAGGGCCAGAGTGACTTCTCAGCAAGTTCCCTGATGACACAAAGCTGGGAGGAGTGGACAATACCCCAGCGGGTTCTGCAGCCCTTCAAAGGGACCTCGACAGGCTGGAGAGTTGGGTAGAGAATAATTTGAAAGGCAACAAAGGCAAATGCAGGGACCTGCACTTGGGCAGGAGCAAACCCAGGCACCAGCACAGGCTGGGTGCTGAGCTGCTGGGAAGCAGCTCTGTGGAGAAGGACCTGGGGGTGCTGGTGAACCACAAGCTGTCCATGACCCAGCAATGTGTCCTGGGGGCCAAGTAGGCCAGTGGTATCCTGGGTGCATTAGGAAAAGCACTGCCAGCAGGTTGAGGGAGGTGATCCTGCTCCTCTGCTCAGCCCTGGTGAGCCTGCATTTGGAGTTCTGTGTTCTGGGCTCCTCAGTAAAAGAGAGATATGGAAGTCTCGGAGTGGGCCCACTGGAATGCCACACAGATGATAAGGAGACTGGAACATCCTTCTACTGAAAAAGGTTGAGGGAGCTGGATCTGTTCACCTTTGAGAACAGATGACTGAGAGGGGATCTGATGAATTATGCCTGTAAGTATCTGAAAGGAGGACATCAAGAGGATGGAAGACCAGGCTCTTCTTGGTGATGCCAAGCAACAGGACAAGAAGCAATGGGTAGAAAGAGATGCACAGGAATTTCCACCTGAACAAACTGGAGAGTTTGTGGATTCTCCCTCACTAGAGATATTTAAGAACCGTCCGGACACAATCCTTATGTCATGTGCTCTAGGATGAGCCTGCTTGAGCAGAGCAGGGAGATTGGACCAGGTGACTCACTGTGGTCTACCTGGTCCATCGGGTTCATCACTTCCAACCTAGCCCATTTTGTGAATATGTGAAAGGCACAATTATCAACTGGTGTTAGCTAAGCAATGTTCAATTTGCCATGTATAGTCCTGTACCCACAGTCTGGAGGAACATGTATCTGAAAAGTCATGAGCCAGACAAACACATATTTAGTAATAACTATTAACCTTCAAAACTAAATACTGCTTACCAGGTGTTCAGGGAAAAAAAATAAACTGGAGCATCTCTGCTTTGTTTATTCTGATTTATTTAATTTTCTTTTTGACAGTCCAGTATTTCTAGGCCATCTTGTTTTCTCTCCATCACATATTTCTGACATAAAATCAGTCTTCAATACAATTCTGAAGACTAAAGTGAGTCCAGAACTTGGAATCAAAAGCCAGAACCCCATAGAAACACAGTATTCTTGTCATGAGTGGAAAAAACCTATCATTTCCCTATGAAAAAAAAATTGAGTTATGCTTTGTCCTCTAGTTTCAGAGAGTCAGACTTAAATTTGTACTTATTTGCTCAAAGCTTAGACATCATTTCAAGTTCCCTTCTGCACTTGATATACCCTTGTATATAGTAACATTTGGGAGCTTAAATGTTGTGAGATGTAATATAAAATTGCTTTTAACTCAAATCTGGCAAATCACTAAGAAGCTCAGAAAAATAACTTTTTAAATTTTTCCAGTATTATTTTTGAAATAAACTAGAAGTGCCTGAGTGACTGCAGTACCTTTGAAAAACCTTTAATTTACCCTTCCCTAGAGGGGGCACACCATACAACTTTTGTCCTTCGTACTTTCTGTAACTAAAAGGAAAGAAGATTGGTTATTGCCACATAGAAAATAGATTGTTTTAAAGTAAGGAAAAGGTTGTTTAAATGAAGGGATGTCATTTTTCCTGAAGAATGATTAAACCTGTAGCCAGGGTTGTTACCCTGGTAGAACAGGAAGAAGTTGATGGAAGCATCCCAGTCACAGATTTGGTAGTGAAAAGAAAAGACAAATTGCTTTTTTCTGAGATTTGCACATTTTGTTGAGAGAGATGACACATTCTCTCTTTTATTGATCTTCTTTTTCCATCTTCCAGGGTCTTTTCTTGACTGACAGATAATATACTCTCTCTTCATCCCTGAAAAGAAATGATTTACTGCTCTGCTTGGTCACCAAAAAAAAAAAAAAAAGATAAAATCCCTCCTATTGAAGCAATGTCACCCATGCAGCAAAGAATATTAGTTTTAATAGGGAAAAAAAGACCAACATGAGTATGAGTCAGTGATTTGGAAAGAAAGAGTTCTATGTTCTGGTCCTCACTGACCCAGTTGTTCATATTTCTTTTATGAAACAATCATCACATGAAAGAAAAGAACTGGAAAAAGACTTTTGCTGCCTGAATCTAGCAGTTTAAGTAAAGAGTATTTTCCGTATAGCACAGCCTCTAAAAATGAGATTATCAGGAAGTATTATATTTCCTGTTATTAATGAGCCCTACTGTAATACCGAGAATATTGACCAATGATTTTTGGAAAAAGAGTACTGCAACAGTCTTCGTATAACAATCATCATGACAATTGGCATGTACCTCAAAAGAAAACAATGTCGGATGATTCTTAAAAGACTTCTTCTGTCTTATTATAAAGTAAAAACAGTCACACCACCAACCTGAAGCTGGAGGAAGAGATAGGAAAAATGTAAGGACCAAGCCAAATAGTTTTCCTTTTTAACCAGATAAGAGCTAACTAGTCTCAGAATAAATTACTTTTAAATCTTTTTAATGATTGGGCCAGCAGTGTTCAGCTATCAACACCAACAACAGGTTGTTAGAGGCTGAAGTTAACTTTAAATTTCTTTAATACAGCACTAAAACATATCTTCAGAAAAGACTTAATAAAAGATAATAAACAGGTGCCTTTCTAGTCTAGTAAACAATCATAATATGTTTCATAGCTCTCTGCTATACAAGAGATGAAATTTAATATTTAATTAACCAAGGGCATTAATGTGTCATTTATTTAAATGACACAATATCACTATAGAAAATTCTCAGTAGTTTGTTTCAACATTATCTCTTAGTCTCAAAGTGACCCATGGTAACATGCTATCTTCCAAAAGGCAGGATGAGGAAACAAATTTGGCAGCAAAGTTGCCTATCATGATTTAATTAATTTAGACATATTTGAGCACCCTTTCTTTGGGATTTCATATGTTGTATTGGAAATATGGACTGCTCCAAGAAAAGAGTACAAATACTTAGAAAAGGCAATTTAAAAGTACCAGTTTGTTCATTACTGGGGAGCTTAAAAATGAAAATTTGATTGCAAAATGGGACTCTTGTTACAAATGCTGCAATTCCCTTAAGTGACCTTTGCAATGTAGTTAGCCTGGCTTTACAAGGTATTAGGATAACATGCAACCACAGAGGAAGTCAAATGCTATTCATCCACCTTCATGAAATGGACTCAGAATTCCTCAGTACAGAGGCTAAATTTAAATGCATAGTTTTTCTAATGGGTACTGTCAAAACACAGGGAGTAGAGGGAAGAAAAATTGTAATGGGTTTGTAAAGAATGGTATGTGGGATTTCTTTAATCTTAAAATATGCTTTAAAAAAAATTATCATGATCTTCTTTTTAAACAGGAATGGTAAATATATATTGAAAAATAACTTTGACCTCAAGAAAAAACTCAAGAAAAATGCAGTACTTGACACATAACCCATAATCCCATAATGTGTATATGTATATTTGTAAGCAAATACATATATGTAAGTGTTGTATAAAATCACAGTAATACAATTGTTTCTGGTACAGTCAGAGATTTTTTTTTCATGTTTTCCTGTTATTCATTCATGCAACACACTCTGTGTTCTCTGAGTTAATTCTAACCCTACAGGGAGAAAAAACCCAGATCCATTAGATTCACTACAAATATTAAACATGAGCAGACTGCTCTTGGTCCCCTTTCCCGACTCTGATCCCAGGAGCTGAGGTCATACTGCAAGCCTTCATCTTGCAGGGCTCTGCCACTGGCTTTACTACTACAAGAAGTTCTGCTGTGCTGTGTCACACCATTGCCAGGTCCCCTTGTGTAGTGGGTCTCAGCCTCAGGCTCTTCCACAGCATACTGGCAATACCTGGCCATGATGTAGAGAAGCTATCTAAGGAGAGAAGGATTTCTGATTTTTCAAAGAGCCCTTTATTTCTGTGGTTGCTTAGCTCAATTTATCAGTTATTATGGAAAACAGAATACTGTTTTATTAAAGTAGAGACGTGAGTTTTGGCATTTTCTTCTTTACCATCAGGCATGAGATAACTAAGAGAAGAACAAACTATATGTTCTATTTGTTTCCCTCTCTCTCTGTGAAGATCACATGATGAAACACACATTCACTTTTCAGAGTTGGAACATGGTTCCCAGTTTGCAAGTCCCTGAAATATACTATGGGTTAAATAATTCAAACTGCATAGGTCAGAGGTAGCAAGATAAAAATCTTTAACTTAATGATGAAGGCTTCTGCTAGTGCAGGTTTTTTCTGCCTGAGAGTCCTATTTCCAGTATAGATACCATACCCACATGTTGGTTGCACAGCTGGATGAGATCATTGTGTATATACCCTGCTTTCCATGCAAGGAAACTTAGGTGCACAAAAACAGTCTGTGAAAATACCCACTCTTTTGGGTAGTGCAAAGATCTGGACCAAAAGATGCAAAACAGAGCATATGTTGTACATAGATTAAGCAGATTTGCCAGCTTTCTACAGAACATACTATCTGATGGACCAGATCTGCCTCACAAATACCATTAAAACAATGGGATTTAGTCACTTACTCACTGAAGACCCAAATATCTAGGCTGGTTTGAATGCAGTATAAATAAACATTAACACACATTCTTTCCAGTAGACTACTACATCAACAATCCATGCAAATTCAATATTTAGATTCATACCCACATACAAATGTCATGACTAGAGAAGAACTCTCTAAAATAATACTGCTCAATCTTTTGGCAGTCACAGGAAGGGCCTCATGAATCAACAGTACTCCTATCCAAAAGCTCATAGATGAACTGGAAATAAATGCAAAAAGATGAAAAAATACATGCATATGGAAAGTTCACAATATATAACAGATTCTGAAGATGGATATATAGTTACTTTTTTTGTCCTTTTTTTTTTTTAACCTTTTGGAAGCTTAACTGTGTCATTCTTAATCTATACGTTTCTACATTTTTGTACAAACTAGGCTTTTTTAATACCTAAATAATAAAAAATCTCTTAATTACTTTCCCTTCGAGCTAACAAAAAATACTGGGGACGTCTATGGATTGTTTATAAAAGTGAAGTGGTCCTTCAGGAATAAAAGGTTAAGAAAAACAACTCTAGAAAAGGACTTATTAACCATGAAAGATTCTGATTGGACAGAAATGTTGAAAAGGGTTATATTTTTCCCCAGTCTCCTCTATTCTGGGCATATAATTTGGTAAAAGACTTAACACTTTTCTTGAAACTGAAGGGCATACTGAATTACCTATTAATTTCCATCTAATCAACATAATTAATGTATTTATTAAATTAGTTTGAATTTAAATACTGTACTGCAAGAGTATATTAATTAAATTTAATTAGAATAATCTTATCTGGTACAATAGTTCTTACTCCTTTTCCCTTTATGTTTGCTTATTGAAAACCTCTATTGAAGGATACTAAAGAGTTTATAATTGCTGGACTACATATCCCCGCCTCCATTCACACAATTTTCTGGATGCAGCCCTGTTGATCCAAATGTGAAAAAGGTGTCTGTCTGTGTCTGGGAGGAAAGTGCAATCCAAGAACGGTGGGAGATATCAATCAAAAGTTAAAGATGGCTTCAGAAGGTCTCACCTGACCCTGAGAGCAGAACACGGCTGACATATGGACTAGCGCTAGTTTGGTCACATGCCCTAGTAAGATTCCCTGGTGGCAGTACATATACTTCTGGGGGCCTACCCGAGGGGTGGACACCATGTCCTTAGCCAAACCATCCCACATGGTTTTTCAAAAAAATCCGGTGCAGCTATTTCTCAAAATAAGAAAGGTAGCCAAAACCAAACCCAGGGTGAGACTAAGTGGTTTTGGTTTTTTTGTCTGATACCCATTTTTTATACTTTCAGTAACAAAATTGTCAGTGGCACCCAGAAGAGGCATTAGGTCTCTCTTGTATAAAATATTAATCTATTCTCTGGATACAGTTAGGCTTTTACAGAGCATTTTTATTTTTGGAAAAAGATAAATGAAACAAAAATATTTTGAGAAGGGGGAAAGTTCAATTCCCTGAGTTGGAAATCCTGAAACGGCTGTAATACCATCTTGTCTCTCTAGAAGCCTGAGCAGTAAGGAGTTAATGCATTGCTCTTCCTCAAACACCAACGACAAAATCATGGAATCTTTTGGGTTAGAAAAGACCTCTGAGATCATCGAGTCCAACCTTAGGCTGATCACCACCTTTTCAATTTGACCATGGCACTAGTGTCACATCCAATAATTTCTTAAATACCTCCAGAGATAGTTACTCGACCACCTCCCCATGCAGTCAATTACAAAGTTTAACAAATCTTTCCACGAAGAAATTTCTTCCGATGACCATTTAAGCAGGCTGGTTAGAATAGAATGTGCCTGGAAGGGGGATGTACGAAGGTATGACAGCACCTTTCTGGAGCCAGTTTTCCTGTACAGCTCCATGGTGACTATGCAATATACTGTGCAAGCGCCATAATTTGATCAAGGAGCAGGCAAGGGGGATTGAGACCACAAAAACTCCCTCAAAGCTTCCTGAACCACTTCCAGAAAGATACAGAAGACTGGACTGTTCCTGCTAACACATTTATGTGAAGAGCGAGAAACCAAAACCCAGGGAGGAAAATTGGTCTACAGGAAGGTATTCTCACAAAGGCCATGTGGCACACCTCAGGACTCTGGACACATTGTTGGCTGAATCAATGCTAGACCCAGGACTGCTGATTCCTTTTCCTCTGCTGTCTCATATTCCTTTCTTTTTTCTCTTTTTTCTCTCTTTCTTCTCCTTCTTTTTATTTTATTTTTGTTTATTATTATTATGCTTAAAATATAAATAAATTTCCATTTATATAGTTTTCTCTACATTTATATACATATATATATATGTATACACATTTATATAGTGTAACTTGCTAATAAAATTTTGTGAGCTTTTTTTGGACTCTTCTCCCATTCTTTTTCAACCACAGGCATCTATGAATCCTGGGTGCTCCCTTCTACATAGGAGTGCAATGCAATAACCTCCCAAGGGAACTGTGAATATAAATGGACCATGCGTCACTGAGGCACTCAGGTTTGAAGAGGAAATGAACAAATTTGTTGTGAGGGATGCATGTGAACAATGTGTAGAAGACAAGGCTTGGACCACACATTGAGTAATGGGGCAAAGAACAAAATGCAGCATAGCAACCCAGGGGGTTTTATTACAATTTGTTCTGAACCAGTGGCTGGGGATAAGACAATGCAGCAGTTTGCATCACATGCAGGTGTGAAGGAAGCCACAATAAAGTTCTTCAGGCAGACTTAATATAGAATTCCATAGCTTTTTGAGGGTTAATTTTGTTTCCAGATTTCCATTTTAGTATATGTATATGTTGAGGTTATAATTTCTTTTTGAAGTGTACTGATATCGAAGTCTCAATTTTCTCTCAAGTTTCAAGTTCTGAAACACAGTTTACTTCCATAACAATCATGATTTTTTCAGTTTCTAAGGCAATACAGAATGAACTTATCCCTATCAGGCCCATGGCATCTGCACCAACTTGCATCTGCAAAGGATATTACCCTAAAAACTGAGGTCTGATTGGACCTCAATGACAATATATCAATTTACAGGAGAAAAAATCTGTCAGGTTTTAATAACGTTATGGAGTCATAGAACATTCTGAGTTGGAAGGACCTACAAGGATTGAAAGCCAGCTCCTGGCCCCACACAGGACATCCCCAAGAATCATTCCATGTGCCTGAGAGCTTCGTCCAAATGATCCTTGAGCTCTGTGAGGCTTGATGTTGCAACCACTTCCCTGGGGAGCCTGTTCCAGTGCCCAACCACCCACTGGGGGAAAAACATTTTCCTGATATCCAACCCTCCCCTGACAGAGTTTCATGACATTTCCTCAGGTCCTATCACTGGTCACCACAGAGAAGAGATCAGTGCCTGCCCCTCATGAGGAAGTTGTAGACTGCAGTGAGGTCTCACCTCAGTCTCCTCTTCTCCAGGCTGAACAGACCAAGTGACCTCAGCTGCTCCTCAGCCTCCTACAGAGGCTTCCTCTGTAGACTGCTCTCCATTTTCATAGCTCTCCTTTGGATACACTCTAATTAGCTCCCAGATATCTCACCTTCTCCTTTAAATCTGTCACTTTGTATAAGTCGAACCAGTTGGCACATGAATAGCTTATGTTTCAGATTAAAATTTTTGGGGAGGTCGGTTTGAAGTAGTAATATTTACATAAAAAATACAACTTGAAATATGACAACTTAAGAAAGTAGCGAAAGCAGATCTAAAATGATATGCAGACAAACGCAGCTTTGTTGTTCAATATTAGTAATGTACTTAGCATGACTAACTGTCAGAATCTTAATTATGTAACATGAAACTTATATCTTATATACAGTTTACAAGTACAGATAAAATTTACATGACTTCTTAAGCGTTTGTGCTCAACTCTAATAAGTCACTCTACCAGTACTTCAGTTTTTCTACCTGTTCAATATTTCAACAGTCCTTTGCATGTTTTTAGCAACATCTGATTAAATGTTATCGCGAAAGACCAAAGTGATATTGCTGATGGTAAGGCTGATTGTATAATCAGAACTTATGTGCATGGGAGATCCTACCAAGGTTTTTCTCTTGCTCAGTCAAACCTGACAGAGGCGGAGATCCAAAACAGAGGCATGATCCGGTTCTGTAAAGGAACTTTTGACATAGGCTTCTCAGTGAGTAGCATAAAACTGTTTTGTATCATCTGGTGTGAAGCTCTTGACAGTCATTATCATGCACAAAAATATTTGCACACATGCAATTTTTTCTGCCTTCTTCCCAGTTAGAACAATGAATTTTTATTGAAGTTACAATGTTTATATCAATGATGACAGAAGAAAAATTGTAGATGACATTTCCCACAGACCTGAAAAATCACCTTCTAGAGTGAGCACACTTTGTATAGCAGTTTTGTATGAATACTTCTTTTGAATGTCTTTCCTTCAGTAAATTTGTTTAATCCATTTTGTTCCACAAACTGCATGCTGACTCAGTAGTTTGTTTCAAATGCAAATACACACTTTAGATGTTAGTTTTCTAGAATTAAGAAAAATAGGCTGTTGTAGACATATTGATGATGGAAGGCTTAAGTAGACATATTGATGGAAGGCTTCAGACCAGTGTGCCTGAAGGCTTGTTTATTTTCCAGCTCCATAAGGTGGGCTAAAAAAACTTATTACCAGCTCATCGCAGGGGCTTGGACCAGATGACTTTTAAAGGTGCTTTCCAACCCAACCCATTCTAGGAATCTGTGATGCTACATTCTCCTTACAGACTGTGAGACACTGCAAAAATGTCCGTTTCATACCAAAGAGGCAGTGACAAACTGCAAAAAGTGAATACTGACTGGACTAAAGGACTGCTTCTACTTTGTTTGTTTTCTCTGAAATTGTGCCAGTTAAGGCTTCAGACAAGTGACAGACCAATAATGTTATCACAGGCACGTTCACACACACATGCACACACACACGTGCTTGTTCCCATTCAAAACCAGCTCGCCATTCTACTCATTACTGTCCAGCCACAGCTTGCTTCTGATTCATCATGTCTGTTTTGCCTTTCAAATGTGTTCTGTGAGGATGCTAATATTCTTTTCATTTTGCTTTGTTCCATTTTCTTACATCTTTGCTGTCTACATTTGCCAACCAATATTTCCTTTAGAGACTGCGGCCTAGCTGTCACCAGCAGCACTTTTCTCCTGGGAATAGAGCAGGATTAACATTCCTTAATGGTGCTTATATACCTGCTTTATTCTTGTACTATAGCTCTGAAAAACAGAAGTCCTATGATAATTCTACATTTTTTAAGTATCATAAGTTAAAAGAGAAGAAACAAAGCCAGATTTGCTCAAGGTTCCAGGTTGTGTATAACAGAACATGCTGTCTTGCTTGAACTAAGCAGTGTTTTACTTTGATCAGTTCCATTCCTATCTAGAGGAGTTCTGTACAAAGAGATGTGCTTCAGCACAAAATCAAAATCTATTTACTAATGAAAATACCATTATACAATCACTGACATTATTTTTCAAAAACTCTAAATTTGTACATCCAAGGCTACATATTTCTTGCATCTAAAATCTATCAGATCAGCCCTTCTTCTGCCTTTCCTAGCTATGCCCTGAATTGTTTGATTCTGCTGTGGGGAAGTCCTCATTGTCAGAAACAGAAATCCTTTCCTGCATGCACACTTTCTGCTTTGTAAAAAATGAAGTGTAAAAAAAAAATCTTGAGAAGGTTCTGAACTAGTTAGGCTTCTACAGTTTTTCATTATTCATTATTATTTCATTATTTTCATTATTTCATTATTAGTTCTAGACAATGAAGGGGAAAAGCAGTTTATATGTCTTAATCTGCCATATCAGGCATGCCAGTAAGTATTTTTGTACCAATGTTACTAATGAGATGCAGCTGAGGAAGGAAGGAAGGAAGGAAGGAAGGAAGGAAGGAAGGAAGGAAGGAAATTCCTTCTCTTTCCTTCTCATCTCAGAGATGCCTATGGGCTGTGAGAAAATTATAACACAGTATTTGTGAAGGTATTATTGCCTGAAAGTAATAAGAGTTCTCCTTCAGATACTCAGAGGCATAGAAACTACATTTGTGGTTTTTCTACATCCTATCAAGTAGACGTGGCCAAAACTGAACAGACTTCTGAAGTTTCACAAAGGCATTATAAAGTCTCATACATTAACTAGTTATTAACTTACTTCTGAAAGAAGTAATATGTTCCCAAAATTTATGCCAAATATGTAAATTTAAAGTTTTCTTTACGCTAGGGCTTATACAGTAGAAACAGGTAGCCAACGAAGTTTAACATCAACTTTTTTGTGGTATCCCAGAATGCACTGTTTATTGCTGCTGAGAGAAAGCACAAATATGCACATCAGAGAAGTCTGGATATTAATTCAAAATTAAGCTTGCATAGCAATAACTCATCCCCCTTCTACTTCTCTTTTCAGCAAGAGGTAAATTTGACCTGCCTTTGTGCATTGTTACAGGGTTTTCTCTGCTTCAAGGTCTGAGGAAATATGCACTCCTGACTGCCAAATCCCAAGCCAGTAGACACGTCAGCTTCATAAACTGGAGAGAAGCCACAGCAGCTCAACGAGAAAGTGTATTTCACCCACACCACAGCTGAGAGACAGGATAACAGCTAGCTGGCAGCTAGGGAAGACCTTATGAGTCTAAACTCCCTGAAGCTCCATGTTTCACCAAACGATCTATCAAAACCCTTTTCTTGAATTTGAGGGTTTTCCACTATTGCAGTTATTATTTCACTAACATCTATGATTGCTAATTGCTATGTAAATCATCCTGTTTTCTACACATAGATACTAATGTATTATATTCTTCTTTGTTTCAATTGTCTTGTATCTCAGTCTGGGGTTTCATCACCTCTTCCATGCCAAAAAAGTAGCAGTTGAAACTGTCACTTGTCTACTTGTAAGAGTTTAAAAGCAGTTAATTCTGCATAAAATTCTACCTGTAAAAACAAATTACTTTATTCGTTCCATTCAAAACTTATTGGACTCAAAGCTCCAACAGTGTTTGAAACCTCAGTTCCACTCCGATCTTCAAACAAACTGACCTGAGTCCTTGAAAACTCCATGTAGAAATTGAGCAAATGTAGGGAGAGGACAGCACCATGGCCCAAGTTATGTGACACCGAGTTAGTTGATACTCTCATGCACAAATTGGAAACAGCTTTGTTCTCTCTCTTGGTGTTGTGGTCAGGTATTTTCAAACACATTTACCTAGCAAAACAGATTGATGCCTGTAGGTTATAGATGTTATCTCACACGATATGCTTCCCTCTCTCACAGAAAGGCCTCTGGAGCTTTCTTCCCCAGGAATAGAGAACTTATATTCAGCTTTGTGCAACAATGCACAAGCTTCTGCTACATAAGGATCCAAATGACGATATTTTCTTTCCTGTGTATGCCTTGTCTGAGAATAAGCTAAATAAACAGATCCTGCTGACTGGTAGGTTTTCTTCCAGAAGGATTGCATCATTCAGTCTTGAAAAACCATGCAAAAAGTGGAAAATCAGGCTGCAAATCGGAAAAGTAACATCGTCTGCTGTGAAATATAACCCAAACAATGACTGAAAATGACACGATTACTTTCCCTAGATTCTTCTTTACCACTACTTCTTATTTCAAAGGGCAACCTGGATGACTTGTTAAGTGTTTTGTGCAATAACCCCACACCCCTAATTGCAGCTGACTACCATGAGACTCATGTAATATTCAGAGCAGACCAGTAAATCATAACTCTTTGGTTGTATCAGCCCATGAAATGGATGAAGGAGGTGAGGAGCTGGATTTTTTGCTTAGATCAGATCATTAGATATGGTCATTAAGGTCAAATGGAGACTACTTTCCTTACACAAGATGCAACGTGATCTTGCGCCATCATGTTCTATGAGCAAACATATAACATCCAAGGATTGGGATTAATTAAAATTGCAGCGATTGCTGTCAGTAATTTTTAGTTTTATTCTGATGTGAATCTTTTCAAGAGTCCCTCACTGTAACAAAGCAGACATACTTTCAAATGTTCCGAACATCAGTGTGTTTGCATCGTTAGTCTGTAACAGTGACTCTGGGGCAAGTCTGCTGTTTCCATTTTGTGTCACACCAGAGCTCAAGCTTTGAGAGTCTTTTGCTAGTGACAGAGAACTTGATTCCCCACCCCCCCCATCTATCAGCACAGGAAAATATTGAGGTGCTGACACCCCGCTACTAAAAAAGCAGAATGATGGTGTCAGAATGATTTATTTCTAATGGGTTTCTGACAGCTTTTTCTATGTTAAGACAGCTCTCACACAAGAGAATATGACAGTTATGTTGGCATGTCCCTTATAATGTGCGTTATTAATAGACCTTCATTTTATTGATTTCTCAGATAGACAATCACTTTTAAGTGGCTGTAGAATGCTGTCTAAGGTGAATGGTAGATGACACTAAAAGTTACTGGGCAAGATATAGCAAGACAAAGGATATGGCAAAGGAAGTTCTGGCTGATGATTTAAATGTATTCAAGAGGCTAAAACTGTCAAAAGCATAATATCATATGATTAATTACTCTATTATATTAGAATGGAGAGAGGAAATATGAAATAAATCTTAGAAAGGCAAGGTGAGAAAGAAACAACAGTGTAAATTCATTTACATATATTGTCTTCTATTTTTTGCGTGACTCATGGCTTATACTAATTAAAAATATATTTCCTTAACATTGGATGCAAAGATAGTATCTAAGCTCTTAAACACACTGCTCCAAGTACTCAGCTATTGAAAATATACATCATAAGCATATGATCTGACTACTTATTACTTGCTTTTGAACATTTTCCAGAGATAGGTTTACACCAAACTGATTTCTAAAGAAGAGCCTTCCAAAGAATTACAACGTGTGTGTACAGTACTTGTCATCACAGAAGCTCACTATTGTCTTCCAACAGTGCATGAAATATGAAGTTTATTTTACAAGTGACAGCAGACTCAATAGTGGTATGTGAAAATAATCTCTGAAAGCAGAGGATTTCATAGATTGTTACTGTTGATATGTATTTCTACTAATTATAAGGTTAAAAGTATCTAAACTCTTAAATAAACTTCTGGATTTCTATGGAAGCAAACTGGCATTCCAGAAAAACTATCCATATTAACACTGGAGAATGACATTCAAACCCCATCCTCTGTAGATGAAGTCATTGTCTGGATGCCATAATTATTTTGGTAGCACTGACACAGAGAGGAGGCCTACAAGTATCTTTAGAGGCTAGGTAGACTAGGGAAAAGCCCAGCTTTTTCCCTAGGGTGTATGATATGATGGTGTTTTTTTAAACTAGAACTGCAATTCATTTTAACTTATTGAAAAAGATTTTTGATCAAGAAAAAGCATATTCAAACTTGGGAAACTGGGTGGGGGAACTATTTATTTTTTAACCTTTTAACGTCAGTTGAAGGTTAAGGCAGTATCATTAAAAGTTGATACACCTGAGCATAAAAACTGAATTGCTGCTGCTAAGCCAGCTCCTACAAAATAGTAATATCAATAGATGTGTAACTTTAACTGGCATTTTATTTTTAAGTCAGTGCAGGTAGGTTTATTAATGCCAGCTGTAGATCTGTGGAGGCACTTCTAAGACGAATGAGAAGTTAACATGGACAGCTCTTGCAGTGCTGAAGAAATTTTTGTATTGCTAGGTGGCCTTTTGACAAAATCAGCAGAGCTTTGATTCAGTTTGACTGGGGCTATGGGGCATGGAAGACAGCAGCGAGCAAGCTGCTTGTCATATGCTAACCAAACCTGCTGCACTACATCTGACAGCACTGCTCTTACCTGTGCCAGGAAAGGTGGTAGCCCACTTCTATTAAACGTATTAAAAGTTAGTTTAAAAAAAATGTTGCCACATGAGGTAGAAATTAAATTTTACTAAATAAAACAATAGTCTTTATAAAGGCCAACATGTAAGATTTAGGTGTTTGGTACCCATGAAAGCTAATGATTAGAAATGGCTGATTTTTTTTTCCAGCTTTTCCAAGCAGATTCAAGTTTGCTTGGGGCAGAGGATTTTTGTTTGTTTGTTTTTGCACTTAGATAGACGTGGGTGGGTACATGCTTTCCAGAGGATCAAAAAAATGTTGGTTCACATACGCTACAGTACAATATCAAAGGACTCTAAAATGCTGTTCAGCTACCCAGAAAATAAGCAGTCTTGCACTCAAAACTCAAAGTCACTGTTCACTTATTCCTGTTTCCCCTTTGGAGTCTTTAGGATGCAAGCATCCCACTACACCGCAAGCGTAAAGGTCAAAACTGATTTCAAGCAATTTGCAGAGTCTTGTGTCAATCTCATGTAGTCCCTATAGGGTACAACTCAAAGATAGAGGTAACTTTAATATAAAACACCTTTTCACTGTTAACTACAGATTTAGACTGACCACAAAACTTAATGTGATTCTGTTTCCTATTTCATTCACTCTATGGTATCTCAGTAAATTTTGTTCTCTAGCTGTGAGACAAATGAGTGTGCTAGTAATCTGAGGGTCACTGAGATACATTTCCATGCATAATCAGAAAGACTATGTTAGAAAATACAGTATAATCTTTCCTCAAAAGAAATACACCAGAATTAATCATACCCTTTAGAAATATCACACAACCCTAATCAATCTGTGTAGATGCAAGTATTTTTTGAAACCGAATCTGCTACCTGTGCTAATCTTTTTTAGCTTCAGTGACTCTCCCTGATAGTTAAGCTACCTGATACACTCCCAATTGGATGTGTAAGGGACACAGCACTAAGCCTTCACAAAATATGACATTCTAGTTCCCTGCTTTAGATTATTTTATATTCACATTAAAAAGGGGTAATGACTTCATAGCTGAATAATAACCTGTGATTTACACACTGTACACATCAACAGCTATTCACCTAGTGTGTCTAGTATCACTCTCCTAAAAACACTTAGGATGTTAAACTTAACACTGTAATCGCAGCAATTTAAACTACACTATGTATTCTAGCAAAAAAAATGAAATGTAAATGAAAATTGTTTCCTGCATTTTCATCATAAACTACTGAAAGTCCTGAAGCTAAATGAAAAGAATGCAAGAAATTTGGGGGCCTATGTAAAATACTGTTGCTTCTACATTTTTCCAAATAACTTCTACATTCCTGGAGAGTGCTGGGGTATGGTGATGTAGCTATGTTTTGTAAAGACACACATTTCGGCAGTTTGGAGGGAACAATAACCACACCAAATGAAATACATGACATTTTCTTTCTTTTCATTAGCCCTTCCAACTCTGAAGTTGCTAACATTAAGTACCTCTTCAAACCAGTCTTGTTAACCCCTCCTTAGGAGTGCGTACTGCTGGCATGTGGAGACGTGTTACAAGACTACAACTGCCTGCATTATCTTCCCATTGACACTCAAAAACAGTTAGGTTATTCTGATTATTCACACCCTTGGGATCAGGCAATTCTGTCCCTTTAATAAGAAAGGATTCTTTTCCCCTCATTCTTCCTACCCTACAAATCAGTTGTTTATTTCTACCTTCTATATTTAAAGGACCAACAAATTACATGTGGTTTCTACAGCAGGCCTGAAACTTAGTTCAGAAGGGTCACCACAAGCTCTACCTAGAGGGTGTGAAACAGAGTGAAGTAAATGCAAGCTGATATACTTAGCCTGTTGATACTTGACATTTACAAAAGTGTATTGGAACAGATTTAGCACTTGACCACAACTTGGGGCAGAGAGTGGTTCTTATCTCTGACACAATTTTCCCCTTTACAGAGATTTCAAAAGCACAAGTTTCACAGATTGATAATCTTTCATGGGTATTTGCAATCGTAATAACTTATATCTATACAAATTGCTTCTTACTTCACATTGTCCTGGGTAAAAATGGAATCTGAGCAGCAGTCCAGACTTAAAATTAGTTCTTATAAAGAAATAGGGGAAATAATAATTTAGGCATCTATAAATGCCTTCAGAAAAGCTAGTCCTCATTTTTAATTCTCTAAATACCTAAAATTTTTCTACAAAAGTATAATATGCTATAGACCTTTTGGTCAGATTTTATCACTGTGCCACTCTAAGAACAGAAAGAAGGTGTGTGAATTAAATGCAAACAGTATATAGCAAGCATAATGAATGTAAATTTGGAATGGGCATTAGAGGCATTTTTTGTGGAGAACTGTCGCAAACCTCATGGGGAATCAGTCTTGCCCATTAAGATGTATAATTTAAAAATGCCATAGATGCGTTGAGAAAAGTGAGGGACATTTTCACTGTACACATGGGCAAGCTTTGCACAGACTGAATACAAATTTTGGCCTAGGTTTGCCATCTCTTCCCCCCCTGCTGATTTAACTGGTCCACTGCTTCAATACTGACCATGGTATTGAACCTGTTCAAGGAAAGAATTTGATCCAAGAGAAGAAAACAACAAAATAAGTCTTTTTTGAACCAATGAGTGCATTGTCCATAGGCAGAGAAGATAAAAGCACACCCAAGAGGCTTTCTAACTGACTGAGAAAACTGTTAATGTCACTCAGTCTGAATGTGAAAGCAATGTGAAAGAGTCAGTTTTGCAAAGTTAATAAATTTGTTTCATGATTACTTAAATGTGTAATATTTCTTTACCCCAAAACTCAGAAAAATATTCTTGGGTCCATGAATCTTCCTATTGATGAAAAAATTCACAAAAATCAAGAATGTAGCGTTATTTGTAAAGATATAATCTCTTTGTATTGTATTTTTCAGGAACATCTCAATTCCAATCAATCAGGCACTTAGACATTGTTAGAATTATATGGCACATTAAAACCTTGTTGCTTTTACAGGAGGCATCTATTTCACTTGACTCTCACTGACTTTGTAAGGAAAATATCAGAACTAAAACAAAAAGAATCTATTATCTTTAGATTCACTTTCTTGGGGTATTTGTTACATATTATTTGAGTGCTTAACTGTCGCAGATCATACATAAAAAAAATATTTCATAATGATTATCCTTCCTTATTTCTTTATGTTTTGTTTTGTTCTCTCTTTTAGGTGTTCCTGATGCTATTATCAAAATTAAATCTTGTAAATAAATAAAAGAAAACTAAACAAAGCTTGCATATGTACAGCCACTGTGGTGCAAATATTTTATCAGTGGATATTCTTCCCTAGGAAACTCTCAGCATTTTTGTTCTTCTTTATACAGTTTGATTTTTTTTTTTTTTTAATTCTCCTCCCTATACAGAAAACATTAGCATATCTGTGACACTTTGTGTACCAGGAAGCAGTCTGACTGCACACCACACTCAGATGTGAAATCTCTGCTCTCTCGCTTTTATACAAGTAATGCCAGCTGATCCTCATATTTGTGGGATCACAGAACGGCTCCTTTGAATGTTGTGTAGTTCAATCCCTCACTCAACCACAGATTGCCCAAGTCTGTTTTCAGCTGGGCCTTTGATTTCTTCAAGGATGAAGATTCCAAAATCTTTATAGGCAAACTGTTACACTCTGATCACTTTCTGTAAAATTGTTTTCTTTTTCTTGTATTCAGATGGACTTTAGACTCTTTTATTTTGTGGCGACTGTCACTAAACACCACTGGAAAGAGCTTGGTTTTATCTTCTTTGCGCTCTCCCTTCAGGTATTTACACGAATTGATAATATCCCATCTAAGTCTTCTCTCCTCCAGGCTGAACTATTCCCAAGTCATTTGATTTCTCTTCAAAGAAAGAAATGTGCTAGTCCCTTCATCATATTGGCCTTCCTGGCACGAACTTCTCGAACGAAGTCCATGAGTTTGTACTGGGCAGCCCGGAGCTGGACACAGTTCCCCAGATGTGTCTTATCAGTACTGAATAGAAGGAAAGATCACCTCCCTTGACCATCTGACAATGTTCTCACTAATGCAAACCAGGAGGCTGCATTATCTGGCTTGTTCTGTGCTGCTGCACTTTACATCAGGCAGGAGTCTCCAGTATACTTTCTTTCCTGAGTAGCTGCAAAAACAATTACACAAAAGAACTGTTGATTTGTCCAACACGAAATTTAAAAACTGAAAAAAGGACTGAAAAAAGTTATCAATAAAAATAATCTTTAGAGTACTGTTATTTGATAATTATTTATCCCACTTGGATCTTAGCTTGCTCATATTTGTATACTGAGCCAAATATAATGGCCAGCAGGACTCCAGAAATAGGATACGTAAAACTTCTTATTTCTTGGCCATTTATCCCCCTCTGCTACACATAAAAGCAGAGTTGCCTCAAAAGGGCAACTTAATCCTTCCTTCTGTGTTATATATTGTTGAAAAAGGTAACACATTTATCATCTCACACAGCTGAAAATAAGATGAAAATCAAGCTCCAGGTGAATACGTAATAATGGAGTAAGGTGTGCAGCAAAATTAACAGCCCAGTGACAATGGTATTTGCTGTAGTTTCCTCCTGGGAACAACTGAGTTTGTTAAAACATGTACTACTCATTTATGTCGCAATACCTATTCTTTTCGCCTTCCAGCTTATTTAAAAATCAAATGGAAATGTGTCTATTTTTATTGTGCAAAATTTTGTCACTCCCTGCAAGAGTGAGTGATACAGAGTTATCCAAATGGATACTGTAAAATTAAATTAAAGCTTCATAAATATTTGAAAAAAAATTTTTTCCTGTACTGAAAGTCTACAGAATTAAATCTTAAAAGTAATCATTAAAGTTGTATTTTGGAAATAACTTTGCTTTAAATATACAGATATTATTTGGAACAAGCACATGGAGACGCGTTTTATTTTGGGGGTATTTGGAAGCATGTAATCAAATAAATTTCTTTAACCTCAGCTCCTGGAACTAGAAGTTCTCGCACATCAAATTCAGATGCAGCACAAAAGCAATGCATCTTCCCTTCCAATTCATCTTTTACCCTCCAGTGTGAGGAATGAAGAAGAACTACAATGAGGAATCAGGATTATTTGATGACCAGTTGACCAATTTTCCCATGCTTAGATATTTGAGTTCCTATATATTATACAGAAAAATAAGACCTTTTCAGTACTCCTGTTGCTATACTTCCAAAAGAAAAAATAAATTCAGATGTTGGTGTTCTTAAAATCTTCACATGAAGAGGAGCCATAGGTTGTCTGAATGCTTGTGACACATATCCATGGAAGCAGACAAGGTTTTAAGCAGAAAACAGCTCTCATTCTACAACCAAGGCAAGTTAAAGATAATAGTTTGAGAATGAGATACAATAATGGGATGGTCATTTTAAATACCATCACAAGTTTATCTACAATTAAAGAGATAAAAGATACATGATATTTGAGAATGGTTCAGTACAGAATGTGTAAAAAGTCCTGCGCATGAGATCACTCCCCTGCACTTTCACTGCAAAATACAGAAGCTGGAGATATGGTTGCATTATCCAGGTCAGACGTAAGTGAAGAGATGTCTTCTGACCCACTGTAGAAATATATTCATATGTCTGATTCTTACAACCCCTGAAATATGTTCCTGTACAACAAGGAATTATTTCTGCCACCTGATTTTTTTCAAGACAATTTCTAAGAATTGTAGTCTATGCAACACTGAACTTATCAAACCAGTTCTCATCTGCAACTCAGATATGTTGCGTGTGTATGCCAAATTACATGAGTAATGTAGTTTACACCAGCAGATAACTTAGTAATAATTCAGGTTTATAAACCCCACAGACAATCCCTTAAAAACCAGGGAAATTTAAAGACATTTTTTACTACATTTTGTTTATTCTCTAGCAAAGTTCCATAGTTTCTAAGCTTTTAAAAAAGAATAATTTAAGGAAATTTTCTAACTTAAATTATGCTTTAAAATATTGTAATTGTTCCCCCAGTACATGAGGTTCTGGCTATAGAGCCCGATTCAGACCCTGTAGGTATCAGAGACTTCTTATACTTTGGCATTTAGATTCTTAACTATCTGTAAACCCCACTGATCTCCAACAAAATTTGTATCTCAGTCCTCTATTCAATATAAATAATCAATAGCATTTACTCTCATAAGTGGTGGAGGGAGTAGAGCAAGGATTATCCACCTTCATGGAACCTTAAATCGGGGGAACTGCCTTGGGCATTACATTTAACTGCTTATGTAAAACTTAGTCATCCCTATTTCATTTAATTTATTTTTGCAGAATTCACACAGCAAGTTCTCTGCCAGATGAATAATTGGTCGGTTCCAAGAACTATGATGTCATTGATATTACTGAGACTTGGTGTAACGAGTCGCATGACAGGAGTGCTGGCATGGAGGGCTACAGGCTGTTCAGAAGGGATAGGCAGGGCAGGCACAGTGGAGGAGGAGGACTGTATGAAAAGAAAAGATGAAAAACAAAGGCGATGCTGTAGGGGGTGTCACTTACCAATGGCCTAGCCTGGATGATAACACCGATAAGATATTCTATAGAGAATCAGCAGCCTTTGACCTTATGGGGGATTTCAATTTCCCAGACATACAGGAGTACTAGACTGCTGTGACAAGCCAATCTGGGAAATTTGTGAAGTCTGTAGGAGATAACTTCTGGTCACAAGAACTCAGTGAGTCAGCTAGGAAAGTTGCACTCCTAGATTTCTGATTTGTGAATAGAGAAGGACTTGTGGGATATGCAGAGGTAGATGGCTGGTTTTGTCACACTTATCATGAAATGACGGAGTTTAGAAATTTCAGCGTTATTAGTACAAAGGTCAGCAGAGTTGCTACCCTGGATATCAAGACAGCAAACTTTAAACTACTCAGGAACCTACTTAACAGTGAATGCTGAGAATCTGTCTTTGAGGACTTAAGAATCTATGAGTACTGGCAATTCCCTAAGAACTGATTTTAAAAGCTCAGGAGCAGGTAATCCCACCATGTCTTATGCAAATGGGACAGAAGACCAGTTTGGCTGAACAGGGAACCCCTCATGGAACTCAAGAGGAAAAATCTGGACAATGGGACAATCCTTCAAGACTGTCAGTGTTCAAGAGGTATTTGGAGAGACCTTAATAACATGCTTTATCTTTTGGCTGGCCCTGAAGTGGTCCATCAGTTCTACAAAATTATCGTTCTAGGTCTTCTCCAGCTGAACTATTCTATTCTATTCTATTCTATTCTATTCTATTCTATTCTATTCTATTCTATTCTATTCTATTCTATTCTATTCTATTCTATTCTATTCTATTCTATTCTATTCTATTCTATTCTATTCTACTCTACTCTACTCTACTCTATTCTATTCTATCCTGAAATGATGCTACTTTTCTCTGTTTTCATAGAATCACAGAATCAGTGAATACCCTGAGTTGGAAGGGACTCACAAGGATCATTAAAGTCCAACTCCTGTCCCTGCACAGAACAGCCCCAAGAGTCACACCATGTGCCTGAGAGCATTGCCCAAACTCTTCTTGAACTCTGGCAAACTAGGTGCTGTGACCACTTCCCTGGGGAGCCTGTTCCAGTGTTTGGATGAAAATTATTGGTATTACTGGTAGCCAGAGTGAAGAGATCAGCGCCTGCCCCTCCTCTTCCCCTCCTAAAGAAGCAATGAGGTCACCTCTCAGTCTCCTCTTCTCCAGGCTGAACAGAACAAGTGACCTCAGCCATTTCTCACACGGCTTCACCTCTGGGCCCTTCTCCACCTTTGCTGCCCCACTTTGGACACTCTCTAACAGATCAATGTCTTCCTTACATTGTGGCACCCAGAACTGCCCCCAGCACTCGAGGTGAGGCCGCCCCGGTGCAGAGCAGAGCAGGACAATCCCCTCCCTTGCTTGGCTGGTGATGCTGTGCCTGATGCACCCCAGGACACGGGTGGCCCTCCTGGCTGCCAGGATGCTGCTGGCTAATGTTCAACTCGCCCTCAACCAGGACCCCCAAGTCCCTTTCCACAGCCCTGTTTTCCACCCCCTAATTCCACAGCCTGTCTGTAAATTCAGGGTTGTCCCATCCCAGCTACAGAATCTGGCATTTGCCTTTGTGAAACTTCATGTGGTTGGTGACTGACCAGCTCTCAAATCTGCCAAGGTCTCTCCATAGGTCCCCTCTGCTTTCAAGGGAGTCAATGTACCATCTAAAATTACCCTAATTTAATATTTTAAGAGGTTGTGGTGAATTTATGCAATGCTGTGGAAGCCATAGGAATATAATAACTATCTCATTGTCACTTTTAACAAATTAAGGTGTTTCTCACTAGGAATAGCAATATTGCAGTCAGCTCAAGATGAATGGCTTATATTACATTTAGTAGCTCTACAGCCTAATGTGACAAGTCCAAATGTTTTCTGAATAACAATATTTAGTTACTTTATTATAACAAATTGAAGCATTTCATTAAATTAATCAGTATACAGTATTCAAGAGAATGACTATAGATCAGATGAAAAAAGGGAAAATAAAAAGCAGTTAATGTTTTTATTTTTGAGTAAGATAAAATGTCAAATGTTACGGAGATTAAGTAATTTTAATTTAGAAGAAACCATTTTGTCAGAGATATTGAAAATTTGCTGGACAGGATTAAAAAATTCTATCACCTCTAGCAAGTGGTTGGGTTACATTCCTTGTAAACATTTTCCTCAGAGGCTTTAAAGGTTTCTAATCTGAATTATGAAAAGGAAAAATTACAGGTATGTGCTACCTGAGATGTGATTTTTTTTTTAATATTGTTGATTTTTTTTCACTGAATAAACTGGTCTGTGTTGTTTTGCTACCCATTTCTCAGTCCTACTCTGAGCTGTGGATGAACCATTACCAGTAAGCCCTCTCTTCCCACCTCCAGTATCATTGTAGAAAGAGGCTCTTTCTCTGAACATATGACAGAAATGGGGGCTGAATAATTTTAATAACTTTTTATAATTCCTTTCAGATGTATTCTGAGCACAGGGTTAAGCATGACATCTTCATAGCCTTTAAAGGCTATGAAGTAGTAATAATTTTGAATACAACTCAATCAGTCTTTGTATTAGGTGGCACAGGTATGAAATTCACAGAGAATGAAGAAAAAGCCACTGTATTCATCAGCCTGTACACTTAGACATTAGAAATACGTTGTCTCTTTCTTAGGCAATGTAAGTAAGAGTAAGTAGATAATGTCACCTTCATCATCTTTCTGGTCCTGTGAGGAATTCCTTGTGAATTGAATTTAACAATTTATTGAGTATATTTTATTAAGTCTATTTCTCTATATATCATAACCATTAGAAGTGCAATACTGCATATCATTATACTTTGCTGTATTTCTGGACATACAGTCATCCAAGAGAAAATACCTGAAGTATTCACATGAAAAATAAACCAAATGCATGCAGCAAATTATGACCTTTTAAAAAAGATTAAATAAATCTAGGTAATAATGTATATTATTAAATAAGGAATGAATTTAATTTAAAAATATTGCCTGAGAAGAACTTCTATCACATGCCTAGTGAGAAAAATTCATCAGGACTTCTTAAACAAGCTTTGTTCATTTTCTATATTCAACTAATATTTATAAAGTAAAAGCCAAAATAAATCTGATATTATACTTTCCAGTAGATTAATATCCTTTCCCATATAAATGAAAAACTAAGGTCTATTAAAGCTTGATACAAGCCACAGGAAAGCAGCCAGTAAGAAGATTTTAGATAGCATGAGCTGGGCTACAGCCAAAAGTCCGTGTTCTGTGGGTGCAGTGACCCATCGTGCCAGAGAACTGTGAAGATCTTTTTATGATATCCCACACTGATGCTTCTATAACATACATGCATTGCAAATGGCTATTTCTCTAGGAGATTTTTTTTAGGTTTGGGTTTTTGTTTCATTTTGTTGATAGTTTGTTTGATTTTGAAGATTTTTTGTTTATTTGTTTGTGTTTTGTTGTTGCTGTTTGTTGATTGCTTTGTTCCCCAGCAATTAATTTCCTTCCCAAATCATTAAAACTGTTTTAAGGTCAGAAGGGAGATCAGCTTTTCAAATTACTCTAAGACCCTGGTTTTTTTTACTTTGATTCCTTAGCTTACACTGAGCGTTTCAAGCGTACACAGTTTACATTACTCAAAAGAGCTATAAAAAAAATACACTAGAATCAACAATTTATTTATAATGTAAGGTGCAACAAATACAGAAATCTTAATAAAGACTTTAAGAAATTGTTTTAAATTATATTAAAAGCAAAAGCAGTGTCTAAGACAGCAGGTGAGAATACATATCTTCAAAATCTTATACCAGCTTTTTACTGGCTTGAAACAGCACAGTATTATATACTTAGGTAATTGTCATATATATTCATACAATTTTTGGAAATTTTATAACTCAAAGCTGTGGTGGAGGGTGGTAAGACATGCTCAAATATTATTCTATTTATTGTGTTTAATTATATGAATTTTCAAGATCAATAGCCATGGCTACCTATCAAAAAGCTGAAAAAAAATTCATTATTTAAATTCAAAAAAAATTGTAGATGAGAAATTTTAAATCAGTTTTCATGTCCAGGAATTAATTTCATCCCAATACTTTTGTTGTGTCTCCCCTCATCATGACTGAATTCCTGTAAAATCACATCTCCAAGGTTTAATCAGAGCTGGTACGCATGCTGATCATTATAAAGTATGTGATATTTTGCCCAGTGAATAATGAAATTGGTTCTAGAACAGTGCTAGTAACAGCAGTTTCAGGAATACTACTCTGTGCTGCATCCATGGGAACCTTTGGGAAATTCCTGGCAAGAAGAAATGAAAAAAAAATCTCTGTGGTATAGGATGAAGCTGGGAAAATAAACTGCTTATTTTTCTTCCCACAGTTATTGCTTGTCTTTTCCTCTGATTGATTGGTAGTTCTTCTCTTACCTACTAGGAAGAAGCAGAAGGAACAAAACATCTGGAAAACAAATACCACAGGAAAAATTTAAATCCTTCCATGAAGAGCATGTCATGTGTTGTTAATAAGTTTAATATACAATGTCAACCATATTTGACAAGCATTTAACATTAGCTACAAATGTTGACTTTTTCTGTGTATGCAAATCTAAGAATAATAAAAAGCCTTCACCTTGTCAGAGAATTGCATTCTCTGTATCACAGACTTGTCAAAGCAAATTATTTTATCTAGACAAACAAGTGCCTTGGAGTAGAGCATAACATCAAGAGTCTTGATGTCACTGAACATAAATAGTATTTTAGTAGAGGCACTTAAGAGCTCTAAATGTATGATAATAGCTGAAAACTAAAAGACCTCCATGTGTTGATGTGAATTTAAAGGATATATGACAACTGTTTGTGAAAGAATACCACTAGTGAGGAAACTTTTCCAGCTTGAAAACAATCCAGTGGATGTTTTTGAATCCTGTAAAGAAAATGAAATGCTTGGTCTGGTATAGCAGTGAGAGTACAGCCAGCATTTTGTTTTGTGCCTCAGGGGACTGAGTTACATGGGAGACAGTAGAGCTCTAGAAGGAGAAACATGTTACGGATGATGAACAGCTTAGCTATTAGGGAGAACAGTGTTACTGTCATATTGTGAGAGACTGAAAATTGTTGGCTCAAGCATTGTTAAAATCACCAAAGGACTTATTCCTCTGTAGCAAACTGTGCAAAGAAGCAACTGCTCACCTGTGACCACTGAAGCCATCCTCCCCCCGCTCCCAAAGATGCCTGCTGACAGAAATTTGGCCTGTGAGTTAAGCCACTATTGTCCAATTATCTCAGGTCTAAGGAGCAGCAAACGAGGCTGGTGGGGAAGAACGTATTCACAAAGAAAGCAAAACCCAGCAGCTGTGCTGAAAATCATCTCTATCTGGGTTCGGCAGGGGGAGGCCATAGCCCAGAAATTCATCTGCTGAGGCTGAGTTTGCTCACACTCCCCCTAGCTGAGATGGGGCAGCAGAGATTTTCGGGGGGTGATAGCAAAACTTCTGATCCACTTAAGACAGAAGGGGGGAACACTCACCACCAGAGGCTACAAGCAGATGCTGTGGAGACTGGATGGTGTTTTTCCTTGTCCTCCCTTACACAAACCAGCTCAGCTGTAAAACTCAACACCACTGGGGTGGTCACAAACACATAGGACATTCATATGAGAGGCAGAAGAAGGGTTTGTAAACCATCAAAGACCACTGAAGCACCTCCAAAACACATTTCTAAGGTCTTCCACCAGAGGAGTTCATGTGATACTAAGGGTTTTAACAGATCCAGAGCCTGTTGCAAAAGACAATGTAAAACTCCCCCCAGTACACACAGGGGAGGTGCTGGATGTTCCCGCCTATGCCTGAACGTATATTAATACATTGAGCTTAATGTTTCGTGGGACCCCCACCACCAAGAAATTCAGATTGAAGAGAAACAAAGGGACACTGATGGAGACAGGGAGGCTGTCTACCTTTCTACTTAATCCATCTCTCCCTCACTCTCTCCCTGCCCCCCCCCCTTTTCTTTTTTCCTGTTTCTTTCTCTCTCTCTCTCTCTCTCTATTTGTTAGATAGTTAGACTGTTAAATAAAATCCATACTGTTGACTTTGGCGTATGGTCTTGTTTGCACCTTAATTTGGTCAGAGGCATCTCTCTAATAATTGTAGCAATCAGATCAAAACACATGTTGTTAATACATTCTTCTGTTTTGGAAACCCCAAAAACAGCATGAGATGACAGCTACTTAACTGGACTAAATTAAAAATAATGGATACAGGAGTGACAGCAATGCACATCTTACGAACAAACCCACAACAAAACCAGGCAGATAATACAGATACTAGCAACTAATAATACGTGACGCAAAATGATGCAAAAAATTTCTAGAAGACCTGGCTGAGTGAACTCTTGTCATGGACCTGCTTCTGCAGCAAGTGATGTCACTGCACCACTCTTCTTCCCACCATTTCACTCTCGCAAAGAAGGTGGTGCTTCTCCCTCTTTTGAAAGGGTGTCCTAGTTGCAGTCAGGCACAGTCAGGCAGCCACAAGAGCAGACCCTTGTCTGAGGGTGGAAAGTTCCTGCTGCACTTTCCTGGGCAGAAAACAGTGTTTCAAGAACTATCACTCCACTGTGGGAGGATTAAGAATGGGAACAGTCCTGATGGAAAATGTGTTGGAAATTCCCCATCATGCCCGTCAGACTCA
The DNA here is from genome assembly GCA_013398115.1 of Falcunculus frontatus. Lineage (NCBI taxonomy): Eukaryota > Metazoa > Chordata > Aves > Passeriformes > Falcunculus > Falcunculus frontatus. The sequence continues at coordinate 233,129 of VZRV01010554.1, forward strand.
GGCACATCTGTGAAGACTGCATTAGTTTATATCAGCTGTCTGGCCTCTCCAAAGCCTATTGCAACCTGATCCCTGAGGCACGAAATAAACTCTGCTGTGCCAGTCTCATTACAGCATGGGTGAAAAGATTTCTTTTTCTATAAATTCAGCTTTGAGTCAAATTGGAATCTTTATCTTCAAATGTTACTGTTGACCAAATTCTTTCCCTCTCTTCCTTACAGCTACATGAGAAGCACTAACCTGCCAACATCTCAGATCATTCCTGCTTCAGTCCAGCCTAATGATTTCCCAAGAAACACTTCACAAAAACATTTGAACAGCTCCTTTCTTAGCATTTAAATCAAATTAAAATAGATAGCATTGCCTTATCTTAGAGCATAAGGAATATAGAAACACAATCAATGCACATATATCATTCCAGCTTTCTACTTCTCAAGCATACTGCGACATACTTTTGTTTTAGAGCAATTTCACTATATTCTTCTGAAGTCTGCTTCCTTACACTGGCTAGTTCTCATGAACATGTTCGGAATCTTACATTTCTTCCTCTGTTTCCTTTCTAATTCATCTTTTTTTTCCCCCCCACCTAACAGTAAGAAGTGCAAAGATCATCTGCTTTAGGAACTTTGTTACTAAGAAATTAGTTTCAAACAATTGAGTCAGATAAAAGAATTCTTGTTTTAATCCTTATGCTTTAAAATAAAAATTTAAAGAAGAAATTAAGAAATTAGATACAGGGAAAGAAATCTTATTACCCTGGACAGCAAAAGAAAACACAAGGCTACCCACAGCACATAGGCAATAGCAACATAGGCAAAACATGGAGTTCTATAGGTCTTTTATCATTTCATCACAAAAACGAAAATTCTAGGCACAGATGACCTACAAATCTAAATATGCCTTAGAAAATACATAGACATTTACATATATTGCTGGTAAGAGAGACTTTATTTTTAACTTGCTACATACTTTCTATCCTATACCATTCAAGAGCAGATTAAAGTAATTAAGCCAATTTTTTAATAAAAAAAGGAAGCAGAAAGCAGCAATATCAGCAAAAGTTGTTTTATGTGATGGTAGCATGACATTTTGCACTAGGTTACTTTATCGACTTTTATATTAAAAAAGTCAGAGAAATTACTGATGCAGCACATGAAACAGCCTCAAAAGCATATTTTTTTTCCAGAGTCCCTCAGTAATGAGATTAAGGAGCTACCATAAAGTATCTTGCATCTAGATGGTGCATGTCAGAGTTTGCAGTATTTTCAGTCTAGATTTACATTTTTTGTTTGTTAGGGCAGGGTAGCCTTTTCAAAGCCATCTCTGTGGGAGGTTTTAAGCTTAAATTTACAGGTCAGGAAGTATCTCTGTGACTTTTTTAAACCAGGTTTCTTGATTTGTGTTTAGCCAGAAAAGGAAGTGCAGTCATTTAAGAGTTCTGAGCACAATCTCATTAACAAGCTTAGTCAAATTTGTTTTCTGAGACAGAGGGAGATATGCACAGGCTAAATATTATGAAGTTTCCCTGCCCTGTTTCTCCTGTGTTACTCAAAAACTCTTTTAATCCAGTGTTGTATGTGTGTGTTTTCATGTATCGTTAATTTCAGTGACGTGCATTCCTTCTGCAACCACGATCAGTCAAGAATTTTTTTTTTAAAAATAGAAGTTTAGAATTCCAATATCATAGAATCACAGAATTCCAGAATGGCTTGGGCTGAAAGGTACCTTAAGATTACTTAGTTCCAAATCCCCAGCCATGATGGGGGAACCTTTTACTGGACCAGGTTGTGTAAAGCCACATCCAGCCCGGCTTTGAATATTTCTAGGAATTGGGCATCTACGGCTTCTCTGGGCAGCCTCTTCTAGTGCCTCACTGCTGCCCTCTTTCAGTTTGAAACCATTCCCCCTTGTCTTGTCACTGTATGCCCTTGTAAATAGTCTCTCTCCACTTATCTTGCAGGATCCCTTCAGGTACTGGGAGGCCACAATTAGGTGACCCATAAGCCTTCACTTTTCCAGGCTGAACAAACCCAGATTCCTCAGCCTTTCCTCATAGAAGAGGTGCTCCATTCTCTGATCATCTTGGTGTCCCTCCTCTGGACTCATCCCAGGTGTTCATGTCCTTCCTATGCTGGGGACCCCAGAGCTGCATGCAGCACTCCAGATGGGGTCTCACAAGAGTAGAGGGGCAGAATCACCTCCCTCAACCTCAGTCACAGAGAAGGAAAATTAGAAAGATAAAAGCTCCATTAGAACTTAATCAGGGCACTTCTGTAAAGGATAATAAATAGTGTTTTTATAAATACATTAATATCAAAAGAAGGCCCAAGTAAAACCTCTATTCTTTACTCACAGTGTGAGAGAATATAGTCATCAACAGCCAACACAGGTTTAGGAAAGGCAGGTCGTGCGTGATCAACCTGATCACTTTTTATGACTGCTGGATGAAGGAAAGGCTGTGGATGTTGTCTACCTGACCTTCAGCAAAGCCTTTGATACTGTCTCCCATGGCATTCTCCTGGAAAATCTGGCAGCCCACAGCTTGGACAGGTGCATCATTGCTGGGTTAAAAACTGCCTGCATGGCCAGGCCCAGAGAGTGGAGGTGAATGGTGCTGCATCCAGTTGATGTACAGACACGAGTGGTGTCCCCCAGGCTTCCATACTGGGGCAAACCTTGTTTAATATCTTTATTGACAACCTGGATAAGGGAGTCAAGTGCACCCTTAGTAAATTCACATTGGGTGGGAGTGTTGCACTGCAGAGGGATCTAGACAGGCTGGATCAACAACTGAGGCCAGTTGTATGAGGTTCAATAAGGCCAAGTTCTGGGTCGTGCCCTTGGGTCACAATAACCCCATGCAGTGCTACAGGCTGGGGCAGAGCAGCTGCAAAGCTGCCCAGCAGAAAGGATGTGGGGGTACTGGTCAACAGTGCCTGAACATGAGCCAGCAGTGCCCAGGTGGCCATGAAAGCCAGTGGCATCCTGGCCTGTATCAGCAACAGTGTGGCCAGCAGGACCAGGGCAGTGATTGTCCCTCTGCACTTGGCACTGGTGAGACAGAACCTCAAGTTCTGTGTCCAGTTCTGGGTCCCTCACTACAAGAAGGACATTGAGGAGCTGGGGGAAGTCCAGAGAAGGTCAAAGAAGCTGGTGAAGGTTCTGGAGCACACATCCTATAAGAAGCAGCTGAGGGAGCTGGGGTTGCTTAGCCTGGAGAAGAGAAGGCTCAGGGACAACCTTATCACTCTCTACAACTAGCTGAAAGGAATTTGTAGCCATGTGGGGGTACATTGCCAGGTCATGTCCAGTCTCTCATGCACCAGCATCCCCAAGTCCTTCTTGCAGGCCTGCTCTCAATCTGTTCATCCCCAGCCTCTGTTGATACCAGGGGTTGCTCCAACCAAAGTGCAGCATCTTGCCCTTGGTCTTGTTAAACCTCGTAAATTCCCATGGACCCTTGTACTTGTCCAGGTTCCTCTGGATGGCATTTCATCCTTCATATGTATCAATGACACCTCTCAGCTTGGTGTCAGATAACCTATCCAAGACTGTGCAGCCCACTTTTCCAGTATGCTTTTCCTCAAATATTTCTAATTAAAATAAACATTTATTTGAAATTCAAAACATTCAGAACACATATATTTAATATAGCTACTGAGATTCTGTTTTTTCATTGGTTTTTTGGGGGCTTTTTAACTGCTATACGATTGGCCAGCCTGCAAAAACTGCTTCTACATTAAGTCTAAGTATTTTCATTTTCTTTATAGTCACTATAAGAAACTTTCAAATAGTGAGCATTTCAGAGTATTTTGCAGTTACAAAAATCAGATACAATTTTTTACTTACAGCACTTAGCATGGAGTTGTCACACCTCCCATCAGATTCATCAGTTTTCCATGCTAGCCAGTGTCCCATTTAACTTGAAAAAAAGTCATAAGCAGTTTTTCTCTTCCAAGAAATTCTTTCATAGTCAGTAAATGTACCTTCTTCCTCATTTCAACTACTTAAGCTTCAAAATAAATAACTGTATGGTTACAGCAGTTGTGTTATGTTGTCTTTAAGAAAGAACACTACTAAAAAACCCAATTTTACATTGCAAATGCTAATAAGTTGAAGAGTATCATAGAACAATGTCAACAAAGAGGTCATTTAGAGAACAATAAAAAGATAATGAAGGTAGAGGACAGTTTTTAAGTATAGGAATAGATTGCCTATTCCTCCAGATTTGTGTTTGTCATAGCAAAAGATAAATACTAACTACATGTAAAGAATTATTAAATTTTTAGTTATAAAAAGGAGGTACATAAGTGAAATCTTGAAAGAATGAAAGAAATTTTGACACAGAGAGAACAACTCTGCTGTTTGCAGGCTATAGAACATTGATCTCCAAAAGATCTGATTTTATCACACAAATTACAGGCCAGTAATGCCCACCGAAGGTGCTACTTGGGTTTCATGACACAGTAATGTGAACAGAATGCTGCTCTGCTGCTGAGTTCCATGATAGTAATTTGGAGGGGGGAAGGGGAAAGGGAAAAACATCAAAGGGAGAAAAAATTTATCAAATCAATAATGTCAGATATCGTTCTTCATTTTGAAAATTGCACCAACACTTTGTTTTCGAAGACAAGTTCTCTAAGGTGTGATTGCAATAGGTATTTGCATGACAAGTTGTTCTTTAAAGAGGTCACATACCTCCACTCCAAAAAATATATTATGTATTAAATGCTAAAAAGAGTTTTCCTCTTAGGCCTTAATATGATATGCTACTAGTTGCTTAAGATGAGGAACTCTGCAGGCTGGCAGAAACACATTCTTATGAAAGATAAGCCTATATTAAACTCTTTGGAAACAGCTACAGGAGATGAGCTTAAAAAGACTTTTTCATCTCGGCTTGAGAAAGTTACAGTGGTTGGCAAGATCAATGCAAGTAACAACTTAATGCATACATAATTCCTTGCATTTGAATTTTAGTCCTCAGCAATTACACTGAGATCAAGAGCATTTGATTGAACATAACAGGCTTGTTTTGTTTTGGTATTTTTTCTCTATGTAACCTTTCCTCCCAGTTTCACATTTTCATTTCAGGTCAGTGACATTATTACAGACATCATTCTCAGTGTCCATGTCAGAGATAAAGTACCAATAGTACAAAGAATATCTGCTCAATGTCATGAGGGAAATCAATGAAAAGGAAAAACATTAAAGCTCTATCAACATGGACCTGCCATCCACTCATCTACGAACTAGATTTATGAATATCTGACATAGTATTTTGAAAAATGCACAGCACTTACTAAACCATCATACAGATTGAGTGTGGTTTCATCATTGCTTTTTACCCCAAAGAGGTTCTGCACTGTGAAAAATGGAAGGAAACAACTATTTAACTCCTACATTAGTAGGCAAAATGAGATCACGAGATGATAAATATAATATAATCTTTTTTCAAAAAATCATCTTAAGCTTAGAAATAGACGTTTTTCATTTTTTTGACAAATTCAGGCACACGGCAAAAAAAAATTATTGCAGCTGAAAATGAGATTTTAACTTTGAGTGAACCATTTCATATCAGTCAAAAAAATTTACAAAAATTATGGGTTACCAAGATTTTGAACTTTAAATTTCTTTAATACAATAAAGTGACATCTTAAAAGGGATATAACTTTTTATAGGAAAAAACCCAAGCACTTTCTTGTTTAGTCGCCCGTGTTTTACTATATTTTTCAAAACAAGCTAGAAAGAGAAAAGCTCATTCATTAGCCCTTTTCAAATGTGTGGATTTTTCTTTCTGTGTTTTCTTCTGAAAAAGGATTTTATAGGAAAAAATGAAATTACCATTTCATTTAAATGTTGCAGCATTTGCACATCGATCTAATTGCACGCCTTTTTCAGCTAGGATCACTAAAAAGGCTAAGTGAATGTAGCAGTAAGTTACAGTCCTTTTAATGATTGATATAAATCCAGTAGTGAGGCCCCCAAAGTGCTTGGAGCAGATGCCCTCATGTGTAACAGCTGAGCTCTAGGGGTTACCTGGCTCTTTCTGGCTCCACTTTTGCTCTCATTTTACCAAGACTTAAAACTACTCCTGGAGCTCTAAACTCCTAGGGCTTACAGTTCTTACTGAGTGCTGCATAGCAGAAAAGTTCCGTAACAGTTGAAGGGTTTATCTCTTCTTTTTATCCCAGCAACAGGCAAAGTGGAGCGAGCAGCAGTGTAAAAGTCCAATTTCTTCCCTTTTCTATTATCTGCAAGCCAGCTGACGCTGCAAACCTATACCAGCAGTAATCCTGAAACAGGAAGGAATCATCCAGGCATGCTATTGCAAGACTGAAATCTGTACAGCTCTGTCTTTTCCTATACTTTTGTGTAATGATCTTGCATTCTTTCAGAAGAGCAAGCAAATTGCAGTTTTCTACTGCTATAGCAACTGCTTAAGAGAAACACTTAGTTTCTAACATATTCCTCCATATTTTGTCTATGCTGAGAGAGCAATAAATGGCTACACTAGGAGTGCTTGTTAAAGTTATAATTTCAAAAATATTCATTTCAGCTCCATGGGTATTAGAAGCAACCAAAAAAGTCATATTTGAAAATGGGATATGATGCACATGTATCCTAAGATGAAAATAATTGTAAATGTTGCTTTAAGATAAAGGTTTACTCTTAATAGACCCTCTGATTTAGTCCTTCCTTTTTCTGAAGTAGAGTTTCACCTATCAGATTTCACTGATGTATAACAGTGATTTCAGCTGAGCGCTCTGGGAAATTCTGTAACCATCTTAGTAAGGAGAGTGAATTTTCAATATAGACAATGCTATCAGAGGTCAACTATCTTCCTACAAATTCCACTTGCAATTTTTCGTCTTGCTCTGCTCTCATTTTGTTTTCTAGATATGAAGAATGTATCAAATAAGTAGATCATAATCAAAAGCTTCCACTTTTCTAAGCCGGCCAGTTTATTAACTCAAATGTCCTGTTCTCTGGGGTTTTTTACGTCCTGGTTTCTTACTTTCTCCCCCAGTCTTCCTTGAAGTACACCTAGCTGAAAGCTGAAGTCAAAGTTTGATACAGCCCAGAGACAAACACAGTTCAGTTTTCTGAGGAAATTTCTGCACTGTGAGGAGGAACGACGAGAATGCGCACAGAATAGACCCACACAAGATAGAGAACAGAAAAACGCGGTGGTAAGATAGCAGCAAGAAGACTTAAGAACAAGAATAGCAACTTAAATAGACAAAGAATCTGAGAGTGAAAAACAAGGACATTGATGACAGCAATCACCAGACAACAATTTCCATACAACTTTTTGCACTGCTGCTCCAGCCTACATGTGGCTTATTGTCCACATATGCCGACAGTGCTGGACAATTACGCAGACATGTGAAAGCACTGTACATATATATCAGATATCCTTGGTCATGTCTAGCACAGAAGGCAGGAGCTCACTTCAGAATCACTTCAGTGTTTTATGTCAACAAGGAATTAGGATCAGGCTTTCGTAGTGGCTTAGTCAGACAAACGTATGTGGAGCACCCTCATAGGTAGCTGTCCCTATCTGCCTGTGTGTCAAAACCCCTATGGACGAGATTCTTAAAACTGTGGAAGAGAAAGAAAATACTAACCCAGAAAATTAGACACCACTGTTCTAACCAGTTTCATTTCGATAATGGTGTGGAAATTTGGAGTTTCAAATCATAAGCATTGAAGTCACAAAGTTTGTAATTAGAAATATTAAAAAACGCTGGCTTGTGGCTTTTGCCATGTTTTGGGAGGCAAGAATTTTGGGTTTCATTTTCAGCTTTATGTCAGATCTTCTACTGGTATTCGGGAAAAATTGTTCATTCCTTCTATAATGTAACATTTGAATTTGCAAATCAAATTTGCAAATCAGAATTAAGCCACTGTTGGGAATTTTAGGTAATCTTAGTCAACCCAGGTCTTCAATACCATTTGCATGACTTTGAATGAATTGAAGCATGCAGAATCTAAAGTAGCCAATTTTTGGTCAGAAAGCCATACAGTTCTAAAAACTTAAAACTAGAATTACCTAGTCTAAAGTGCCGTGTCAGTTCAGCTGTGTGGTTTTCTGACCAGCATGACCAAGATGAGCAAGGGGAGCAGCAGGCAAGTCTGTACAGTACCTAAGATTTTGGAAAAATTTCAATTTCGAGGGGTGCAAGGGACAGTAGCAAATTTTTCTTTTGATGGAGAAAATACTGAAATATTTCTACAGTTTTATAACTAAGCATAATACCACATTACACAAATTATACCTATTCAAGTATCAATAGTAAGACCCTCCAAAAAACTTTCACCCTCCAAAATTTGAGTATAGACACAAAATCTTTCTACAAAGAGTGTAACTAGGTGTAGTGCAAGTGTTGTTAAGGAAATAAAGTATATACTTTTCTGAATCCATGCAGAGAAGCAACAGTTACCCCAGAATCTCCCAAGCCCTTGCCTATCTCATTATTATTAAAAACAATAGATTTCCTTATGCTCTTCCCACACCTAGCTCCTTTTCCTTCCTTCACAGTTCTGCAAAACACACTGTCTGGGTAGACATCATCTAAGTCAGGCTTGTGACAGGACTATTTTCTTCAATTCAGGAAAATTATTTCAAACAAAAAAAAATAAAACAAACAAACCAACCAAGAAACCCAACGAAGAAACAAACAAACAAAAAAACTCCCAGAAAAGAAAAACAAAAAAACAACCAAACCAAACTGATGTTTGGTTCTGATCCCTACATCCTGATCCACTGGGTGGGTAGGAAATGAGGACAGATGTCCACTCAAATCAAACGGACAATAGCAATTTTAAAAGGATGAACTCATTTGCTTGTCTCTTTATAAACAAGCCTCAGTCCTCACTTGTCTGTCTGCCCGCTAACAACCACCGGTGGAGGAAATGGGCAGTGAGATATCTTTTCTCCTGTCTCAGGAAGGCGCTGACATCAGCTGCTGCCCAGGAGCTTCCAGGCCAGAAGGAGTTCTGACAAGAAAAGCACCTGGCCTCCACCCTTCTCCCCATATCCCACTCTCATCACTTTGGCAGGCCCACACAGTCACTACACATGCCCAGGAGCTGACAGAGCTTGTCCCAGCCTGACTAACACCTGGACTCCTGCTGAGTGCACGTACAATGCCTGGAAAGTCAAGCAAGGCTCTGGCTGGTGCTGAGTGGTGCGTTGGTGGCTCTTGGCAGCAGCTCTCCAAGCCTATCCCCGAAGCTGTTGGCTGTGGTTCCCTGGTTGCCATGGGAAAGCAGCTGCTGCTCTGAGCTCTCCCCAGCCTGCTGCAATGCACTGAGACCACAGCCACACCAGCAAGCTGGACATATCCCATCTCCTGCAAAGCTTGGTCTGACCTGCATGATCCTGTATCTACACCAGGTCTGCTTTGGCTGCATTGATACAGTGGATAGCAGAAAAACAGTCTGTCCTGCTCTGTGTGGGCCTTGTCCAGTGCATAAAGCTCCTGGTATGGGTGGAAGATGACTTTTTAAACTAAACCAACATGCCTGCCACAGAGCTATTGGATGCCAGCAGCTACATAGAAACAGCTCTGGACACCCAGACACCCACCATCTTTTTCCCAAAGGATACTATTCCTCAAGGCAGCAGAGACAGTACTCAGGCCTGCTGTGGGAGGCCTCCCACCTGACACCTGGGCAAGCATTTTCCAAGGCTGTCCAGAAACCCTTGAGCTCATGATGCCCTGGCTGCAATAGCTGCTGCAGGAGATCTAAGGGATATGGTGGTGGCTAATGGTTACAGCAAATACCCTGATCATGACCAGTCTGTGCCTTCTAGGACTCAACAAGGAGGCCATAGTCCAGGAACTGCAGTCCAGCCTGCAAGATCACATAGCAACATTCTTGCACTGGCCCATCAACGTCATTGTCCACCGGTGCAGAGAAGAGGCTGGAAGGCATTTGGTCCAAAAGGACACCTCCAATTCCAAAGAGGCAAGAGGACAGGCCCATGGATATCCCCAGACCCTCCACCTCCCTAGAGAGGACTCCTGCTGTCATCATGGGCATATCCAGCAGAAAGTTAGAAAGTTTTCCTTCATTAACTCCAGAAATTTTCTAGTTTGCTTGTGTCTTGCTTTCTTGTCCCTCCAGCAGACATCAGCATAGTTCAAGTTCCCTATAACTGTGAATGTGATGCTTCTTCCAGTTGTCTGAAGAAGGCATCATTTGCTTTCCATTTGTGATGAGGCAGTCCATTGCAGATTCCCACCGCAATGTCATACGTTTGTCTGTCTACTCAATCTGACACATAAGCCCTCAGTTGTCTCATTATCCATCCCTAGGTAGAGAGCTCCATACATACCAGCTGCTCTCACATCAGTTGGAACTCTTCCTCTTCCTCCTCTTCTTCCTGTCCTGCCCACACTGCAGTGACTGTATCCACCCACAGCAGCACTCCTGTCGTATAAGTCGTCCCTCTGTATCTCCATGATCCCATTGAGATTTTGGCCTTGCAGCTGCATGTAGACCATGAGTTTGTCCTCTTTGCTCCCCATGCTGTATGTGTGAGAGATGTGAAGATTGAAGATAGGAAGTGATCTCTAGCAGGCACAAGTCAAATTAGTTCTGGAAATATGAGGAGAAATGTTTCTTGGTTACTGTGCCTCAGAGGCTGCTGGAAATTGAAATGACATCTTCTGAGGTGTCATAATTCAGAGACATGCTGGAAACTTCATTCACAGAAAGAGTCACTCTCACAAAAGATGTATAATCTTTACTTGGAGGATACCAATAAAGAAAATCTCACATACTCTAGTCCAAATTTAGTCTGAATGAGAGCATTACTTCTTAAGACAACATGCGATTGCACCATACCCAGTTCTTTATATAATTTCTAGGTACTACATTGCTATGATAGACAAATACACATGAAAAACCTGAGATCACCGATAAAATTTTGTGAAAGAAAATAATGATAATTAAAAAAAAACCCCCATCAATCAAACCTTCTCCATCAACACTTTCCTCCCCACACACTGAAAACCTGAAGTAGTTTAGATGGAAAATGACAGGTTTTTTCATTATGTAACACTCCTACAACAACTGCTTCTTCCTGTTCCAAAGGGACCAATTAAAGAGGCAATGGCAGTGCTTGAATTTGTACTTTTTCTCACTACCTGAACTATCATCCGGAAATACTGACCCAGCATGACTACTTCCATATTACTCCTCTATGAAAGGGGTCTTTTCTGTTTCAAGTGGTTTGACTCATAAGATGTCAAGGGTATTTTTCTGAGAATGAGAAACTGCTTTGGTGGTTCACTGTAAAAAAAGGGGGAAGTTCAGATTAAGTAGATAGATAAGAGAGATGCATTTTGCTGGAGGAGAAGAGAAAGCAAAAAAGTACCTAAGGGGAGATTCTACATGACTTCTTCAAGAGTGTCAGTATAAAGCTCAATAGTGACTTTTCCATTAAACATAGACATTGAAATATCATGTCATATTTATTATGATTACTGTTTCCACATGAAAACTTTCTGTTTAAGTTCTGTTAAAAGTGTGAAATCCAGGGACAGAGCACTTTTTATTTATATTTTTCAGTATTCATATATTTTTTCCATTTTGCAATCTTTATTAAAATACTAATCTAATTAAAAAGTAGGAGTCTTTATACTGATAGAAAAAAATCAGGCTAACTTATCATATAGCATTGTACAGATAGAAGTAGAATCCATCATGAAAAGATGTCATCATATAATTACAGGATTCTTAAGTAGAAGATTCTTCTTTTTATTTTCTTCTTGTTTTCTTCTGATTTTGCAAACCATTCCCTTAATAGAGACTGGCTCTACACCTGATTGAGATTACCACAATCTTCCACTTCTCCTTGGTGTGAATCATCTTTCATTAGCAAAGCTACCCTTTGAAGATGGTAAGTTTTTAAAGAGCTAAATCCAGGTTTTGCTAGTATTTACAATAATGTTACCTTCCGCACTTAAAATTCAGTGTAAGGTCTTGACTTCTAATAGTTGTACTAGGTTTGGCTCTGAATAAAACCTACTACTAAAACAGGTTGCCCAGAGAAGCTATGGATGTCCCACCCCTGGATGCAGTCAAGGCCGGGTTGGATGAAGCTATGAGCAGCTAGGTCTAGTGGTAGGTGTCGCTGCACATGGCAAAGAAGTTAGAATTAGATAATCTTTAGAATGAAAGATTCTGGCTTTATATTGCAAGACACTAAATTAGTTTCCCCAAGTCAAGCCTATTTTGCCCATGACTGTAATTGCTGAGTGATCGTCTTGTCCATACCTTGATCCACAACCTTTTTCTCCTGCCTGTGCATTTGGGGAGGGGGAGTAAGAAAGTACCTTGGCAGGCACCTGGCATCCAGCCAGACTTCACCAAACACCAGCTCAAATGCTGTCTCACAAAACTTTGAAAAATGCTGGAAATTCCTGGCATTCTGGAGTATACCCAGTCTGCCATTATTTTTTGGCAAGAGTGTTACGGTTTCCCTCTTTAGACGCAGTGTTTCTTAAATGACTAAGGGACTGATGCTGCAGTACCAACAGCACACCACCAATATAAAGCTACACAATACATACACAGCGTACATATATTCTCTTCTGCTTTCTCTGTGATAGTTGCTTCTCTTCCTAAGGAACAGTAAGCACATAAAGGCAGCGCAAAGAAAAGCAGAACATTTTTCCTTTGCTTTGTGCATTGAATTATACATTCAGGTGCTTTCTGAATTTTTTCCAAATAATTCCTCTTTCCTACAGGACTTTAAAAAACATTTCTTGGCACCTTAATAAAACTGAACAAAACTTTTAACCTGAAAAAACTTTTATCATGTCTTTAAGCATTATTCTTAATTGTAGGGCTACTTCTGTATACACACACCAAAAATCCTTGTCTAAGGAACAGTTGTGGAAGAAAAACAGTATTTTAAAGTCTCTTAGACTGGATTAAAGAGATTAGTAGATTTAGTAGATTAAAATCTCTTTCTTTTTAAATTTTCTGATGGATGAAGGAATTTTATTTCATCCATAACGTGGCCACAGACTACCAATGGAAAAGTATGCACTGCATGACAGTACAGTGTAGACATCTTAAGATCTGCTCAGCATGAGATTGTTTAAATATAAGAGGTCCTTCAGTTCCACTACCATCACGTTCCACCTGTAGGTGAACTTGCTGAGAAATGAGCTCATCACCCAGGCAGAGTTGTCTTCTTACACAACCTCCTATATCTAGTACTTTTGGTAAGCCATTGAGACCCACCTCCAGTATCTGTGTTACTCACATTTTCCCCTCCTACTCTGATAATTTTCAGGAGTTAATTAAACCAAGGTTTAACACTACTGCTGTACTGAAAGGAGTCTGCAAAATGGAGCTGAGAAGCCCACATTCAGTAATAACACTGCCATTGAATGTGAACATAAAAATGTCTAAAATCAGCACTGTGTATTTCCTCTGGAACTGTCTATGCTCAGATAGTGGAGACAAATGTGATTTTGTACATAATATCAATTTCCTGTTCTACTATTATTTCCTATTATCTGATCACCGTGTGGCAACATAAAATACAAATCACAGGGTTTCACACTTAGTGTCTCTGGCAGATCCCATTCACTGGATGGATTTGCAACTTAGAATCCTAGAATCGTTGACATTGGAGAAGACCTCTAGGATCATCAAATCCAAATGCTAACCTAGCACCATGACATTCACCACTAAACCATGCCACCAAGTGCCACATCTACATGCCTTTCAAACACTTCCAGGGGTGGTGATCTCACCACTTCCCTGGGTAGCCTATTCCAGTGCCAGACCACTCCTCAGTGAAAAAGTTTTTCTTACCATCCTACGTGAACCTCCCCTGGTACAGCTTGCGGCCACTTCCTTTTATCCTATAACTTCTGGGAGAACAGACCAACCCCCACCTGGCTACAACCTCCTTTCAGGCAGTTGTAGAGAGTGATAAGGTCACCCCTAGGGCCTTCTTCCACCTACACCTTTTTGTTTACCATCTCCTTTATACACATAGAAAGCTAATGGAAGTGTTTAAGTGATAAACACATCCCAGGAAGCCCGAAACCAGCCATCATTAAAAAACTGCCTTACATTTTAATGAAGAAATCAATCTGTCTCATGTTTACTAGCCTGGATAGCCATTCATGAGCCAGCTTGGAAAGTACCTCTAAACCTGTAACTGTCTGTGCCAAAGGAATTCCGTAGTTCACGGTTGTTTCTATTCTAGCAGCACAGGCAAACATAAGGTTTACTATCCCAACAATGCAATCTCTAGAAGGCAAATAACTATTTAAAACCATATGAGACAGATATGGGATGACTGCAAGTTTTCTTCATTCCTTTATTACACTTCCTTTTTCACAAATTTGTTGTCTAGCATTGGGCGAAACATGATAAAGGGTTCTCTAGCTGAGCCCTTTTTCTTTCGCAGTCACATATCAGAAGTCAGTAAAGGCTGCCTGCACTTAGCAAAATTCTCATGCCATTTTTTCAGGTGCTAATGGATTTAGGGGCAGGCATCTTACATCAGTTCCCATTTCTGATACTCCTTAACTATGACAGCTTAACTAAGTTCTCTGCTGTGTAAGGTGTCTTTGCTATGCATGACTATTTGCATTGATTTTACTTAAGACTGTTTTAGAAATTACCTAGTGTTTGAATATTATTATTTTAAGGTATTATTCTTATGGCTTCTATTGTAGAATATTTCATTTTCTCAACTCACATTCCTTTTATTTTTTCTTTCTCACAAATTTGCATAGAAGGAGGAAGATGGAGGCTTTTACTAGACACACATATGTACACAGATATAAACACCTATATGCACGCAAATTCTTCTAAATCACAAAGCTTACTCATTTTCAAAATGCAGAACAAGATTTTGAAATGAAAGCACTCTTTGTTCAGAAAAATAAAGAACTCCAAATTTTCAAAACTGTGGTGTTTCCTGTAAAAGTCAGATTTTTTGATGAAGGAAAACCATTTGAGAAGCGTATCTAGAGAACAGGTGGGTACGCTAGGATTTAGGAGATAGGGAATAGAAACAAATTGTGAAAAAGTAAAGCTTCTGTTTAATCCCTCAGTGTATAAATGTGCTTTTTTCTGCAAGATTAAGAAGAATATTGCAAGATACCGTTACATGTCCCACTGTTTCATTTGGTATGCACATCATTCTTCCAAGGAAGCCAAACACAACATTTTCAGAGGTAGAAACTAGACACAAAAAGCAGTGCAGCATATTTAATCTCCCTGAATTCATGCTAATAGAAATTTGATATATAAATTCTGCCTGGAAACAGAGCTTTGTAAATAAATGAAAAATGAAGCGAGATTATGATGATCTGTGTTGGAAAGTAGAATCCGACCCCTATAGCTTCAAGTTTACAGAGACATCTCTGAACTGACTCATCTAAAAAGCCACTAAGACATGACTGATTTAGTCTTTTGCCCTTTGTGATCCTAAACTTAATTTCTTTGGTTTTCTTTTACATATCCCTAACTCTAGTCTTCACCTACAAACATTCACCCCTTCTCTCCGATGTGGCAGCTTAGTTTAGGCTCTGATAGCACTTTTGATAGGTTGGTCATGGCTTGTATCCCCTCCACTGCTGTCAGAACGCTCTACCTGACCTGTTGACGCAGACCTACAGGGAGAGCAGGAGTGGTCCTCGTGGTACAAGAAATTGACATCCCTCAGCCTTCACCATTGACTCTCTATTTTCCAGCTCACCTTCTACTTCAGCACTGCAGCAGCTTTATTTGGCAATGCACATCTTCCACCCTCACAGACACCCTGCAAACAGCACCATCATCCCCACCCTGGTCACAGAGAGGCCCCATGCTGCTTAAAGGTCTACAGCCCCATGCCTGGAGACCTGCATTCTCCCTTGAGAGCCCCATACAGGCTGCTGTCTCTGGTGTGCCAATGTATTTTCTCTAGAGGATGCTGGGAACAATGTTTGGTGGAGCATCACCATGATTGCTGAGCATACACACACTACTTTCAGCATATCTTCTGATTCCATTTTGTAGGAACAAACTGCTACCTCTGTTGTCAGCTTTTGTTACAAATCATTATTCTGAGAGCCTCTTACATTCAACTACATCCTCTTCAACACAAATTCTGTGAGTCTTTGCTCAATGCACTGGGTTTAATTTGTGCTTCCTTTCATATCTCCTAGTACAACTCAGAGTTCTCCATATGAAATCCATACACAATGCTTTATTTCCCCACATTATAACATTCTTTGAATATAGTATTAGTTCCATAAAGCACAAAGTTTTTTTCTTTCCCCTTAGAATTTTCTCTTTGTTTTCAGGACTACCATCACAAATACATAGCTGGTTCTTCCACCTCTGTGACAAACCACATAAAAGAAGTCTCTTTTTGGATCAACTGTAATCTCATCCTAGAAAAAGAATTTTTGGGACAAAGATTGCAGACAGCTTTCTTAGACTTTTTGTTACTTGAAGTTTTATGCTTTCTCATTGTAATAATCTGGTACAGTTCTTCATTATTTGCATAATTGCAAGCGAACACACTCTTTTTAGTCATTTCTGTGGATGGGGTGGAAGGTGTCACAGAGATATCACTGTTCACAGAGCACTGGGGATAAAAATATTTATCAGCAGGACTCTAAACTTCAGTTTTCTGGACTTGAAATTCATTCTAATAAATACCACATCTCTTGCTGACAGTTATTTTTAAGTTTTCTTGTACCATTCTAGGTCTTGTCTAAAACTGATAATGTTCAAATCACAGCCCATGGAAACACCCTAAAATGTTTTAGGATTAATATGGTAGGAAGCCATTTTTTTCCAGTCTTTTTTTCCTTCTCTATATTTTGACAAGAAACAAAGGTGTTTATTCCCCCTTCCATTTAATGTCTCTGTCTTGATGTGTTCTTCTGATGCTCTTAGAAATTCTGCAGTCAGAGAGACATGTAAATGGATTAACACTTTACAAATTATGGTATTCTGCTGCACTGAAGCATTGGTGGGAAACTACAAGTCAGCAATGAAAAATCCCCAGTAAAACCACCAAGGACTCAATCAAATAGCCAGGTCACTAATTCAGTCAATTATCACCAAACCCATCTCAGTCTATCTACTGACTGCTGAGTGACTGCAAGCAGAAGGTAGGTCTAACTACCTGGACATCAGCATTTCAATTACTTCTATATATACAGTGAGTTCAATAATAAAGTTAACTTTTCCCATTTTAAGACTGAGACACAGAATCAGTCTCTTCTAACATGATTCCTATTAAAAGTTATTTGCAACTGAATTTCAAATTTATTAAGTGGACTTCAAAAATGAGAAGCTTCAAGGATTATACTTCACATCACTGTGCCTTTTAAAGCACAAAGTGTTAATTCTTCTAGCATTTCACTTATACATTTCTTTAAAGAAAGAGTACTTTTTATTTGCATGATTCAGGAAAGTTCAGGATTTAGGGAAACAACCTGACCCATCAAAAAACTTGACACACATGATAAGGGACATAAGAGATATTAACAATTAATTTCAGGGAATATGTGAACATTTGTGTTATTCACTCCTGTAATTTCTAACGTTAATCCTGACTACCTTTATACATGTATTTTTAGGAGCCATAGATAACTCTAACTGTTTTTAAATGCTACCATGCCCAGGTTTGCTCTCAGCACACAAACTGTTCTGATTTTAGACAGAGCTGCTAAATCAAAGTGTCTACAGGATGGTACTCATAATGCTGGGATTTATAGCATATTTATAGTGCTTTCTGGCAAACAGAGGGTGAACAGAAGTCAACTCATCCTTATTCAACATAGGTATAGCAGAGAAACAGAGCTGCCAATTGCTAAAGAATTGTAGACATCAAGAAATTTGCCCTGTGTAGTGAGGATCCAGAAAGGGGTTCAAAAACATTAATAGTGTCCATGCTTCATAATTCTGCTTGGACCTTTTCCAGGAGCAGTTTCAAGTTCAGTAAAATGCTTATTTGGAGCCATAGCAAGATGTAGCAGCTCCATGAAGCATTCAAAGATCACTCTACCAGCTTCAGTAAGCATTACAAGGTGCTAAATTAATATCTGCAGGGTGACAGAGATATTGCAGCGTTTTTTTGCTGAAGCTGGAAGTCAGCCTGATGCAAATCCCTAAACAGGTAAAATAAAAAATTGTCATTTTTTGGGAAGAAACTGTGTGTTTGTGTTTGCAAACTGCCCAGCAGCAGATGGGGAAGTGTGTAGTGTACTCAGACCCTTAGTCACAGAAATGGAAGGAATAGAAGCCTGCTGATAGATGGAACGCCTCAGCAGCTTTCTCATTTCATTTAAAAAGAAGGAAAGGTGAAGGTGAGCACTTGGCATGCAGGTAAGGGAGGGCCTGGGGCAGAGGGTTGTGATTCACGCAGCCCCAAAGCGCAACCCCCATCTTCTATGCAGGTTTTCACTGTGATCCAAAGAAAGTGAGCTGACTCAGGAACCCCGTCTCCGAAAAGATGTAAGACATGGCTTATTAGTGGAAACAGAACCCTTTATAGTTTAAGCAAAGGCTTTGACTGGGACCGCTGTGCCTTCAGAGACCTAGCTCCCTCTGAGATATCTCTCCTGCTGAATATGAGAGGAAGATACCATTTCGTACTGCACAGCATTCTATGGGAATTCATTTATACCACTGTGCATGGACATTTATAGTAAAAACTGTTGCCATGATGAATGAGGCTCATGAATGAGGCTCTCTCACCATTTTGTCTTGAAAATTTCATTACAACACCTTAAAACTCAGGAATTTCATTTACACTTCTCTTCCTATACAGTATGGCATTCCTTTTCAATAACATCTGTAAAAGTCTTTTGCTAAGGGCTGTCGACAGCAATAATATTTGATTATTGATACACTGCTGATGCTTTTTTTATCTGCAAGCAAAAATAATGTTTTAGCTGAGGTTAGAATAATTTTGAACAAATATTGGTTCCTTTTGTTCCTCTATAGCAGCAGATCCTCAGCTGACAGAAATGACCACACCTCATTCAGATAAGCTGCAACAATTTAAAATACCTGGGAGTTTGGGTAGTAATTTAAGAAGTCACTGTCTGCAGGAAAGAGCTAATAATTAAACTCAGAGTCAGAAATATTAAGGTTCTTTTCTTTTATTTATTGATATATCATTTCTATAGCAAAATCAAGAATATGTTCACCTCAGCACTAAAATATCAAACTGCAATTCTCCTCTATGTAATTCACCTAATGTTCACTAACTTCTAAACAACACGGATGGAGACCTAAAATCTCTCTTACTTTATGTCGCAGCTTTACAGCCACAAATGCTAGCAGCTATAAATCCAATCAATAACTTAAATGAACTCACTATTGTGAAATTCTGAGCTTTGTCACTTGATTAAACTCTTTAAACGTTTCCAGCAATGAGAAAGAAAAAAAAAGTAGTGATGTGTGGTTTTTCTTAGCAAATTTATTTCACTGGATTCAATTTTATTCGGACTCAAAAAGCAGTATTTTCTCAGGTAATTTTTCAATTCACAGACGACAAAATTCCAGTTAATCTCTCCTTCACTGTTGCCCATTTGTGTCATGACAATTTTTTTTGTTAGTTTTGTTACCTTCAGAGTGTTTCTTGAAAATAAAATAAAACTAAAGATTTAAATTCCATTTCTGCTTTGAATATAATGCAAACTTTCTGGAAACATAGGCTCAAATATGTGGGAGCCAGATTCAAAAGTATAATGAAAGTATCTCAAGAATAATCAATCCAAAACAAAAAGGGGATGCTTAACTGCAAATATTGTGGTTTGCAAGAAAATTAATTGGTTGTGTCAGTTGTGTCTAGGTGGCATTGATTAATTTAAGTCATCAATAATTTAGCTTATTCTATATGAATTTTTACTCTTACTAGCTATTCATATTGCTCCCTACACACTTACTAAAAAAATTTCACTCAAAGGAAGAGAAGGAATCTTGTGCAGCTCACAGACATTTCTCTTGCGGATTCCAGAAATTCCCTAAGAGGAAATGGATGCTAAGTGAGGCAGGTATCCCTTCCTTACCTTAAGGGGTTAGATATGGCTGACAACATGAAAAAGCATTTCATAAATAAAGTGGTAGCCACCATCTTCCTAAAAAAGTCTGGACTGACTTTCAGGTAATATCAACACACATTAAAAACCATTAAAAATGTTATAATAAAATTTGGTTTCTGATGTTTCTTGGGAGGGGTGATCAGGAGCAAAGGGACAAAAAGTCTAATTAGTTTTAATATCTGGTCCAAACTCTCACAAGCATACAAGCCTTTAATCTGTTAGCTGGAATATTAGTACTCTGGTAAGAGTACTCTATACAGTTTCCTCTACAGTGAGAGGACAAGAGGTAATGGCCCTAAACTGAGGCAGGAGAGATTCAGATTAGATATTAGAAAAAAAATTTCCCTGTCAGGATGGTCAGGCATTGGAATAGGTTTCTCAGGAAGGTGGTGAGTCACTGGAGGTGCTCAAGGCACACCTGGATCTCGTGCTGGGTGATTTGGTGGAGTGGTTTAGGGGTTACAATGGCAGTCCTCAGTGGATGGCTGGACTGGGTGACCTTAAAGATGTCTTCCAGTATCAATGATTCAGTATACATTTTCACAGAATTTGAAACACTTTTCTGTTGTACTGTATTTAGTATTTGTTTCATAGACTTTCTCTCCCCACTGCCTGAATTAGATGGTTGTAGGTACTTTAAAAGAAATTAAAAATTTATTCTTCAAGTTCCTACAACATTTTCTGTTTGAAACCCCTAGCACATTTTTGTCAGTCTTCTTAATGCAGTAGAGCTTCACAGATCTAACTGTAATTGTGTTATTTGCTATGCAATTTTCACATGTTAAGTGAAATGTGCCATTGGTACCTTAATGCAGGCTGTGTCCGTGTATTGAAATAAATAATTAGTTGTCACTTAAAGCAAAAGTGCTTTGTCTATCACTGAACGCCTCACAGGTTATTCACAGTGAACCACGATTAAAAGTGCTAGAGTATATAAAACATCAATCCTCCAGTCTTACTGCTACTAAACAGAGAGCCAGTAAAAAGACCCCAGCATCAGTTGAAAAATGGTTTGCAATGTGATTTGCAGATGGACTTATCTCAGGCACACCTATGCTGCTTGGATGCCTCTCAGGAACAGTTGCACAACAGATCTATGATCCATATCCATGTACCTGCAGCAAGCTGGTGCCAAGGAGGAGATGAAACCTCAGTGCCTAGGAAGTTAGAACTAATGACTTTTTAGTTCTGTTTCCAGATCCATTGTTGATTCATTCTTCTACAAGCTTTTTTTGCAGCTGTGAAATAAGTATCAGTGACAATAGTCACAAGGACATTCACTGAGTATACAGATATACTCATTACCTGTTTAAACTAGGAGAAATAGCCAGCATAGGTTTTGAGTTGTCCAAGTGAGATCTCTCAGACATTTGGAAGAGAAGTATTTGGCTATCAGGATGCATTCCATTAGTTACTTCTGGTAATGCACTACAGTGGATTTGAAAATGGAAAACTAGTGTAGCTGTTTAATTCAGGAGGCACTATATTTTTGGTCACTTCTGTTCAAGAAAAATAACAGTAACACACTTTGCACCCATTTAACTAAATGTGTTAAATTAAACAGTAGCAAGGTACACTTGGACTCCAATAATGATGTGCATCTACAGAACTAATCCAGATGTAGATTGACCATTATGATCTCTGCAGCTAAAGTATTCATGACTTGTGTTAAGGTCCATTCCACTTTTCTACTGATTAAACTTCTTTACTATCCTCACCTCCTGTCTTGTCTGTTTATTCACAGTCAGGACTTTAGTAACCATTCTGCCCCATTGAGTGCTGTGGTGGTTTTGGCTGGGGTAGAGTTAACTTTCTTCACAGTGTTGAGTATGGGGATGAGTTTTGGATTTGGGCTGAACACAGGGTTGATCATATATTTATATATATAAATATAGTATACAGTTGTATATGATTTAGTTATTCTTGAGCAGGGCTTACACAGAGCCAAGGACTTTTATGCTCTTTGTACTGCCAAGCTGGTAAGGAAGTCTGGGGTGACTGAAAGGATGGGAGGAGACAGCCAGGACTGCTGACCTCAGCTAGCCAAAGGGATATTCCAGACCATTTGACATCATGCTCACTATTTAAAGCTGGGAAGAAGAAGGAAAGAGGGGATGTTTGTAATGATGGCATTTGTGTCCCCAAGTCACTGTGAGGCATGAAGGGGCCCTGCTGTCCTGGAGATGTGAAACACCTTCCTGCCCATGGGAAGCAGGGAATTAATTCTTTGAGGTTTCTTGCTTGTGTGTGTGGCTTTTACATACTCTATTACACTGTCTTTGTCTCAACCCATGAGTTTTCAGCTTTTACCCATCCGATTCTGTCCCCAGTCCCACAGGTGGCAGAGCAAGAAAGTGGCTGTGTGCAGTGCTTGGGTGCCAGAGGGGTTGAAACAACACACATCCATGTCTTGGTTGCTTAGGAATTAGAGATACAATAGAGATTGAAACAAAAACATGTAAATTAGGTTGAGGGAAGATGTTTGGTGTCAGAGTAAGGTAGGCTGGATCTTACCATATTGTTTCATTGAACTAGGTATGGGCAGCAGCTGTCTGACTTGTCCTGAATTATACTGGAAAATCCTAATTTCCCATGACCAAAAGGCAAAACAAAAACACTACGGCCAAGGCTAGATGACGTTTTCATTTTTTTATATCAACATAAAATACAGTTTTATATGATTTTTTGATTAAATTTTCTTGAGAGCTTGAAAAACACGAAGTGTCAAACTAATATATGTGTGGCTTTTTTGCTGTTTTATTGGTTGTTTTTTTGGGGGACAAGGTCGTTTACTTTTATGAAAAGAGAAGTGTCTAAAATGTTTTCACTTCCCTTTTTTTTCTAGTTTAATCCACATTTTTTAGAGAGAAAATACTCTAAAACAGGTTTGTCCTATGTGTCTGGGACTGTAGAGGAATTATTTATTAATGCCCAGGAATATTGAAAAATGGGGGGAAAAAACTTCTAATGCAGGTAAAATGAATACATATTCTATGTCTGTTTTAGCCTTAAGTTTCATAGATTTTTTTTTTCTACTGTGTATCCCAACAACCCTACAATATTTAAAGATGCAGTTATCTTGCCATAATTTAAATCATAAGCAACTTCTGAGATATTGCTAGAAACTCCTTCTCAAGACTCTAACACTTATCAAAATATATCCATGTGAGCTGGTTGCTGGTGAATTATTAACATTTCTGTAAAGAGCTTGTGCTCCCTACATAAATGTGAACAAATACCTAGACCACTTTGTTCCTCTGTATTTTCATTTGTGCTCTTTCAGTTTTCTGGCAACCTTTTCAATTTTTTGTCTGTGGACAGTTGAAAATATAGGTTTTTAAAGATGTATCATTTGTCTTGCACCAATACATTTGCACATATATGGTAAATGTTTTTTAATCATCAAGAGATCAGCTGTTTGTATTCTGTATGTTTTGAATTACAGTCAGATTACACTGTCTCTTTCCAATGAATCTGGTGGCAAAAAATTACCTCTTTGAAATAACTGATGCTTATAGTTGCTTCAGAAAGATGTCTGCAACTAATGCACTTTCTCTGGGTCAAATTAAAAAAACAAAGGAAGAGGAATAATACAGAAAATATATTTTAAGAAAACTGCTCTCAAAATAAGAATATAGCCATTTGTTCTTTTAAAATACATCACAGGAGACTCAAAGGAGTGAAATGTGAGCGTTTATGTAGCTTAATGGCAAAGATGACATTTTCAGTCTTTAAATAAAGCCTGCCTTCCTCAAGAACAACATAATTAGCAAAGAAAACTATTTTCCATTTTTACACCTGTCACCTTTCCTCTGCAATGAATCCTTCATTTTATATGTATACCACAATGAGGGACAGATATCAACTGTTTATTCAAGCAGAGACCTGGAATGAACTACTCCAGCAAATATCAGCATTTTCCAAAGAAGGGATGCATATGAATATTAGAAAGATAGAAACCCCTGGACATTGCAAATATATCATCAAAGTATTATAGTATCTTTCATTAACAAGAGTTTGGGGTTTGTTTTCTGGGTTCCTTTTTTCCTGTCACAGTCAGGTTAAGGTGAAACTCATAGCCTTTATTTAAATCCAGACACTTATCGTCTCATAATTAGTACCACAATTCACAGAGCGTCCTGTGCTTGGTTTTACAAATCTGTATTTAACTAATTGGATCTGCAGTGCCAAAATCGTTAATAAAAATTTGGGAACCTGGTTCTTCTTTAATGGTGGTAGACTACAGCAGAAAGGTGCTATGGATTTACTTTCCTAACGATTTATCTTAATGCCTTTCTTCCCTCAGAAGTGCAGTGACAGGGGGAAAGGCAAAACTCTATACAGAAACTTTGAAAAAGTAAGGCATTGAAGACATTTTTTACTTAAAATCAGTTAATGAAAGTCCAATTACAGTCCTCATAGTTAAAATCTATAAAAGTGTGTTATTTTTTGTTCTTCTTTCCACAATTGAGAGGCTTGCAGCCTCTGCTGTGGTCTCTGAAAACTGAACACCAACATACATGCTTGGTGTGCTGTAAATCTCAGCTGTCCACAGTGCCTTCCTCCGAGCTGCAGTGGGTCAACTGGTCTTGCACTGACTTAATATCTAAACATCAGGCAGACAGAGATGTGATAAGAGGGGTCAGCCTGATCCATGGCACCAAACACTCAGAGTGGACAGAAAGAATCCCCCTGTTCTTGCCAAGGGGAGTTTTTGTCTGCCATGGATGAGCAGGCTGCTCTCACTAATTTGAATCTCCTAAGTACAAGGTCATACATTAGTAATGCAAGCACTTCCACATCAGCTTTAAGGAGAGTGAAAATCATGTTTTACAGTAAACAGTGGAGTAAAACACAGCCTTGAAAGCAAACATAAGCTAGCTTTCAGCAGCCAAACCCTTGCCCACTGAGTATGTTTTTATATCTATGAAAAATTTATGTGAAATGGTCTTTCCAATTTGGGAATGCTTTGTGCTCATTTACACAAATGTCAATGACTGTGCAATATTTAGGGCAGTATAAAAATCTGGTCAAGATATTTCATATTCATGTCAGGACAGGTGGGGAGGACCTTTTACCATTTCAAAGTTTCTGGTGAAGGAAACACCACAAATACAAAGGAAGTTGGCCTCCAAAACAACAGCAGTTGATTTACAATATTCCCAGGTAATATCAAGAAAACAGGAAAATGCCATATCCATGATTTTGACATAGAAAAACTGTTTTTGTTAATTAGGTAATATAACACTCTAGCCCTGGTTTACACACTTGGTTGGGCTGAAATCTTCTTAAGCTGGGACAAGAATAGGGTGATACCTAAAACCGGAGTAGCTTAAGGACTGACAATGTTGTGTGTGTGTGTTGGATAATCGGAGCCTTAATGGTACTGGTACTATGGAAGTGACATATATCAGCTGTCATTCAAACAATGTTGTTAGTACCAAGTGCACTGGGGCATACTTAGACAAGTGTACACTACCACTTAGAGTATTTTATTACTTTTTTTAAGGCATTACCTCAGACATCAGCCAGAAACTTTGTTCTGTTGAACCAAACAAGTCTGAAAGACAGAAAAGGAGATATGCCATTAAGGAAGAATTTGAGCGTTGTCTAAGGACTTGAATAAAGTTTAAGGACTTTGCTGGGCTGTGGCTGGCAAGAAGAGCATAAAAATTAAAGCAATTATTTTAGCATCAGTGTACTGATATTGCAATATCAATCACCAAAATCTGAAAGGTTAAAGCAAAGACATATATCATGTAATTTCTGTACAGTTTAAATTATTCAAATGAAAAGTTTGTTTTCTGAACTTCTAGTGTTCATCTCGTTGGGCTGTCATTATTCATTTGTCAAGGAAAGTGAAAGGTTCATTAGGACTGCTGAAAATAAGAAAACAAAAAATAAAATTATCTCAACTGAGAACAGAAAAACTATATATTTTCATTTATTAATATCTGAAAACTTCTTTAGAATTTTAGAGCTGAATTGGGATCATCTTCTAAGATGCAAGTTGAAAAAAAAATTATGTAAGTACCATTAAAATAAAGCTGAAAGAACAGGTAATAAACCTATTATTTATTAACAACTATTTTTTCAAGACTAAAGTCCTTAGTTTCTTATTTTTTGTAGTCCACACTGCAGTCACTACTCATGAGTCATATACTCCTATTTACTGTCCATACTGAAATTTGGACAAGGGTAAATTTATAAAATTTTAGGCCCTATTCCAGTCCCCTTTTGCAGTAGCAGGCATTAGGCAAACACTTAGCTGTGCATTTGAAACTAGCCATTTTCTGTCTCTCTTCTACATATTCCAGTGTGCTGTATCTGAAGGAGACAAAGCCCTTTGTGAAATGTCACACACAATACAGCCGGTGAAGACACTCAAGAAAGAACTTTAGGTAAAATGAAATGTAGTCTACAATGCACAAATCTAAAGAATTTCACTGGTGTAGTTTTCTTTACATAGAGGTGGTCTAGAGCTCTGCCATATACCCTGCTAAGCCCATCCTTCTTTCCACACTGGTAGGAGCACAACAGCCTTTCAGCAAGAGCCACTACACAGCCCACAGAGAAATGGCTGAGTGAGAGGGACACTAAAAGAGAAAGAGTGTGAGTCATCAGAATCATATATAATAAAAAGAGCTACTATTTCATTTTTTTGTCCCCTCAAATATATCACAAATTAATTTGTGTAAGGTTTGGGACTTACAGTTTAAAGGCGTCTCTTTGGATTTCTAGTGCAGAAACATAATCAGGTGCCTGTCTTCAAGCACTTCAAAAACTTTTCCAAAATCAGTAAAGACGTTCCTGCTCAGGACCTGGAAGAGAACTGCAATAAAGCCCTTTTATAGGAAGAAACAGAGGAGTTCAAGGTAAACTCTCATGGCAGAGGTTCAAATTAGATTCTGGACTTGAAACATCATGTCTGGAATAATTTCTTTTATGCTGTACTTCCCTGTGTTTTATGCCCAGATATATTAACAATGTTGCAAAAAACTCAAGGCCATGTTTTAAGGCTGCTGAATGTCTATGGAGATGATGCAGATAGAACAGGAATTCCATTGCCACCTCTTCAGTCCACCTTGTGGAATGGAAAAAAGGGAAAAAAAAAATGTACAACATATTTTGGTCGCCATTATTTCACTAAACCTACCCACAGGTGGAACATGGTTTAAAGCTAATAAAACCCAGATGGAGGACTATTCCAAAAGCAATCCTCATACACCCTCCAGGATTAGATATTGGTTCCCAGACTGTTTCGAGCAGTAAAATTCTCTTTCAAACTCCTTTGCTAACAGCCTTATACTAAAAAACACCACCAGACTCTGAGGAAAGCAGTAGAAAATTTTCCACATAACTAATTATCAGGAGAGTGATTTTAAAAGTGCCCTTAGTAAAAGTAAGGGATGGATATGGAACAGAACAGAGCCAGCCTGCTAAATGAGAGTTGACCTTCCAATGGATATTTTTCAGTACCCACTGTTACTACATCTGAGAAAAAAATAAAATTAGGAAGCCGAACAAAATTCATGTAGTGATTAAATCATTTTAGACAGATGGGAAGGACTGTTAACTGGGAACAGAAGAATAAAAAAGTTTGTTTATCTGCTTACCTCTCTGAAAGATTAAATTCTTAGACAATTCATAGGTCTTTAGGGAGTGAGCAGACAGTTTAAGCATATGTTGACTCAAAGCCAATGACTTAATTAATTAAACTCATGCTACATAAATAATATATTTAAACTAACAAAATGTCCTTACAGATATAGTAATTCCTTTGGCTTCATGAAGGCTCCAGACACCTTGGGCTCAAAGCCACCTTGAAGAATTGCTTTTTTCAGGAGATCCTTGGAGTATGGGAACCATTTTATAGAACAGAAAAACTACAGATGAATTTAAAACATCTTTCTATTAATCCTCTGTGAAGTTTACGTAGAGTGAAGATCTATACTGCAAGTGCATGTTTTTCCCATTACTCCTTTGCTATGGTTTTTCAGAACCATTTGCAACCACAAAATAAACAAGTTCCATTTATTTTCTGCATTTCTTTTTTAGCTGCTCCTCTCTTGTCTAAAAGATTCTCACAGACAGAAAAAAAAGTGAACTGAGTTTGTATTTTCATATTTTTTCTCATAAAAATATTTTCAAGCTACCAAAAGATTAAATTAAAATACATATTTTATTTCTATAAGGACTGTCTCAGGGAGTTTATTCTAGCTACTCTGCCAGCAGCAGTAGTGTTAAAAAAATCTGCATGTAAACAATTACAGTTTGATTTATAGATACAGTGAAAACATATTTAAAAGAATTTCATGTTGTATATTAGAAAAACAGCCTGAAAAAATTCAAATCATACTACTTTCCATAATTTATTTCTCCAGACGATTCAGATTTATGCCTACAGAGTAAAAGGAAGAAACAATAATTACAGTGAAATTAAGTGAAAAAATAAAGACCAAATTCCTCACTTGTCCATATCAACTGCCTTTGGCAGTGACTAAAATGTACAGAGCATATTTTAAAACATATTTTTCAATAATAGGAAAGAAAGAATTGTTGGAAAACTTCTATATGATTCTATATAAGGAAGTGCTACTTGAATGTACGAAACACTACCTGGAGATTAGTTTATGCACTGTATAAGTTGTAGCTATTAGAGCCACACAACTATGTGTTTTCAATCAAGTTCTATAAATGATAACATTTTTTCCATGGCAGAATAATCTAGCAAAGGCCGTGTGAATCTGGAATTTAATTTGCTTAACATAAGAGCCAGTCAGCATTTGATTGATTCAAGATGTGGAAAGGTAGTAGAGCTCAAAAAACTGTACATGAAGTACTTGATTAAACAAGACAGGAATCACAGGGTTGATTAATACGGAGTCATAGCACCAAGACCAGTTCCAAGCCATCAGCACTGCAATACTCAGGGAAAGGACGTAAATTCTTACACTCAAAAGACATCAAAGTTTTTATCTTGGTACCACCGAAAAGAAATCCAATTTCTGTTATATTCCACATGCTGAAGTGCACTTCCACAGGAAGAAAAAGGAGATGTGTAACTGTTAAAGTACAGATAAATTCCTCATCTGGTAATAGCAATATTTCCATAAAGGGACATGATCCCCATAAATGGGAATGAGCACCTACCTATTATTTTCTCTTTCTTACAATGCTGCACATAAATGTCAAAATAAAATATTCCAACCCCTAAATGTTTAATGGGTTTTAAGATTATTATAGACTTTATTTTCTTCTCAGGGATCATTCTGCTTCTGTAAATTTATGGGGTTTAAGAATCTGGACAGAAAAATGTCAAAGGAAATCTATGCAAAATTCTTCTTAATGTTGTCTTTTAGTTGAAAGATATTTGCCATTACATTTTCTGCCTCTTGAGAAAGGGTAAGGTGGGCCAAAGTGTAAATCTCCTCACTGAATCTAGACGGGTTCCTCAAGTCATCTCAAAGATCACACTGTCTGATAAAAAAGCATTCACTCAAATATTTTATCACAGTGGCACACAGTGTTCGTCATTTCAGGGAAAGGCTCAGAGGTGATAAGGATTACCAGCCAGTCAGAACACCTGAGAACTGTTCAGGCCAGCATGGCATGACCATTAGTACCATGAGGAAAACATACATTAGCAAGTTTTCAAGGGTCAGAATTCACCTAAGTGCATTTTCAAAACTTCTTGAATTAATTTTAGATAATATTTAGTAGCACAGAAATAGAGAGTCACAGCATCATAGAATGGTTTGGTTTGATTCTGTAGGCACCTTAAAGATGATCTTGTTGAAACTCCCCTGCCATGACCAGGGACACCTCCCTTTGATGAGGCTGACCAAAGCCTCATTAAACTTGTTTCCAGGAAAAATATGAGTGAGTTCTTCAGGAAAGGAAAAAAAAGTTGTAAGCAACTAGTGGCATAATTTAATTTTATATATCAGTGAAGTTTGTAATTAAATCTTTAATAATGTCTGTAATGTAACATGCTTACAGTCAAACGGTATACCAAATATTTCAGGACACATATAAATAACACATCACTTGCAGAGTTTTGCCTTGGATGACCTGGTTAATCATTAATCACTGTAGTTAGTCTCACGAGAAAGTGAAGTCCCGGGACAAGTTTTATCTTCTTGAATAGGTACTGCAAAACAACAGATGAAAAAATAACTCATGGATTGATTTTCTTATCACGTTTTAAAACAGCATTAGTATTTATTGCCTGAGGGATATAGCATAAAAAATAGCAGAACAGAGTTGCCAAAGTAGTAATAAAATTTAAAAATAAATCCTTCATGATTTTGCCTACATCATTTTTCCCACAATATCACAGAAATCTAAAGTTACTACAAAAGTCTGCTTCAGCTCACTAGGACTGACAAGGAGCAAAAATATCACAGTCCTTCATTCCTGTTGTACTGTTTCTACAGCGTATACAAAGAACTGATTTATGGGCAGAAGACCCTCAACAAACTGATCTCACGGCTGACTTGCACTCAGCCCTTGTGTGTTGGGGCATTCACTAGACATGGTGCTTGAGGAGTTCAGAGGAAATTCTCCTGCCAGTGTTGTGTGGGCTGAGTGGATAACTGTGCTACTGAGCGATATTGCAGAAGTGAAGCAATGTTAAAACAAGCTTATCTCCAACTCTAAAAGTAAGATCATGGTGATCCATATGTATTACATGGAATTCATGCCAAAACATCAAAACTTGATGGAAAAATTAAGTTTGAATCAAGTGACACTGCATCATCTGTAGTCCATGCTCATACCTTCTGGTTTGGGTACGGAAATTGTTCAATTTTAGTGCACACACATTCAGTTTTACACCATTTTATTTTAAAGGAGATTTTAAAGGCCTTTAAAAGAAGGCTTCTTTCAAATTAAAAAATCATTTTAATATTATGATTTTTAAGAAAAGAAAGATAAGGAAAGAGAATAAAAATATCTTTTAATTCAGTACACAAGCATATAGTGTGTTAGAGTGTCCCTGAACAGCTTTTGTGCCTGAAACAGTATTGTGTGACAATATTTATTTTACTTTATTCTGGCAGCCAGGTGTTAGTTAAAATCTTGGTTTATGAATCTGCTGTTTCTATAAATAGGATGAACCATAGCAATTTGTACACATACATTCAATTAGTTCTCCATTAGTCATTGCCTTCTGGAACCCCAAATCTAACTTCTAAAATATTAGGAAAGTGAACAAATCAAACACCTGAAAAGTCAGAATAAAAAGAAGAAGCTTTACAGCTGCTTCACCCACATTCAAGTTCTGTTTGATCCAGGTTTCCTTAAGCCTTTTCTCTCTTGTTCCTTCAGTCATAAGTGGCAGGTTTCCTGCCTCGATTCCTGTCACAAGTCCCCTGCCCCATCAGCCCCTCTTTCTCCAGCCGTCTGGTCTCCCAAGTCAATTGCTGCTCTCTCATCCTATTATTTCATGCATTCCTTCAGTAAATGTTTTTGAATACTTCTGTGAACTTGCTCTATCGGACTGCCAAAATCCAAATTTCCTTTCAAAATTCTAAAAGTATTGAAAGTCTCCCTAAGCAAACAAGTCAGATTGTTGGTAGGTTTATTTTTCTATTTTGGGGGTTTTTGGTGGGAGAGGAGTTTCTTTACTTTGGTCTTTTTTTGCAGGGCAGGGGTTGGGGTGAGGCAAGTCAGGTTTCTGTTTAGTTTTTGTTTGGTGTGGTTTTGATTTTTTTTTTTTTAATGGGCAAAATGACAAATTTTGACTTGTGCTCCAGAAATAATTCTGTGGGGACCAAAACACATGTAGTCATTTCATCTACAGGTTTATGCCTCTTATTCAGTTTCTGGCTCTGACTGAAGCATTAGCTGTGTTTGGATATTTTTCCTGTGTTTAAACTGCGTGCAGTCACAGTACTGCTTTTCCTAGGGTTAGAGTGCCTTAGTTCACTCCCCACAGTTTTGCTCCCTAGTTTCACATAAAAACCTGCTTATCTTTGTGATGTGCTTATCTCTGCCCAATTTTAATGAAACTAGTCAATGAATTATTGGAGTAGGCAAAAAATACTTAGACACTGGAAATTAAACTAAAGCCAACCTAACCAGTTGGAGTTTTTCAAACAGCAAGGCTACAAGAAATTATTGATTGTATCCAGGCTTCTTATGCTTATTGTTACCTTGACATTCACTGCAGCATCTTGTCAGTATGAAAAAGAAAAAAAAAATTTCTCAACTTCTGGAAGTATTTGTGATGTTCTGGCAAGACTGGCAGCTTTCAGAGCTCCAGGAATACTACTGGCAAACTATTTTTCATTTCTTGACAATAATAAATGAGATAAGCTGTAGAAATCACCAATGCATCTGAACTACAATATAATCATTCCTACTAGTTAATCAAAGGAAAGATTTGCCATTCTTAGCTTACAGTTAATAGGGAACAGAAAAACACAAAGAGGTCATTTCAAGACCTTCTTCACTCCAGATTTGAAATTGGATGTCCCATTTCCATAAGCTGGAGAGTGCAATTCATAGTTGATATACACACACAAGCATTTCTACAACTGGGAGGATGACCAAACCCAAAACTGACCACAGCTCTGAAATTAAACTACACTGAAGTCTATTCCTTTTGTGAGCTCTCTACAGACTGTCAAAAGATGCCCAAACTGAAGGAAAGGGTTAAAAAAAGAAAAAGAAAGAAAGATTTATCAGTGTGTTTTCTTTCTGATATGACCCTCTTGCTTGCAGGATACTCTGCTCGGTCCGCAGTGACCCCAGGGTTGATTCTCTTTCCATTATAGAGGATCACTGAATACTTGAGGTTGGAAACAATCACTGAAGTTTACCTTGTCCAGTCCTCCAATCCAAGCACTCAAAGCAACTGTCCAGATAAATTTTGAATATCGCAAAAGATGGAGAGTCCACCACCTCCTCTGAGCAGTCTGTGCCAATGTTCGATCGCCCTCAAAGTTCAAACGGTTTCCTGGTGTCCAGAGGAAACCTCCTGTGTTTCCGTCTATTCCCATTGCCTCTTCTTTTGTTTCTGCCCACTCCTGAAAGAAGCCTAGCTCTTCACTTTACCTCTTCAGGTATTTAGATACATTGACCAGATCTCTCTTGATCCTCCTCTTCCCCAGTCCCACCACTTAGATGGGGCAGTCAGATAATAGTACCTTATTGTGGTGCAAGACACACTTCACAGGGTAAATTAAGATAAATATTTCCCACCAGAAAGCAAAATGATTTGATGGCTTGAACCAGCTGACTAAATTGTACAACATAAAAATCAAAACATAACAAAAGAATCCCCAAGTAACTTGTTCTTCATAAGACTCCAGACAGTATCTCTGTGTTCAGCATCTGTCCTCATCATGATCTCCAGACCCAGATTTTTCATACTGCCAAGTTGTTTTCTGACCTAATGGAGCAGTTTGGATTCAGGATTCCTTCTCTAGAAACAATAACTGCTTAAGGTGCTTTTACGATCCAGTTGATGCTTTTGAATTACATATTTTTTAGACATTTCCTGTCCTACTTTCAGCTATTGTATTTCTTCTTTAGAATAAAATGTGTTCATACGGACTCGTTTTTCTTACTAAAAAAAAAAAGGGTTTTATTGTATTTCATATGTTTCCTGTGAGACAAATAATTATCGGGACAATTAGAAACTAGAATCCACTGGAGCACACCGGAGTTAGAAGAAAGAAGATAGCTTTCATGTGTGATTGTGCGGGCATCCATATGACTGCTTCTCCATGAAAAAGCCCTTTCCGTCTACGAAGAGTCTCACACAAGAGAAAATATTTTGTCCCTGAGAAATAAACAATACATAAACCAATTCTCAGGTAACTAACAATGTCAGTTCTTGTAAACCTCCCTCTTTAGTTCAATGTATCTGTTCTTCAAAATACTTTCAATGCCATTTGAATACTGCCATCCTTCCGGAAGTATAAGAGAAAATGAGTGCTGTTTGAAGACTGCAACTACCCATTTGCATTAAAATGTACCAACTGATCCTTGGAGGAAGAGAAGCATATGGGTGTGTTTTTCCGGAAGCTGAATTACTTATGAAAGCCAGTAGAAACTCATGGGTCAAAATCGATCTAGAACCAAGGATGTGGAGTTTCACAGTATGAAAAAATGAAGAGTCCAAATGACAGAAGCAGGTCAGCACTTAATTAACTCTACAGATTGTGAGAAACAGAAACATTAATGGTTAATAACTAAAACAACTGGCAATGTACAAAAGCAGTGGGTTTGAGGCAAGGTTTGCATCCCCTGCCCCCAAAAGAAGGGGAGGAGGAGAGTTTTTTGTGTGGTGGTGAAACCTCTGGTCAGACAGAGCAGATGAACACCCAGTACTGGAGGCCACAAGCTGGGTTTTGATCCAGAGAAGGGAGAAGGCAAATAAGAAGCAGACCATGCTGAGGTACAACAATGTTCTCCCTTACACAACTGGCTCGGGTGTAAAGCTTCCGGGGAAAGTACTGGGACATTACCACATGGGTCTGAGGGTATCCACCCCTTCTGGTGGGGCATAACTGGCTCAACTACACTGATATGTGAAGCAGCTGTCTTATTTTAGAAGATGTCATAGACCACCAAAGACCTCCAAAGTGCCCCCAGACTCATTTTTGGGGCCTTCCACCAAGGGACTAAGCATTATCCACAGTGTTCCATCAGATGCTGTAAAACTCCCACCCTGCCCCCAAAGGAAGTTACCTGGGCATTTCTACATCCCACATAAATCTGACTGTATATTAACCCATTGAACCCATTGAACTCTGTGTTTCATGGGCTTCCCCCACTTCTGACAGATCAAGACTGTGACCATCACTTCCAGTGGACTTGGAAACTATGTACTGATTTGAAAAACAAATCAGTGAGAAACACCAAGTCAGAATAACAACTTATTAGGAAAATTAAAAATGAAGGCAGAAAAAATACTGATCTAAACTGACAGAGTCAGAATACAACCTGACACCCTGTCAGTCAGGGTGTTGGTAGCAGTCCGGATGAAGTGGTCCTGTTGAAGCAGTGATCCTGTGGAAAAGAGTCTGATCTTCACCTGAAGGTCAGTGGTGTAGCTCTTATCCTCCAGGAGTCCCATAGGTAAGGGCTATCTGTGCTGCTCCAAACCTCTGATTATATACAGATGGAAATGCTCAGTTCCTCCTCCTGGGCGGAGCCTCTCACAATGGGATGGTGAGTCACGAGGCAAGGCATTGATGGGCCCATTAACAGGAGATAGTTGGTAGGAGTTATCTATGAGTCGTGTGGTGGGTCCTTGATTGCCCATTAAACAGAGACAGCTTCCAGAGGGAGTTATCAGGGATGAGTCATGGTAGCAGATAAGGAACACTGCCCCACCTATTTTAACAGCTTATGGAGATGGTGATGGAATGCATGCTTTTGGTTACGTGTTACATTGTAACCTAGGACACTGCAATAATCAAATCCGTCACTGGGCTCAGGGATGGTGATATTTTTCTACTCTTACCCTTTTTTCCTATTCTTATCCTTTCTTCCTCTTGATTTCTTTCCCTTACCCATTTTTGTAAGGGTTATTTTTATGCTTCTGTATTGTTCTATTACTACAGCTAATAATAGCCAATAATAACCTCCTCTCCATTACAACTAAATTATTCTAAAATAGAACTTGTATGTATATATCTGATGGGTTTTCAGTGCTGTTTCATTCTAATCTGCTCCAAGGGATCTATTAAAAAGAACCTAAGTTTACCCTCACCTTCTGGGGCAGGTTGTAACACAGATGAGCCTGTAGTGAAAATCAGCAGTGCAGACTCTGCATATCACACAAGATTGCATGGACAAATATTCCACACAACTTTTTCGGATAATATAATAATGTATGCTAAATTCTATCGTGGGTATAATATACATTCATAAATCTAACCCTTCAGTTACTCCATAATGTAGCAATTAATTAACTTTTTGTATTCGTGGTGTGATGCTAGAGGTCATAAGCATTTCTTTTGGGGATGCTCAAACTTATTATTTCATGGCATTCTTCTGCTTTGTCCACCATAATTCAGCACCAGTGAGTTTTTTCTGCAGAATTAATTGATTAGATATCTGAAGGTGGATTACAAAGGAGATGGGGAGCGACTCTTACATGCAAGAGCATATAGTGACAGGACAAGAAGGAATGGCTTCAAACTGAAAGAGAGTAGGTTTAGATTAGATACCAGGAAGAAATTTTTTACTGTGAGGGTGGTGAGGCACTGGAGCAGGTTGCCCAGAGAAGATGTGGATGCCACATCCCTAGAAGTGTTCAAGGTCAGGTTGGGCTTTGCATAACCTGGTCTAGTGGGAGGTGTTCCTGTCTGTGGAAGGGGTGTAGGAACTGGATGATCTTTAAAGTCCCTTCCAACCCAGGCCATTCTCTGATTCTATGAATCTATGTGGCACATTAGGAGGGTGTGAAACTGAAATTAGTGAGGTAGAGGAGCAAGACAGGCATTTTTCTGTGTACAGAACACTCTGCTGCTGAGCCCTCTGAAGTAAAGGAAAAGAAGCAAAGGACTCGGCTGAATGAAGACTGTGGCAAAATCCCACCCAAAACAAGAATGAATGAAAAAAGAAAACTGGATGAACCGCATTTGTCCTTGTGATTGGAAATAAGCATGATCTTATATTAATTGTTCTGGAAAGTTAAGAAGTTGTCATGTTTTGAATACCAATCTTTCATGTGTCTTTGCGTGGATGAATTTCTTAAAAGATGGGAAAGAAGCAAGCTTTCATAAGTAAGCTTTTTACACATTGGGAAAGGAACCATTTGGGAAGCACATTCAAAAAATTTGGATTTTGCTTTATTTCTCACAAACTGAAGGTCTCAGTTGTTGCAGCGCACTGCTTTGGCACAGATTCAAGGCTTTTGTCTATGACTGTTACTGCTGTGATTAACAAGTGCACTACACTTAACAGCTAAGCATAGGTCTGAGACTCTGAAATATCTTCCAGAACCAGATCTAAGAAAAGCCATCACCTTCCAATCTTTAGATTATTTTGTAAGACCTGCTTCATCACTCAAGCTTTCCCAAAGGGTCTGAGTGACACCAATAAAGTAAGATTATAAAACAGCAGTCATTCACTAAAAGGAGAGTGCAACAGGAGTGCAACAATCATTTTTCTTCAGAAAACAAAACTTATCTTTTTGTCTGGCATAAGGACAATTAATTACAACTTTTGAAATATTTGTAGTCGTGTTTTAATTTTGTAAAATTTTAGACAGTGATGTGACAAGTGCTTTGGAAATGTTAATAAACTGAGTATACAGTGGGATGGAGTGTGTGTGTGTGTGTGTGTGTGTGTGTGTGTTTTATAGATACATTCATTTAATATATTACATACACGTGGTGGTGTTATCCTTAGGAGCTCAGAGATGGGATTTATTAACCAAACATATATCCTTTATCTTCTTGCCAGTTATCTGCTGTCCATCTTGTCTTTGGTGAAGTTTATTCCAGCATTCAGATTTTTGATAAGCATGATTTTTCTCCTGAAATAAGGAAACAGAAATCCTAGGAGGTGGTCATGGTTTGTTTTGGTTTTGGTGGCTTTTTTCCACACTACTCCTTCCTCCCCAAATTATACCTGCCTGAAGATTGTAGTGAACAAGAGTTGGTTTGCATTCCCTGATAGGTTGTCCCACACGTACAAAAAATCCCACCTGTCAACACAGTATCTACATCTAAACAGTTTAAGCATTCATGCTAAATATGTCAACTAATAAAAAATAATTTCTCAATTTACCATAACTTTTCAAGGCTTACTTCTAAGCATTAAATGTACTTTAATTATTCAAGGCATTAAAACCCCAAAAAGATAATGAAGGTTTTAGTTTAATTTATGACTGTACTTCCTTATATACCCTAAAAAAACTTATTAAACAGATCTAATCGGAATGAAAAGCAAATACCCTAAATGAGACTACATTCCATTCACCCATGTATAACTGTCGATGCAATAAATAATGTGAATAACTTAGACTTTAAAAGCCTAAAATAAGGGAGGGTGGAATTCACACATGAGTGCACACACACACACTATAGAGGAGGTTACTGTGAGAAGCTGCTAAAAGTTTCTGCCCTGTCCAACGGAGCTGGTGACAACCAGCTCCAAGCTAGACCTGCCACTAGCCAAGGCTGAGCCAATCAGCAACAGTGGTAGTGGCAACTCTGGGATAACGGATTAAAGAAGGGAGAAAAAGTTATGGCACAGCACAACTGCAGACAGAGAAGAGGGGAGTGAGAACATGTGAGAGGAACAGCCCTGCAGACACCAAGGTCAGTGAAGGAGGAGGAGGAGGTGCTCCAGGCACCAGAATAGAGATTCCCCTACAGCCTGCAATGAAGACCGTGGTGAGGTAGCTGTGCCCCTGCAGCCCACAGAGGACGCCAGGCCGGGGCAAGTGGACACCCAAAGTAGGATGTGACACTGGTGTACAGCCTGCACCGGAGCAAGCTCCTGGGAGCACTTGTGGCCTCATGGAGAAGGGAACCCACACTGGAGCAGGTTTGCTGGCAGGACTTGAGATCCCACAGGGGAACCATGCTGGAGTGGTCTGTTCCTGAAGGACTGCACCCTGTGGAAGGGAACCATGCTGGAGCAGCTCATGAAGAACTTCAGCCGATGGGAAGAATGTGCGTTGAAGCAGTTCATGGAGGACTGTCTGCCATGGGAGGGACGCTGTACTGGAGTAGGAAAAAAGTGTGAGGAGTCCTCCCACTGAGGGGGAAGGAGTGGCAGAGACAACATGTGATCAACTGACTGCAGCCCCCATCCCCCATCTCCCTGTGCTTCTGGGAGTGAAGAGGTAGAGAAAATGGGGAGTGAAGTTTAGCCAATGAAGAAGGGAGAGGTGGGGAGAAAGGTTTACAAGATTTGGTTTTACTTCACATTATCCTACACTGATTCCACTAGTAATAAATTCAATTCATTTCCCAAGGCTGTTTTGCTCGTGACGGTAATTAGCGAGTGATCTGTCCGTGTCTTGATCCATGAACCTTTCACTGTATTTTCTCTCTCCTGTCCAGCTAAGGAGGGCAGTGACAGAGCAGGTTGGTGGACACCTGGTGTCTAGCTAGGGTCATCCCACCACAGGATTCAATGCACTTATTCCAAAATACCTGTGACAAGACCTTTGCGCCATACCACTATTTTAGTCATGACAACACAGTGAATGAGACCAGACAGCTGGAAAATTATATTCCATTTTAGGAAGCTGACCACTACACCGATATTTTGAGCAGTCAGAAGAAGCGAGGAATCTGCTTTTATTAGGTCTACAGTTCTAGCAGTCCTGAAGTGTAGCCAGATATAGCTAAGGTGCTAAAGAAGAAGGGCAGCAACACAAATTCGCTGCAATAGAGCAGAGCTGGAAAAGGAGCATATGGTGAGCAGGATGGATATAATTTCTATCTCAGCAGTGTTCAGGCGGCAGGCTTAACTAGAACATTCATTTTTCTGGTGAAACTAACAGGCACCCAATACTGGGTTGATTGTTCTCTTCGAGGATGGGTGGAAATTTCAAGCTGAGCAGGAAAACAGTTCTTTGCTTTACTAATGTAGAATACACTGCTATGAAAAAGGGGCTCTTTAAGACCTTCTAGGCCTTCTACAGTAGACCACATCACATGGGGTCCACTTTAATATATTAATATCTTCATACACCTTCACATCACCTTCACAGTGCTGATGTGGATCACTTGCCAAAGAAGGATTCTAAAATCCCTTTTTCATTTGATATTTTCTCATCCTTATTTCCCTGAAAGCCCCTGTACTTTCTGAACTCTAACCCCAGATACCATCGCTTTCCATTTTCTCTTTGAAATAAAATGTTAATGAGCTGCCATAATGCAAAACATATAACATATAATGTATAACGAAAGAGAAGAAAAATGTATTACCTGCTTCACTTATTTGCTTCACAACAGCTGGATACAGCATCCTAAGAGATTTTAGTTCATTTAAAAACATGTCTGATGTTATCAGCAACACTTCATTCGAAGGTCACCATTGTTCAGCTGAATTTTTTTTTGTTAAAGAACTATTTTGCTGACCACTGTGCACTATCACCTAGATAAGAACCAAACCCTTCATTACTCAAGCTGCAAAAATCTTTACAGATTCCTTCTCTGTATTCTGCAACACGGAAACCACATGCATTAGGTCACCAGGCCAGCTTGAGCTGTCCAAAGTAGGAGATACACATATGACAACCAGTGTACATAACCTTTTTACTTGCTCATTTAAATGAGTTGTATATGGAAGAAAATATTACAGGAAAGATTGCTAATATGATTCAAGACATTAATTCTGTCTTCTGAAATTTGTAAAAGCCATGTCAACAAAAAAAGTAATGTTTAGTTATGTTTCATAGATATTTACAGCGGACTAAAATCTAGATATTCCAGCTGAGGTTAGCTTCCTCCTGTGGTCACCACTGTAAACCTTTCACAGGGCAAACTGTACACATGGAGGTTGAAAATAGAAAATACAAGACGAGATGAAACACTATTGCCAGGAACAGAAGAAAACATACATTATGAAAGTATCTAAATAACAGGCCATTAATACAAGATGAAAAAAGCACTAAAGAAAGTAAGGGGGAAGGAGTAGATATCATGAGTGCAAAGTCTATGGTCCTTTCAGTATTGCTTGAAAGCACACTTGTCATCAAAGTAGTAGTACGTGACAATGCAGTGCTACTACAAGTTGGAGATTATTTTGTGACAGGAAAATGAGAAAAGTAATTGCATAATACAGAAAAGCTTTTCTAAGCGAGCACCTGTTTTATGACATATAATAAGATCATCATCGGTGAATATAGTGAATTCTGTTAATAGGCAAGTGTTGTGGTTTAATGTCACCCAGCAACCAAGCATCCCACATCCTCTCCCCTGGTGGGATGAGGGAGACAAATGGAAGGGTAAAAGCTAGAAAATTCTCAAGTGGAGACAGACTGTTTAATAGGGAGAAGCAAAAGTCTCACATGTAACCAAAGCAATACAAGGAATTCATTCACCAGTTTCCATGGGCAGGCAGGTGTTCAGCCATCTCCAGGACAGCAGGGCCCCATTAGGCCTCACAGTGACTTGGGAAGACGAACACCATCACTCCAAATGTCCCCTCCTTCCTTCTTCCTCTAGCTTTATAACCTGAGCGTGACACCACATTGTGTGGGGTCAGTTGTCCTGACCACCCTCCCAGCTCCTTGCACACCCCCAGCCTCCTCACTGCTGGGGTGGGTGAGGAGCAGCAAAGGCCTGGGCTCTGTGTAAGCTCTGCTCAGCAGCAACAAAAACATCCCTGTGTTATAAATCCTGTTTCCAGCACAAATCAAAAATATAGCCCCATACTAGCTATTAGGGAAAAAATTAACTGTATCACAGCTCAAACCAGTACAGCAAGAAATCATTTTCTCTACCATCCCTTGCTTATTTGCACGAAAGACAAGTTATAAATCATTAAGCACTTTTTAGATAGGATTTTTTTTTTCCAAAACTGTCTACTTCCTGCACATTCTTTTCATCTGTCGTTGAAACACATTTTATTACAAATGAAAAGGAGCTGACTCAGCTCCCCCACACCAATTTTACAATACCATGACAATACCATAAGAATGCTGAGTTGTCAACGCCTCACACTGATGCAAATGGAGTTACGCTGTGATTTCATTACATTCACAGTTGCTGTTTTAGAGGGAAGATGTAGGGGCAGGGTATTCTTTTCCCTTAGAAAACTGGTATTTTTCATAAAATAATGAAAAAAGCCAAACAACGATCTCCTCTACCCCATGAAGGAAAAATGGAAATGTGTGTGTGGTATGCTAGATACCTGTTCCTAGAGACACAGGTCAACTGTTACTGGACTCACTTTTTTTGGGGTGTACCTCCTTCATCCTTTTTGTTGAATCACTATGACATGTACCTTGTAAGTCTCCACTTACAGTTTCTTTCAATTTACCTGAAAAAGTTGTGCATCTAGGAAGTGAAGAAAAGCAGAAAAAGAGGTTACTTTAAATAAAAATAATATAAAGCAAAATCTTTCCAGAACGAAGTTTATGACGTTTGTGAATTTCAATTTGCATGATACAGTAAAACAGCATACATTATACAGCGGTGTCAAATACACATGACAAGGGAGCAGGTGAATTGTTGAGTTGCTGAGGCATGTGAAATATGCTGCATTAGCTCAACTCTGCTTCCATTGAAGCTAGTGCCAGAGCGTAATTGCAAATACCATCACACACCTTTCAGAAAAATATTTTGAGAAGTCATCTACTCATCCAGGCTTACAAATGTGCTCATTTTCTTCACACAAGTGAAAAGAAAGAAGGCACAATACAAAAAAACCCAATCCATCTCGAATGCTACTCACAGTTCAGTGCTTTATCCACAACCTCTTACAGAATCCCAGAATCATTTAGGCTGTAAAAGATCTCTGAGCTCATTGAATCTAAACTTTGACAAAGCACCAATCTGTCAACTAGACCATGACACTAAATGCCATGTCTGTGGTTGGTAACTCCACCACTTCTCTGGGCAGTCCATTCCAATGCTTACCAACCCTTTCCATGAAGCAATAATTCCTGATGTTCAACCTGAACTTCTCCTGGTACAGCTTGAGGTCATTTCCTCTTGTCTTGTCAGTGGTTGCCTGGGAGAAGAGGCTGACCCCCATCTGGCTACAACCTCCTTTCAAGGGGTTGTAGAGAGTGATAAGGTTGTCCCTGAGACTCCTTTTCTCCAGGCTAAACAACCCCAGCTCCCTCAGCTGCTCCTCATATGACTTACCCTTCACCAGATTTGTTGCTCTACTTTGAACATACTCCAGAACCTCCACATCCTTTTTGAAGTAAGGGGCCCAGAACTGGACACAGAACTCAAGGTGTGACCTTACCAGGGACAATCACTGCCTGGTCCAGTTGGCCACACTGTTGCTGATACAGGCCAGGATGCCATTGGCCTTGGTCACCTGGGCACTGCTGGCTCATGTTCAGGTGCTGTTGACCAGCACCCTCAGGTGCTTTTCCACTGGGCTTCTTTCCAGCCACTCTGCCCAAGCCTGTAGCACTGCCCGGGGTTGTTGTAACCCAAGGGCAGGACCTGACACTTGGCCTTATTGAACCTCACACCATTGGCCTTGGCCCATCAATCCAGCCTGTCCAGATCCCTCTGCAGAGCCTTCCTGCCCTGCAGCAGATCAGCACTCCCACCCAACATGGTGTCATCCATTATCTTACTGAGGGTTCACTCAGTCCCTTCTTTCATATAATCAATAAAGATATTAGATAGGACTGGCCCCAGTACTGATCACTGGGGAACACAACCAGTGACTGTTAACCAGCTGGATGTGACATTATTCACCTTCACTCTCTGGGCTTGGCCATCCAGATACTTTTTTTAAAACAGCAAAGACTGCACCTGTCCAACTTTTCCACGAGAATGCTGTGGGAGACAGTGTCAAATGCTGTGCTGAATTCCAGGTGCATGACATCCACAGTCCTTCCCTTATCCACTAAGAAAGCCACCTGATCATAAAACTATTGAATTCTTGTGGTTCAGAATGAAACTAAAATTAGGAGAGACTGAAAAAGTGCTGACCTGAAATAGTTAGGAATTTCCCATTCTAGAGATATGAAAGAAGGTTTTGATAGAAGTGATGACAGATAGTTAAAATGGAACATTTTCAAAAATGTTTCATGGAACATACTGAAAATCTAACAAAGGAGAAATAGTTCAGCCAAATCTATATACCTTTAATAAAGACAATATTAACCTCATCTTGAACAAAAATTAAGGTCCCTCTTTCACATGTGTGTTTCAGACCAGTGAAGAGGTAAAGAAGTTTGCTTGGGGCTGATATATCATCAAGTTTCAAAAGGAGGATAGGTAACAATATTCATTTGAAAATGTTATAGTGCTCATTAGTTTAAATTAACTTGTTTCACCAGTACTAAACCAAATAAATGTAGGATATTCCCGAACACTGGAACATATTGCCCAGGGAGGTGGTGGGGTCTACATCCTTGGAGATGTTTAAAAGCCATCTGGACACAGCTCTACACAACCGGCTCTAGGTTTTCCTTCTGTAGCAAGGGATTTTAGACAAGAGAACCTCCATAGATTCTGTTTCTGCACTCAGTAGTGCAATGTCTTCTGCTTAGTGCAGAAGTAGTGCAGTATCTATTTAGAGATAAGAACAGTGAAATTAATTTACATCACTTTCTTGCTTAGGACAGAAAAAAACAAAGAATGCTATCATTCTTTGTTATTCCAAATTTTTTCAGACACTGTATACTTCAGTGTTTGTATATGGTTATAGTTTTAGAATATATTTAAGATTTCCGCCTCACTCTATTTTTGCAGATCTTCATTCATTTTCTGAAATATCTTAAAATCATCTGTCCTAGGTGTAAAAGACTTGTTTCAAGAATCTGAGCATAGAGCCTGGGACATCTTCAGGGGCCTTTTTTTCTCTCCTATCTCATACTCATTTTGGACTCTGACTAC
This sequence comes from Falcunculus frontatus, assembly GCA_013398115.1. Taxonomy (NCBI): domain Eukaryota; kingdom Metazoa; phylum Chordata; class Aves; order Passeriformes; genus Falcunculus; species Falcunculus frontatus. The sequence goes on from VZRV01010554.1 coordinate 277,749, forward strand.
AACTGTAAATTAGAATTGACATGAATGTATATTTTACAATAACTTGTAGTACGTTCTGTGCCAGTTGAAGGACCACATCCTGCCAACATTTAAGTGCATCCAGTCTATTCCTGAAAGTTAAGCCCGTCTCCCAAATTGTTCAGACCACTGTGGCCAAAGCCTTGTTTGAAACCTTTTCTATATTTGAAGCTATCTATAATTCTGCATACATTACTTCAGTCTCACCTTTTCTTGAATAGTGACCTTATCTAAAAATCTCATCCTGTTTGGTTTATTCCTGAACTACATAGGTTGAAGACTTGTCTTGCTGAAGATTAATGTCAAAAGCCTAGTGAAGTGAACAGCCTAAATAATGTTATATTCCTGAACTGTGATAAATGAAAAAACATAACTTTAAAAAGTTTTCTTGTACATGTTTAAACCCTTTGCAGGATGCAGACTACCTTACTTACTCTTCCAGAATTAGTCAATAGGATACCTTTAAAATGTATTCCTGCCACTTGGGACATTGATTCAGTCAGTATTCTACTAAAGTGTATGTAATTCAAACCTAAAAGCAATGCAACTTAATCTACTAACACAAGCAACTTTTCTCCTTTTCCATGCTAAAAGGAGAAAGAAGGAAGGAAGTAATAAGACCATGAGAACTGGTCTTATTGGGAGAGAAAATTACTTAACTCCATTATATGACCTTCTATATAAAACTGTACAATGAAAGTCATTAATGTATTTATATATATATTCCCAGCATCCCTTCACCATGTTGTTTTTCATGTCTTATGTAGTCAGTCAATAAATATCTGTTCTCATATTCACATATATTCACATATATTGTGCAGAAATGCCTCATTTTCCAGCATTTTTTCTCTCACGTCAAAGAATAAGCTTTGCCATATTCCGGGAAATGTAAACAAGGATGAAGTAAAGATCTTGAAGAAAAGGGAATAGGTGCAACATAAAAATCCATGAATTTATATGGAACAGATCATAAATTCTGGTTTTACTTTAAATAGTAGATTTATAGTGTATCTACATAGTACAAATAGTATACCTAGATAGAAAGCAGCTGCACACTTCATTCACCAAATTCAGCCATAAAACTGCCCCATGAACTTTACACATTATTAAAGAGATGAATTGGGTCTTTTGCTTGACTACAAAAATGGTAGGAAGAAACTCAACACATAAAACTATTTAACAAAAGCTTTCTCTGTCTGCACAAGTTAGTCTTTCTATTGTAATTTGTCGGGCTTAACTGGTCAAATATTTTTTCAATAGAAGCAAGCAATACTTTCTAAAGTAATTTTGAACATAGTGTTAGCTAAAAAAGGACTGAAAAGTTCACTTAAAAAGGAACATACTGAAAATGTACTGTTTAAAGGAAGAAACACACTGCTGGTCCTATTTTAAGAATTCAAAATATCTGTCTTCTAAAAATTCAGGGGAAAGGTCACAATTAATGTAATATTTGTAAAAGAAAATGTCTTTTTAGTTTTGTAGTTCACAATTATTTTAAATTGTATTTCCATTTTAAATAGTACTTAAGAAAGTAGTTATATTACTTTTTGGGGTCCTTCCCTTCAGCATGTTTTCTAATATCAATAGAATATAAAACACAGCATTTTCAAATGTGGCTATTCTCAGTTGTACTTGGTTAAAAAAAAGTCTTTTCAGGTCAATATAAAGCAAGCTATTTGAAATTTAAGGCATGCAATGTACACTGTAACAGCCTCACCAGATCGAACTAGCATTGCTTCATTGACCAATATTCCATAAAGAAGCCATGAAAAATCCTACTGCAGAAGAATGAGGAGGGTTTAAGAAACAAATTAGTGAGTGGCATCAGATAAATGAAAACCTATACTAGTAGTAGTAGAAGAGAGAGTACAACTATCTGAATGTAAGACCATCTTGATGTGCTTGAAGTTACATTACCCACAGCATGAGCATTTCTATTAAAGGTACCAACATATGAAAAACCACATACAAACAAACAAAAAAAACCCACAAGGGGGAAAAAATAACACACGTGTGGCATAAAGGAATTGATTGTGTTTGTTTCCTCTTTCCCCTTAACTCCTGGATTTGACAGAAGCATTCCCATAACTTGTGAAAATTTTGCATTAGACCAGCTATTCCTTAAAGAAGACGTTTTATCATTAGGTAGAAACACAAAAGGAGAAGCAGAGATATTCAGTCAGAAAATCAGTAGCAAACACAGTTCAATTTCATTCAATACCCAGAATTTCCACTCTTTTTTGCTCAAATTGTTACTGGGCTTTCTTTTTAATTTGACTTTTAGATTATATTATCCCATCCCTTGCCCACACACTTTGGATAAGAAAATTTATATAAGATATAGGCAAAAGTCAATATCATTGAAGTAAATACCCTTTTTCTTCCCCCCAAAAAATACTATTTACAAGTGTAATTCAAATGCAAAACAATATAAGCAAGGCTTCTGTTGTAAAACCCAGCCTGAAAGCAATGTACAAAATCTAGGGTGAACTTGCAGAGCTATTTGTAAATTCCATTTTCTGTACATTGGAACCAGAGCTATTCTGGTGTGTCAAGCCTCTGCTATTTTCATTGGAAGAAATCAAAGAACTAGAACTTATGTCTCTACCTGGTACATAAGAAAGAGAAGGAATCAGCTCAACAAAATATGTGAACTCCCTGGCTATAAATGAGAAAAATACTCAGACATCCACTGAAGTATTTTCCAGCCAATAAGTTAGCATCCAAAAATTCTTCTATGAAGAACTGTGCAAATTCTTTGCCTCTACAATCTGCTCAAACTGTCTTACACCTCATTTAGAGACATACATATAGATGTTATACAGTCTTGCTGAAGCTATGCACAGAGTACAGATATACCTTTAGAGATTCATATTTAAATTTCTCTCTGTTCCTTTATTCCACTGTTTCCTGTTACTTTCAGCCTAGCTGCCAGAGTAACTACTGTCTCACACATATCCTGGAAGACCAGGTAAATATATGTTCCTGGCCAGATGGGTTTTCAGTCCTCTCAGACAGACCACCTCTGTTGTTGGTGTAACTGGAGAGCTTTCATGTGTGGTTAAGGCTTAAAATTGAAACACTAAAAGGGTAGGATAGGACATAGCCTCAAACATCCCTGTTGGTATAGATAATTAGAATTAAGGAAAAGATCAGCACAACAGGGACCATTAAAATTTAACACAAGTTTAGGTCAGTAAAAGAAGCTTGATACATTAAAGCACAAGACAGCCATCAGATTGCCACATATTCTTAGAAGACAAACACAAAAGATGTTCACGGATTTCAAAGAAAAGGACAGAGAGAGGAAATGTCACAATTCCCAGAATCAATACCCTTTTCACTGTAGGTGAGATCACAGATTTTTAAGGAAGGAGCAACTAATGATGATCCATTAAGACACTTAAAACATTTTCTCTGTCAAGATGATGCAGAAATTTTAGAGCTAGGTACAGGCTTTACAATAAAACACATCTATGATGCTATCAAATGATTAAAGAGAAGAAAAATAGACTACTGAGACCTACGACAACATGCTCAATAAGTCTTCACAAAACACAATACTCATACCTGGAGGCTGACAAGTGAAGGCTGTCAATAAAGCTGTGACACATAGACAAAGTGGTGAGCTGAATCTCAGAAAAATCTTGCCTAAAGTTAGAAACACAATGAAAATCAGAATTTTTCTTTCACCACACAGCAATTCAAAGATATGCTTTAAGCTTTCAGAAAGCATGCGGTTCATTTTTCATATAGAGTTCTGCTCGATATATTGTCAGCAGGCTTATGGGGTGGAAGAAAAGTAGTTTAATATACTATGCTGTTAAATCTGTAAACCTGATCATTTTTAACTGTGTGTATTTAACATGTGTATAATTCCTTTAGACTGCTGTTGCTTCAATTATGATTTCACAGCTTTTATAGAGTCCTAAGCAAATATTATGTCAATATCATAAAATGGATGGGCTAATATTTTGCAGCTTTTCATTTTTCCTAGGGTTTACAATTTTCAAAAAGAGTTGATATTACAGTTTAATTTAAATGTTTGCAACACTCATTCAAAGGTTAAGATAGTAATCAGGTTGGGTTGACAGTACAAGTTACACCAAGGGAATGGCCTATCTTTTGCCCTTCTAGATCAGAGTCCATCCACAGCTATGGGGGACTCAGCACAAAGTGGCTGGCCCAAGTGTTTATTACACAGTGCTGCTTTTGATGCCACTGGCATCTCAACCAGTTGCACCATGATCCACACGGACATAAGCAAAGGGTCATAGTGAAGCCTTGAACAGATCACAGCAACTTTTAATCCATAAGAAACCAAGGAAGTTCATCCCTCTCTACATGGGTATTGTTTGAACAGGGCATGTCTTGGTTTGAAACAAATTGGGAGGAAACATCCTAATGAACATCCTCTAACAGAAGGCAGATTTCAGCAGCCCCTCCCCCACCAGGTTCGGAAAGAATTTTCTTGGAGGCAAGTGAAAAAGAGCTGTTTATTTAACAAGCAGGGTGCACACTGGCACCAGAGAACGAATAATGTTAAATAATAAAACCTCTTGCTGTGGAGAAGACCTGGAAGATTGAGTCCTTTCTGTCGGTGTGGCTCTGCTCTCTCCAGAGCTGGGGTGTGGCGTGGGCCCCTCTGGGCAGTGGTGTCGGCCCTCCCTGTGATGGTGTTCTGGACCAGAGCAAAGCTGAACAGTTCCAGGAGAAGAAGAAAAAGCCACAGTCCCAGGAAAACTTCCTTGCCTCAGCTAGCAGGCTAGCTAAAAAAGCGAAGAGTTTTAACTTTCCGTCTCTCTCCTGAGAAAAGGAGCTGAGAGCTGGGGAAAAACGGGAAGGTGCTGCCTCGGCTCTGCAGCAGCGAGAACACGGGGGAGTGTGAGTCCTTGAACACAAAACGTGCTGAAGAATTCTCTCGGCTTCCCCCCTTTTCCTCTTGGACCCAGCTTAAAGGCACAGAAAGGCACAGGATTCATGTCTGGGCATAGGGCAGACGATAGGGGGTACAGCATCATAAAGTCACTGCAAGACAGGGCAGTAAATAATTTAGTCATTTTTAAATAAATAAATAAATAATAAACATTAACAAGTATGTTACACATGTGCCAGCTGAAGAGACAGAAACTGTCAGACTAGAAATTCAGACTAAACTGTCTAGCTTGACATTTTTACATCAGGTCTTAGTGCCTCTCTTTGGAGATGGAGCCTTCTGCTTTTTATATAAACACAAATGCCTGTGAGATCGTAGATATTAAAAAAAGTCACACATTTGACTCATTATAAACCACCACCTCAAAAACACTTCAGCACACTTCTTTTGTTCCTGTTTTCCTTATTCTAGTTAAAATACATAGACAATAAATCAGGAAAACCAACTTCTGGGCACATACATTTTTAGTAGGTAGTTGCGATTAACTGAAATATAAGGAAAAGTGGGAATGAAACACACAAAAAATTCTTATGTTTCAACCTACTACTTATGCAATGACATTCACTAATAACTCCTGCTTCTTAAAACTTGTGTGTGATGCAATAGGATCTCTAAGATAGAGCAATCAATAGATCTGATTTTCCTGTGTACTTTGTGTTGTAATGTTATTCTGTGATGCTTAGATTCAAACTTTTTCTGTGAGATGTTTGTTAAAATGCCCAAACACTTGAGCATCTTCTAAAAAGACTGGCAAAGAAAATTGAGGTGGTTAGACGATTTGTTTAAGGAAAATAAAGAACTGTTACCAGAAGTGTATTTTGAATGCATTTACTTGCTTTGGGATTTTTCAATGGCTAAATTCATGGAAGTGAGGCGAGTACAGGACATAGAACATTTTCATGCCACCTGTTGCTAGACTGAATTACTTAAATGACTATCACAAAAGGGAAAAGAAGGTTATGAAATTACAGAAGATCAAAAGAAGAGCTAATATACTTTCCATATATTCTGCAATACATAACAAATTCATAAAATTAAATTTAGATTCTTTACAAAACGCTTTGCTGGAGAAGATACTCTTATCTGCAACATAAAAAGCATTCTTCACTAGAGAAGCAAAAAAAGAAACCTCACAGATCTTCCTAGCACTCCCTCTTGTCCAGCTTTTATAGTTCCAAGTAGCTCACAAGCAAATTACAGGAATTATTGATTCTTTTTGCTAGAATAGCAGCACATTCCCAGCTCCTTTAAAAGACTCTTATCTACACCTTTAAAACTCCTCTTATATACACTCACCAATCACTGAGAGAACTATGAAAAAAGGATTAGAACTGTACATTTTCAGATGGGCAAATACATTCTCTCACAGCACCTAGTAGTCTGGTGGGTAAAAATCAGAGACCACAGCACTAATGAACCTTGTAGTCGGTGTCTACTGCTGGCCCTCTGATCAAGAGGAGCCTTTTGATGGAACCGTCTTGCTCCACCTACAGGAGGCATCCATGTGCAGGCTCCTGGAGAACTTCAACCACCTCCACAGCTTCTAGGACAGTAGCATGGTGAGTTGCCAGGAGATTCCTGGAATGCATGGAGGAAAAACCTCCTGACCCAAGTAAAAGACGGCCTTACCAGAGGGGGTTCAGTACTGGATCTGTTGGTCACCAATGTGATCTAATTGAGGGTGTCAAGATGGGAGGCAGCCCGGGCTGCAGTCACCATGCCTTGGTGGAGTTCACAGTCCAGAGGAATATGGGTCAGGAAAGAGGTAAAGATAGGCACCTGAGATCTAAGAAAGCCAGCTTTCAGCTCTTCAATGAGATAGTCCATAGGATCCCCTGAAAGCCTCCTCAGGGACAAGAGAGAGAAACACAGCTGGCAGATCTCTGTAAGAGAGCAAGAGCTTGCAATCCCCAGGAGCAAGAAATCAGACAAGAAAGGCAGGAGACTGGCATGGCTGAGCAGGCAACTGCTGGTCAAACTAAAAGGAAAGAAGCAAATGCAGAAACAGTGGAAAGAAGGACACATAACCCGGGAAGAGCATAGAGACAAAGTTTGGTTGTGTAGGGATGGGGTGAGGAAGGCCAAGGCACAGCTGGAACTGAACCTGGCAAGGGACACAAAGAACAACAGGAAAGGCTTCTACAGGTATGTCAGCCAGAAAAGGGAGGTCAGAGGAGGTGTGTCCCCTGACAGACAATGCTGGTACACTGGTAACAGCAACTGAGGAGGAGGCCAAGGTACTCAACAACTTCTTTAGCTGCAGTCTTCAATGGTAACCCCTCTTCCCACTTCGAGTGGATGGAGAGCAAGATGGGGACAGGGGGAGCAACAACTTCTTACCAGTGGGAAGTAGTGACTGATTTTCTCATTTTGTTTTGCGTGCACATGTAGCTTTTATCTATTAAACTGTCTTTATCTCAACTCTAGAGTTTTTTGCACTTTTACAGTTCTGATTCTCCCTCCAATCCCATTGGTATGAAGTGAGCAAGGAGCTCAGGCAAAAAAAGTACAGGAAGATATTTCATGCGTCAAACCACAAAATGCAATTTCCTTTTCTGATCTTCTGAGGAATAAGCCAAGTAGCCTTATCTTGCTTCTCCTATATAATGACATTATAGGAAAAGCAAGATAAAGACAACTTTTTGTTCAGAACGCACCACTTAGACAACCATTATCTGCTATAGTAATACCATGAAGCACAAGGCATAGCAGAGAGCTTAAATCAATTACAATATTAATTACACTAATTATGCATGTTATAAGTAATATCTATTTCAAATGTTTGATTCAAATACACTTGGGAAGTGGAAGATGATTCATTTGCTCATTCTTTATCACAATACCCTTTATTTTGTTGTGCTCTTTGTGTTGGTGTTTAAACAAGTGAAATTAAATGTGGCCATTTAGTGTTGTAAATTATAACGCCAAATATCTCCTATATTGAGGCTATCATGCAAGTATTAAATACAGTCCTCACTGTTGCAATCAATACAATTATTTATTCCAGTTAAAATCAGATTACTTTCTGAGACAGAAAACAAACAAACAAAACTTGAACAGTTGCATCTGATTTTTTATTTGTATGAAGCACTTCAGATTTTGCAAGAAGATGATAAATGAGTTTGATGGCACTACAGACAGTGGGCCTGGAAAGTTGCACATTTACACTTTAAGGTACTCATTATAAGGTATAGTATTGTGTAAACTTTTGCTTTAATACTCTGTCTTACCTTGTAACAGAAAATTATTTGGTAACTACAAGAAAATAGTAGCATATAGAGATGATGACGATGATAATGATGACGATGCTTTATTTGCCTTGTATGGATCATATTTGTCAACTGCCATGAGAATCATTATGTGCTCAAGGACCACAGTTTAGCTGAACAGGGACATCTCAGATCATTCACTGATTTAAATAAAACAAAACTAAAAAATTAGTGTAAAAGCCTAATTTTTTTACAATATATCCGGATCTCTCTCTGTACCTTTTTCCTTCCTGCATTGATTGGGTTGCATGTAGGTTCTATTTGCTAGACTAATACTGAGATGTCACCTTCTGTCCTTTGATAATAAAATACAAACGATTTCTCTACATATTCAAAATTAAAATCTGTATTAATGCAAAAATCAGAAATAGATAATGGGTAAAAACAGGCTCAATTTTGCAGCAAGAGAATTTCTTAACTACCAGAATATGAAAATATGCTCTTAATATTAAAACAAAAATGGAACAGATAAAGGCAAGATCTAATCTTTAAACATTTCAGTCAATATGAAGGCTGAACGGTAGTTTTTGTTTTTCCCAGAGTCAAGAAATATAGTCTTGGAATTTCATATATAACCATTATTTTGGCTTTCATATTTGCCTGTTTTTTCTTTGCATTGAAGCACAATCAGTCTAAAGAGCACTAAGCAGTTTTATCAAGCATGTTCAAAGAAAGCAAAATTTCTCCTAAGAAATCCCGATTGTAAGTTTTGGCAAGAACTTTATAAGGCATCTTAAAGACTCATCAATCTAAGGCCATCAAAGTTACAGAAAACCAGTTCCAAACTTACAGAGAAGCAAAACATCCAGGAACTGTAAGGATTTGCCCTTTACTGGTGGAATGCCATTTTGCCATTTGTCAGATCAAATATGCAGAATTCAGAACAAGAATTAGTCTTTTCCCCAGTGCTGATGGGTTATTCTGAACCAGAATGATGGTGGCCTACTTTGAAAACTGCTTTGGGAGGAGGTCAATATAAAATTATAGCTTCAGTCCACATCCTGGCTTCATCAGGCCTGACAGATCTGTGGATACTGCTGTCAAAAAGATCTCTGTGGCAACAAGGTACCATAACCATGCATGGTTCTGGAAAGAAAAAGGGAAGGGCATGTGTCGGTGAGGTTTGAAGATAGAAGAATACACTTTCACTGCAGTAATCTTGTGCTTATTTAATTAAGGAATTTTTATGCTTCTTTATTTCAAACTAGAAAACATTTATGAAGACATCATTGCACTTACATCACAACTAAAAAACATGGATAACTGGGAGATACGGATAAATTTTCTTCCTTTATTGTCAGAGGGGAAATCAAAATCAGCTTTCTTGAAAAACATGATATGTTGTATGCAGAGCAACTACATGAATATTAGCAGAACTGTCCTCTGGATTTTTTCCAGGCAGGGTTACATTAATTAGTTTTTGCAACTGTGGAAAAAACCTCAACACATTAATTTGATGAAACTACTTGAGATTTACACCAAACTGAGAGAAGAGGATAGCCCATTGTGTAAAAAGGAGAGAGTCTTATTAGGATGTCATTTACTCTTCTCTAGCTGCAAATGAGATCTTCATTTCTGAATGTGAACAAAAGTCAATAATTTGCGATAATACAAGGAACATTAGGAAAAACACCCGCCTTCCTGGTGAGTTCTTAATTGTCTGAACATTTTCAGTGCCATTAAGCATCTCTTGTGCAGAAAGCAAGAGACTTCTTTCCTAAATGGCCTCTAAGAAAACACTTCTGGGACAGCACATTGCATTTAGGACACTCCAAAGCACATTTACTCTGCACAGAGCCTTCCCTTAAGAATATGCTGCATCCTTTTCTCACTTTTCTTTCTTAGTGCTTTTTACCACCCCACCAGAACCAGAGATCAGAGCTTCCCTGATGCCTCATCAGTAGGTTTTAGCTTTTCTTCACCTTCTCCAACATTTCACCCTTTGTTGTCTCATCATGGAGACTCAGATCCAGAACATGGCATGGAAAATTTCATCAATTTCTTCAGACTTGGACAAAGCTCTGTGGCTTCATGTTGTGTTGGGGGTACTCTCCCTGTACCTCCACGTCCTTGAGTTCCGTCTTTGCTCCACTCAAGGATCAGAAGGCATGAAAATGCCTTTCTCCTTTCATTTACAATTTGGGAATTGTACAGGGAAAACATGGGAAATCATTTCAAGCTCTTAATGTTTTCTTCAGTATTTCAGAACATCTTATCAGTATTCAAGAATACGCCTAAAGCTGTGTGAAGAAACAGATCAAGTTTTGCGAAGATTAAAAAGGGACTTTTACAATACTAAAAGAGTTCTCCAAAACGTGGTAGCTCTAGGATCGGGCTGCTCAAAGCCACATCCCACATGACCTTGAACACTTCCACAGGTGGAGCATCCACATCTCTGGGCTAATTCTTCCTGCATCTCACCACCTTCATTATAAAAACTTCTTTCTTATGCCCAATCTAAAGCTATATTCATTCTGTTTAAAATTGTTACCCTTTGTCCAGCCAATGCAAGTCTTAGTAAAATATTTGTCTTTCTTATATGCCAAATACACATATTATATATTGAAAGGCTGCAATAAGGTCTCCCTAGAGTCTTCTTTTCTCCAGGGGTGAACAACACCAGCTCTCTCAGCCTTTCTTCATAAGAGAGGTGCTACAGATCTCTGACAACTTTCAGGACCTTCCTCTGGACTGCTCCAAGGTCAATGCCTTTCCTGTACTGGGACCCCAGAGCTGGATGCAGTGTTCCAGGTGGGGTCTCACGAGAGCAGAGCAGAGGGGCAGAATCCCCTCCCTGGTCCTGCTGGCCACCCTGCTTTGGACACAGCCCAGGACACATTTGGCTTTCAAAGTTGAGCGTATATGGCCAGATCATGTCCAACTTTTTGCCCACCAATATGCCCAAGTCTATTACCACAGGGCTGATCTCAATCTCTTCATCATCTAGAACACGCACAGTATCCTTCCTATTAATGCAGGGTTCTAGTGACTGCAAAAAAGCCCCACTGTTTATGCTCTTGCTGTAATAATTTCAAATAAATTTGAATGTAAGTATCAATGGAATTTATTCAGCACCACAACATTCAAGAACTTTCTGTTTTGGTGCTACCTGGTCTACAGAGCAGTAAGGTATGTAGCGAATGTGTCATGCAATGAGCTTGAAGTCCTTTTTCTTTGGTCCATCTAATAATTAAAGAACAACAAATTACATTTTCTGCATACAGAGAAAAACCTTCCAATTTTTACTTTCCAAACTTTACAAACTTTTTGCCTGATCTTCTTTATAAACACCCTTACTTTGCCTGATAGTTGCTGAAAAGCACAGTCAAAATCAAGTGAATATCACTTAAGACTGTCAAGTTATTATGCTAAATTAAGCCTCACTACAATTTTCAGTAGGTTCATCTACAAGCAACAGTCTGGACAGTAATGTTTCAATCATCTTTTTAAGTTCTGTAACAGGAAAAGGTGTAGAAATATTAGGTTTCAAGGAAAAGACTGAATTATGTTAAGTCAGCAATACAGGCAGTGCTGGAAAATACTATGAATGTATCAGAAGCAGGAAAAGCCCAACAAAAAGGTGTTTATCCTTTCTTGTGTTATCCTCAACACGAGAAAGATATGGACCTGTTAAAGAAGGTCCAGAGAAGGAAACTAAGCATTCAGAGGGCTGGAGCACTTCTGTGAAAACAGGCTGAGAGAGCTGGGGTTGTTCAGCCTGGAGAAGAGAAGGCTGCAGGGAGCCCTCATTGTGGCCTGACAGTGTCTGAGGGAGGCTTGCAAAAAAAGTAGGGAGAGCAACTTTTTATATGGGCAGATAGTGACAAGGCAAGAGACAACGGTTTTAAATTGAAAGAGAGTAGGTTTGGATTAGATTCTAGGAAAAAAATTCTTCACTATGAGGATGATGAAGTACTGGAACAGGTTGCCCAGAGAAGATGTGGATCCCCCATCCCCGGAAGTGTTCAAGGCCATGGTTGGGACTTTGAGCAACCTGGTCTAGTGAAAGGTGTCTGCCTCTAGCAGGAGGGTTGAAACTAGATGATTTTTAAGGTCACTTCTAACCCATACCATTCTATAATTCTATGATTCTCTCTTTCTGGAGAATGAGCAAGATTATACAATTTTTTAGTTCAGCAATTTATCAGGTGTAATGATATGTAAAGTTTGATTGTTATTTTGCCATCATCTGAAACACGCTTATAAAGACATCCTCAGATCCATGTTCCTGGACTTCCTTTAGAAAATCTGTTCTCTGTTCCCTTCCACATAAGGAGTAAAAAGCTCTATACGAATGTTTTTTGTATCCTCTTGGAACACTGCTATTTCTAAAGAAATTACCACATAGGGCAAATTTATTGTCAGGAAAAGAATAGTCTAATTTGCTCTAAAATATTCATGCATTTAAAGGGGGAAAAAAGAAAGAGAGAGAAATAGGAGATCATATGGTTTCTTGACATAAACCTTTCCAAAGAACAGTAATGGAACTGGTACGATTTTTGTTGAGATTAAATATTCATGAAGTAGGTTTTATTGTTTTTAATTAGGGGTGAAGAAATAAATTGTAAGGAATAGTTTTCTGGGTCAGGTTGGTCTACATTTTTTTACTGTTGTTATCTCTGAATATATCAGTAATTCAAAGCTATTCATCAAATAATTACAGAAAAAATTCTTTGTCTGTCACTCATTTGTTGGCTGTTTGATCAGAATATTAAATGGTAACATTTGAATGGTTTTAACTGGTCATGTGATGCAGCTCCTTTTCTTCACTAGATGTGCTTTAATTAGTAAATTAAGCCAGAATTATTCATTGTGAAATTACATTGATTTCCTAGTTTGGTTTAGGCTGGTTTTGGTGATTCTCGAAAACGTGAGAAAAAAAATCCCAAGTAAGTAAATGCAAATATGACATAAATTCATTTAGTTTAATAATTGGACAATTTTCAGAAACTAAAGAGGATATGCATGCATCTGAATCATATTTTAATTTAATATAAGCATTGGAATAGTAAAAAAAGATTAAAAGAAACCATGATTGAAAAATATATGTAAATGAAGACAAAGTAATCAAGAAAAGTAAAGTAGTCAAGCAGAAAGTAAATATCCTTTATTTCCAATCAGAAAGTAATAGGAAAATTTGATGTGATCAAGCTATTTGTTTTACACAGTTCTGAGCACCAATGGCAAATAACATAACGGAAAACAATGTTAAACTGGAAATGAAAGTGATGTCATTATCAGTTACTTGAAATCCAGAAGAACCTGAAAGCCATTAGGACAATGAATATCACTATCATTCGATCTCTTAAGCCAACAGCTCAATAATAGCTCTGCAAAAGAGGTCACCATGCCCCACATTTTGATCCTACCAAAAAGCACAACAGCACTGCAGAAACTCGTAAAGGATTTGTTCCACAGGCTGGCAGCCCCTTGTGTGGTAAAGGAGAAGCCAGGAAAATGCATTCATAGCACTCCTGTGGCACAGAACAGTGATATCCAAATTAGCTGTGACAGATACTCTGGAATTAGTAGCAGGTATCTGCACTGCTGAGGCAGCATGCCTAAGTTTACCTGCCCTACTGAGAGGCATCACTGCACACCTTGTCCCTCTGCAGAAAACAGCGAGGTGTTTTCAGGCTGCACTCAAGGATGAAGACGGAAGGAGCTGGCTGGTGTCCATGTGAGGTTGCTCTCTAGCACATTGAAATGCTCTGGTGATAGGGGAAAGAATCCGAAATACAAAGGTTGTACCCACCTTCAAAAGGGCAAGGTCTGACGAACTACAGATTTGGCAGACAATTTAGTGCAAGGGAAAACCATGGAACAAGTCCTGCTGGAGCACAGGTCTGGGGACAACAGGGTGCACAAAATAGCCAGCATAGACTGACTGGGTGAACCACGTCAGTACTTGACAGTAGCACGGTTTTTGTCACCATCTCCCACAGTACTCTTCTACGCGGGGTTGTTATGGGCTGGATTGGTGTACCATCAGAAGAATAGAAAAAAAAGATTGGTTAATTTTACTCAAAAAGGGGTAGTTGATGGGTGATGCACTGCTTGTTAACTGGAAACGAGAGCTCCCACAGCAGCCTCTTATCAATGACCAGGGCAGGTGACAAGGTGCATGTCTGTCGTGTTTACAGGTGATCCCAAACTGTGGGGGACCAGATGATGCTTGTGACAGCAGAGTCCCTTTTCAGAGGAACTGAGATCAGTGGGAGGAAGGGGTTAACAGGGTCTCCATGATATTTGGGCCAGAGCACTGCAGCTCTGTCCCAGGAAGGCAGACCCCTGGAAGTGATGCCAGTGGGACTGGGAGTAGCTCTGGGGAGAAGGTCCTGATATATCTATGCATAGAACTTTGAACAAAATCAGTGTATTGAATTGTAGTTTTCTGCCATTTGAAATGAAATTTGCCTCTGTAGCAAGCATTATCCCCAACATGAACCCTGTTCTCAACACTAACCTTGTAGAGTCTGCACCACACCATGTATCTGCATAATTTCATCTTCTAGATCATGCACTTTTGTGGAGGTCCTTACTGCTTTTTTCTGAATAAATAATTTCTTTTTACATCATTTGTGCTTTGACAGCACTGACAGAAGGAGTCAACTTTCCATTGCCCATGATGTCTCCATGCACTGAAAATTTCTTGGTAACCTCTGGAGTAAGTAGTATTCCTATAAACTTCACCACCATTTAATCTTTTCCCACAGAAAGAATAACCGTGTCCCAAAGGCCACCATAGGGCTTTTTAGCCCTAAAAAAATAAAATTTTCACTTTAAGAATCATTTTACTGTCCCTTACATCTTTGTTTTTACAATTATTTGGGATGTACATGCATTTTTACAGTGTCTTGTCCAGAAAATATCTAGACAGCTATCTGGCTTTTGAGTTGAAAGCAGCCCAGTTCTCTGCCGATGACATCAACTAGCACATGCAAGCTCCAATGGTTTAGGTCTCATGCTTTAGAGAATTATGAAATAATTACATATCTCCTGCTCATCATTCGCTATTTGTAAGCTTTGTTTGATATATAAAATTCAGGAGGTGTAAGGGAAGAAATGGCCCTTGTAGCTTTTGATATATTATCTGCATTTATTTTCCAAGGTGCAGGTATTCATCAGTGACCACCACACCCTGTGAACTCTAGACATCTCTCCAGACTGCCAATTCCTCCTCTGACTGGCACACTCCAAGTCTGATATTTGAGGCACTCCACGCACAAATAGAAGCACAGGATACAATGTATTTTCTTTTCACACTTCAAGTAGGAGCCCCCCCCCACCAGCCTCAGTAAATTTGGTGTCAATTACTTCTGTTCTTTAATATCTGCATCAAACAGCTGGCAGTACAGGAAGAGAACAAAAGCGGCAGTAGCTGCTTCTTTCTGTTCGGGTTTTCAGACAAAGCAGCTGCCTTTCACTGCATTCATAAACAAACCATTCAACAAAAGCAAAGCTACTGAAGTGCTGCAGACTTTAACAACAGACATAGCCTACAAATATAAATTTTCCAGAGCATTCAGGTTTGCAACAACTTCTTTCTCTTAGGATTGCTTCCACATATGAATTTCACCACAGTTTGGTTGAGCTTAATATTTTCCTGTCTTCAAAACAAGAGCAAGATGTGGATTGCTTCTTCTGACTTACTCTCTGTCACTTGCATGGACTAGCATTCCTAATTTTTGTCTAACAATGCACTTGTGTAGATAGAATTAGGAGTTCATGAGAATCTGAGCAAAGAAAAAGAAAGAAATTTTACAATTTGCAGCAACTCACAGTGCTCCTAAGTGACCTCTCCTCAGCTGTGTATGCCACAGCACTCTAAACACATTTTTGCACCATTTTGATGATCATTTTCCCCGATGTCCCCTTTCTTGTGCTAACTTAAAGTTTAGCCTCCCATTTTTGCAAGCCTTGGGTTTTACTACTTAATGCTAGGCAGGAGCTCTGTATCTACAAAACTAGACTCAGATTATGTCTGGAACAGAGGGACATTTTAGCTCACACAGTTAAAATTGTATCCTGATTTTCATGGTCACCTATACAGGACCTGGACCTTGACTGTACCCTCCAGCTGTCTTCCAGTTGTTTCTCCCAGATTTTCTTCTCAGATAGCAACATTCTTGCTAGTTAGGCCGAACTTTCTTCTTCCACCATCCTGCTTCAGCAGGCAACTACATGGAGATTCAGGCTGTTAACTGTTCCAGAGTGAGAGAGAGCAAGCTTCTGTGCAGGCAGGTGCTCAGCAGAGAATCTTGACAGAAATGTTCTACACAATCTAGAGCAGCCAAGCTCTTTAAGCAGCAGAAGAACTGCTTTAAAGAAAAGAATGTATGAGGGAAGAGCTGCATTCCAATGCACTTCTCTATGAAGATACTTGAATTCATCCATAAAACAAAACATGTGACAAAATAGCTCTCATCAGCTCTGAAACCCGTGGGAAGATTAATTTATCAATATTGGGTTATTTTAATTACACAATCTGTCAAAATTATACAATGTTTTAAGGATTGAAAACAAAAAATATATGCAATACTATATTATGTTATATAATAGCACAATTAGTTATATGTATCATATTATATCAATTTAATGTATTTGGCTACAAAATTTCAATGCAATTAAGAGAAGAAAAAAATCTGTTCAGAAGTTTGGGATTTTTAATCAGCATTTAAAAGCTGATCAATACATCATATTGGAGTAGAAAAATGTGTTGAAAAGGGGAGGATGTACTTGACTCCAGTTAAATAATATTTGGGCTATATAGCAAGTAAAAAAATAAGATATACAGATTTTTATCTATAAACTGCTGAAATAGGCATTAGCTCCAGCAAACTCACAGCAATTGAGAATTTAGCCCTCGATACCTGAGTCAAAATGTTTGATCTTTCACAAACTGTTCAGTATTTACAGAACCCTGATTGTATTTAAATCAAAGGAAAATATTTCTAAACTCTTGCATTGGAATAGCAAAAAAAGATGGCTTCTCAAAGTGCTACAAGGGAAAGACTAATGCATTAAGCTTTGTGTTTTCTTATCAAGTTATTTGAGGACTTGAATCTGCTGCTAATCTGAAATAGTTTTAAATGGTATGAATAGAATATGCAGCTATGTATTCTACTAGACTAATCTAGACAAAGGCAAAATTTGCTATTCAAAGTGTGTCCTGCTTTTCTGTCTGGGGTAGAGTTAATTTTCCCCATAGTGGCTAGTATGGATCTGTGTTTTGGATTTGTGCTGAACAGGGATGGTACCAGAGGAAAGTTTTCATTACTGCTGAGCAGGGCTTCAGCAAAGGCTTTTTCTGCGTCTCACCCCCCCCACCAAGAAGACTGGGGGAAGGCAGTGGGGGAAGGAATGAAGCTGGGACAGGAAACAGGCAGCTGTTTCAGCTGATCGAAGGAATATCCCATGCCATATGGCATCATGTGCAGTAAAAAAAAGGAGGGATGAAATTGAAGGGGTGCTGCAGCTGAGGGACTAGGCTGGGCATCTGTTGGTTGGTGCTGAGCAATAGTATTACATTGCATCACTTATCTTTCTTGGGTCTTGTTTCTTCTCTGTGTTAATTTCCTTTTCACTACAATTAATAACATTATTTTTAATTTATTTTATTTCAATTATTAAGTTGTTTTTATCTCAACCTCCAAGTTTTCTCACTTTTACCCTACCAGTTCTTTCCCGTATGCCACAATGGGAGAATGAGCAAGTGGCTGTGTGAGTCTTCATTGTCAGCTGAGGTTACATCATGACAAAATGCAGCTGAAATAGCGTTGTGGTTGAGAAACTTCTCTTTTCACTACAAATTCAGATAACTCAAAAGTGACATTTTCAAAGGACTGTATAAAAAGCTATAGGGATTTTCTGAGTTGAGACGATGGCATCTGAAAGATATTTGCTGTTTCGTCTGTATCAGTTCAGAAGGTTTTCAGCAGTGAATTGAAGAATGAGAAATACCTTCTTGGCACACAACTACCAAATTGTTGTTGTGAAGTTTTCAGTAAGTCATTCATCCCAAAACATATTATCTTACGAAACTATCTCTGTAAAGGAAGTCTGTATTTCACATGGCTCAGAACTTGGTTTTTAAATTATAACTTTGAAAACACTTCAGCATCAAACTGTCTAAACAACAAAAAAAGTGTATACAATTTTTTTCATCCCTCATGAATACAGCGATTCCCTGAACAGATGAAATATACCAGACAGTGCCAACTTACAGTTTTGGGAAGCAACAGCACAGAAAAATGCATTTGCAATCCTACTTGAGGGTGAATTGAATCAGACATTATGTAGGTAAGTATCAGAAGAAGAGCATCAAGAGTCCTTCCTTGCTCAGAATATCCTTGTTCGGAAACAGATCACAGGCTTTTTAAGTATACTGTTTTATCTGGTTTGTTTAGTATCAGGTGAGGGTTAAAAGACTGGCTTTTCTCAGAGAGGTAGACTTTGGGTTCAGCCTTTCCTGTAATTTTTCTTTGAATATTTAAATTCATAGAATTGTAAAAGAATAGAAGAATGGTTTGGGTTGGAAGGGACCTTAAAGATCATCTAGCTCCCACCCCCTGCCATGGACAGGGACAACTCTCCACAAGAACAGGTTGCTCAAAACTTCATCCAGAGTGGCCTTGAACACTGCTGGGGATCATTATTTCTTTGGGCAACCTGTCCCAGTGCTTCACCACTCTCACAGTAAAGAATTTTTTCCTAACATCTAATATAAAACTGTCCTATGCCAGTCTATGCCATTCTCCCCTGTCCTGTCATTGCATACCCTTGGAAAAAGTCCCTCTACAGATTTCCTGTAAGCCCCCTTTAGGTACTGCAAGGCTGCTATAAGGTCTCTCCAGAGCCATCTCTTCTCCAGGCTGAACAACCCCAAGTTGCATCAAAGAATCAATATAATTTTGTAGGAATGTGAGAAAAGTAACTTTTTGCACCTGCTGTACATTATTTAAATTTTTACCTCTAAAACTGACTAGCAATTCATGCTACAGTCCTTGCAACATGATATAAAGGCTCCATTCACACACAACAGCCTCAACGCAGAGACCAGTGTACTCTAAAGTAGGAATCATTGCCTTAAAAATAGGGATACCTCTTGACAGCCTCTTGTAGCTGTCTCTCTGCAGACAGAATGTACTCTCTATACTCTCACTGCACAACAGCCATTCTTGGGCATGTCTGTGCAGGACCAGAATTGTATGTTCTACTTCACTGACTCAATAACCAGGAAATACAAATACTGCAACTTATCCTTAAAAATTGTTTTTAAGTGATTATGGAAGACCTATTTGAAGTAAAGAAACATATTCAATGAATTCAAGAATCTTCTTTTTGCAGCTGAGATGCAACAATGAATTTAATACAGTTTTCTACTACTAATTTATTTTTAACAAAAGATTTCTATGTGGTTTAGAATCACCTTTCCTCTTCCCCTCCTTCTCCTGATTCTCCATAATTTTCTAGTTGCAATTTGCTGGCTGATCCATCATACAATGGATACAAGACACAAATTGCAGTTTGTCTTACTGTTTGAAACCCAAGAGTTAACAGCTTCCAAGATCATAATTCATAATGCAATTACCAATGAGGGTAGTCATATCATTGTTTTCAAGTAAAAAGAACTTTTACTTGAACATTCGCAAGAGACAATGTGAATAATACCAGTCATATCTTTTGCCCAAAGAGATTGATTTGAATTTTTTTGTTATGTTATTCATCACATTTTTTCAGAATATATCTAGTATAAAAGCAAAGATAATGAATATATTTTGAGTCTGAAAATTAGATCTGTATCTAGGAAACAGAATCTGTAATCACAGCCATATGATTAAGTATTGTCTTATGAAATGAGATTAGCTCAGTCAGTTAGAGCATGATGCTAATAACACCAAGATTGTGGGTTCAATCCCTGTATGGGCAGTTCCCTTAAGGGTTGGATTTGATGGTCCTTGTGGGTCCCTTCCAACTCAACATATTCTGTGATCTCTGAATTGCAAAAGACCTTTTCTTTTTACATGAATTAAGATTCCATATACATTAAAAGATGATTCACACTAAGCACTTCAGCAAACAGATTTATAGCAATAAATCCATAATCAAACAACATCTTCAATGTGTCATTGGATTCACATCCTTGTCACATCACTTATAAGCAAAACTCAAAGTAGAGCATAAATCCACTGTTCTATGGAAAAAATAAGCTGGACCTCACTCGTTCAGACTTCAGTACCAGTTCAGAAGGCCACTGTAGTTAGTAATGCTCTGCATGTTTGCCAACAGTCTATTGCAGCTCAAGCATTAAGTTAGCAATATGGATTGGTTTAAGAAAAATATTCCTCTGAAGCCTTATTCTGCAGTAGAAGTTATATCTCCTCCATTCTCAGTAGGCATACACAGATTAGCAGCAGGTTGATTTTGTTCTGTTTCTCACCCTGTTTATGTTTTCCACACAACACCTTTTTATGTAGTAATTTGTCAATAAGCTATTTGGTATGGAAAGAGAGACTGCATCATTGGATTATACAAAGGAATTAATTTCCTTGAGCTGTACCATTTTTTTATGTTAGAGAAATGTATGAAAAACTGAGAGTACACTCTCTGATACCACTTTGCTCATCTCCAGAATCCTTCTCAAGAGCAAGAATCCACCCTGTCTTTTAACTCCAATTTTTAAAAAATTCTTATTTTGTTGCACTATCTATAAGAATAAATAGGTATATTATTCATGCTTTTCAAGTGCTGAAGAAATTACCAGGTATCATTAGTAGTGTCTGTATTCAACCACTAATGACTGCAGAGATGCTTATTCAACCAAGGAACATTTACATGCAGACTGCAGGAACTGAGCAAGACTTTGTTATGTCTCTGATAAAAGGAATTCATTTGACTGAAGGAAGAGTGACTTTAATTAGCTGTGCAAATGCCATTAATTCCAATTAATCTTCTCACAGTGTCAAAACCAGAATCCAGGGAGAAAATAAATTGCAATAAATCAATATAACTCTTGTTTCTACCAGGAACAGGTGCTTACAGAAAGAGGAATGTCTTTTATAGTTGTCCACATCAAGAAGTATTTAAACAAGACAGTAATTCAATACACCAACCCTCTCAATGATTTTTATAGACTATTTATATATCTCCTGAATTGCTTTCCATTTAATGGAAAGTAGTTAACTTAGTACTTTTGAGAAGCATTCCAGTAAGAAATTTGCTCAGAATACTCACAAGTACAACCAAGTTTTGTTTTGTTTTGCAGGGAAAAATGAGATGTGGATTTACAAGATAGCTGGTTCTATTAGCAAACCTTAGATAAGCACTAACTCGCACCTACTTTTCATGGGACAAATCAAGAAAACCAACTAGTCAACTGATGTTGCGGTCTGTAGTTTCTGCGTTGGCATGGTAAGCCGCAACCTTCCCGGAGAGCGCTGCAGGGCGGCATCGGGGAGAGAGCGGCTGTTCTGCTTCCCGTAGCCCTCCCGGGCGGCCCCACGCCCTTGCTCCGGCTGGCTGCCAGCTCCACAACACGGGAGCGATAAAGGAGGCGAGAAGGGTCTCTGCATGGGGACCACATGACTTTAATCACATGGTGAGGACCAGCTTCCCAGAGGCACAGAGGGCACATGGCATCCCGTTTTGGGTTTTATATGGGGACGAGGGGGGCGGGGAGAGCACGTGAACTACCGGGTTCAGGTTGCAGGGGCAGCACATGGGCAGAGTTGGGGTACCAGAACCAATGGAAAAAACTCGAGGGAGAGGCCAGGACAAGGGGCAGGGAAGGGAAAACAATATGGGAAGGGCAGAAACTTAGTAGGAAAAGGAGTAGGGAAATACAGCACTACAAACTGATTCTCCAATGTATCTTGAAAAGCTGTCTCTAAAAGAAAGCTCTTGGGTTTCTTTTAGACAGATCTTTGAAAACCATGACCATGAATTTTTAACCCTTGAGGACTTCCATGCTTCTGGTAGCAATGCATCAGATCTGTCACAGCTTCTCAGATTTCAAGAGCACTGTCTCAAAATCAGCACCAGCTTGCGCCTAAAAGAAGCCAAAATAAATCAAATTAATAATCTCAGAGACATGCCCCTGAAATTAAATTAAAAGAGTGCTCTGTGTGGGCAGGTAAGCAGGGAACATCTTCAATGTCTGAGAAATACTGCAGCCATCCTTTTGCAATAGTTCCCCTACGAGAATTTTTTCATACCACACTGCACAAGTGTGTGATGAATGTATAGAGGAAGATAACACTAAGATTACTTCTCAGGAACAAGGTCTGAAGGAAATAGAGAAATCAAACAAAACCTTCTCCTATAAAAGAGCCAAAGGGCTGGTTTTTTTACTGTAGAAGATTAGGAACTAACCTCCAAGATTTCAGAAAAAAAGAAACCTACCAAATTGAGCTACATAGCAGAGTTTCACAATGCACACTAAAAATCATGACCAAAAATACAATTTGGCCTCAGCTTTTGGTGTGTTTATACAGAGCCTTACCACTTCCAGTACCCAGGCAGATATCAGTGTTAGAATCTGCAACCACACATCACACAGTAACAGAATACCTTGGGTCACTGACATCTTCAAGTGGGCTTCCTTCTATTAATGCTGATTTATTTACTCACTGAACAGGATGGATTCAAAAAGACCAAAATTAGGTACAAGTGGCAACTCTCAGAGACATGAGGGCACCAATAGACTTTACTGGCCCTGTCCCCAGAGAAGTCCCTGGGTGGCAGCCTGTCTGGCCCACCCCACAGCTGCCCCAAGCCCCCACCCACTGTGGCACCATGGCTGGAGCAGGACACCAGCCAGGAGCACCTATGTCAAACCTCATAGCCATCCAGTTATCTCCTAATTATCTCCCACTTGTCTCCCTATTCTGGTTTATAGTACCTAATCACAGGTATGTGTAACCCAAATATTATTTTACAACCAAAACATCTATAGCACAACACACAGAGGCTACCCTCACTGTAACGCAGTTCAGGATCTGGGAAGAAAAGCCAACATGTTTTGAAATGCTTCAGTGGGAATAAGATAGTAATTTTCCTATCCTTTTATTTTTTATTTTGCATGATGATATTAAAGTATTATAGAACCATGGATTCATGGAATATCCTGGAAGATACCTACGAAAATCATCGAAGTCCATCAAAATCATCAAAGTCCAAGTCCTGTCCCTGCACAGAACCATATCAAGAATCATGCCATGTGCCTGCAAGTGTTGTCTGAATTCTTCTTGAATTCTGACATGCTTCAATTTGTGACCACATCCCTGGGGAGCCTGTTCCAGTGACTCACCAACCACTGGGTGAAGAATTTTTTCCTAATATTCTACTTAAACTTCCCCTGACACGATTTCATACCATTCCCTCATGTCCTCTCACTGGGCACCAGAGAGAAACTTGAACACATGCACAGAGCTGAGCTTTGTAGTTATGGTTATAGACTTGGTACTCACATAAATGTTATGAGCAAAACACTGATGACAGCAAAGCCTCTGTCCTTCTTGATATGTGTACCAAAACAGAATTAAAATCCTCTAAGATACTAGTCTGTACCAAATAAGTTTATTAAAGCTATATTTAATATAGTTAATAAATATTATACTGGTTTTTCCAAAGTCCTTTTTCTTCCAAGAGCAAATATACTGCCTTCTTTAAATCAGTGTCTTTAGTCATCTAATATCTTATAATCAAGATGAATATTCCCATCTGAGAAGGATGAAGCAGAAACTTTTGTTCTTTACAATAGTTTCTTAGCATGATTATGTGTCATGCTTTGTTTTCTTCTAAAAAAAATCTTCCTCAATTCAAAATGGCTTTTTGGTATTCAATATTGTTCCGTCTTGACCTCTCCTATTTTTAATATATGATTTAGTATATTCTGTTTCTTTTAGTATTGAGCAATGACAACAATGCTCAGTGATATTCTAAGGTTTTATGATGACATCAATCACCACAGATTCTGTTTACTAGGCTAAGAAAAAAGAAAAAATGAAAACAGAAAAAGAGACAGAGAATAAGACAGCAACTAGCATTTCACTTCAGAAAAAAAAAGTTTCCCTGATCTCAGCATGACTCCTAAAAATGAACAAAACCGATTGTGATTTCACTAGGAGAATATTATATGCAACTAAGTGTCTACTAGTAGCCAGACTAGTGAATTAGTGTGTGAAATAGAATTTAGCCATCATGATATCCAACTCATCTGTCTAATTATTAATCCCTGATTGGGTAAGAATTTCTATTCCCTAATTATGTTATTGAGACTTGCCACTGTAAGTCTGTAAGGAAAATGGAAGGTGAGAAACTTTTTAGTCATCTGAGAAGGAAGACACATATGTTGAAAAATGTGAGATCCACCACTAAGGGTCGGACGGAAAAAGAGTAGTAGAGTTAATTTTATCAGAAAGGGAGCAGAGAGTTCTTCATCAAAGAAAACTTTGGGGATTTAAGCTATTTCAGAAATATTTTACTTCATAATTAGCTCTTCTGCACACAAAGTGAATTCGACAGTATTCCAAGGGAAAGTCCAAAAAATTAATTCAGACTGCACACCGGTGACTTTCAATATAGTTTCTAGAATTTCTAATACACTTTATTAGAAAGATTAGAAAGATTAGAAAGATTAGAACTTTTTTTCCTGTTCCATCCTTGGCTAAAATGGCTAACTTAATTGATGAATTAAATAAAAAAAAAAGAAAAGAAGAAAAAAAAGACAAAGAAAAAGAAGTTTGCCAGTTTGAAGACAGTCATACTGTTCACAACTGCAAGATATCTTAGAATGGCAAAAATAGCCAAATGTACTGGTATCTGAGATTAGCAATTCTTTCCAGGTTTAGAGAATGAGATAAAAACTAACAAAAATTCACAGTTGTTACTTATCACAGCAAAATTTTTTATACAACAGCACTGAAAATCTTCCACATGGATGGTGACATTCTGATGGTTATAAACAGTATGGGATGACAGACCTAAACTTAGTAATATTTGCAACACAGGAGTTAGTGTCCCTGAATGAGGTACTGCTTTTAATTTTTTTTCTTTTAATTTTTTTCAGTGGTTTAAAGTCTTCTCAGGTTGATTTTTCTTTCCCCTTTCACTTTTCCCAGGCTGCATTATGTTGGTGTATTTCAATATGAGATTAAAAGATACAGATGTGCTGAACAAATGTGTGATATGGGACTCCAACAGCATTCATTCTCAAGTTCTATAACTGTAGCAGTCCATAGATCTTATACTCCTTACCCAGCTTCCTTCCTTCTGCAACAGCACACAAATCAGAATTACGTTAGTTACGAAGAAAAAAGGAGGAAAAAATTAGAAAAATATACACAGCCTAAGGAGCCACATTTCTGTCTCAAATCTGGAGTTATTCCACAATTTGTAACACCAGCCTAATCTTGAGCTGGCTTAGAACTACAAAATCTCATTGATCTATGTCCTTCCTTACATTAAATTATGAATTAGAATTTTATCTACAGTGCTTATTACATAAAATTACCTCTTTAAATATCTGATGCTGTACCAGTCTACACAGATGATTAAATATGCATGCAAACTTTTTCCTTAATAGATCCAATAAAATCTGTACACTTTCCTTCATGGCGGAAATCTGCCCAGGGCTAGGAGAGCTCAGAAAAAACAAAATCTACGTCCATAAATTATTATAAATCTGTGGGTTTGGAGTGAACATTTCACAAATCAGAATTCAATGGTATTGCAGAACACTAGTTCCGACCTTCATAAAGCTATCTAGCTTCATTACTTCCATAAAGAATTCAACTCAGACCTCAGCAGGATTCCTCCTCCTTGAAACTATTCATTCCAGCTGAATATATGTTGTTGATTTATTTTCATGTGTGTCATCTGCTCTGAGGATATGTCAGCAGTATCCAGCATGGCAAAAAGTGGTTTTATAATGAAGGTTCAGTTCTTGGCTTTACATAGGAAAACTCAACTAATCTAAATGTAGTAAAACCTATGTGTTTTAGAAATTGTGATGACAGTTATAGGAAATGTATAGCTGTTCAGTGACAGAGTAACACTTTTTTTTTTTGCTTTTTGGTTGTTCAATAACATATTCTTGTAGGTACAAAAGTTACAGAAAACTTTTATAAGTAGTAAGTTATACTCACCTCTCTACTTATATTGGTGCAATTGATGTTCTCATGGGAAAATATTGTTTCCGTATAACTAAAATAAAATAAAAGACAAAAAAATCCCCAAGATTATTATTTGATATACTATTGAGTATTTACTATGTTAAAAAAAGTCTCACGACCCTTCCCAAAATAACCTGCATATTTTGTTAGAGGGTATTTTAATATCTTGACCTCTTTATCCTTGTCATCGTAAATTGGGGCATTACCTTTGGCAATACTTTGACAGTAAGCATCTCCAGGAAATACAGATGTTGTAGCGTTGTCATTTATCTATTCCTTGTTCCTCTCCACTTCTTGTCTGGGGCTCATGATACATAATTTCTTTTTTCTTCTCATGCCTTCTCTGACTGTACATCATTTGAGATGTCATTTGAGCAAAAACACTCCTAAAATGTAGGGCTGAGCACCAGACTCTTTCACAGTCCCATGGTTTATTATGACACCGTCAGTAAATGCATCTCAAAATCAAACTAGCTATACATCAATAATCCAGGTATTTCTCAAGTCAAATTTAAGAACACCTAATTCTTTGATGCAGTCAACCATTTTGTTTTGTTTTCTCAGCATTCAAAAGGAAAACAACACATCTGGATATACATTTTTGAAACAATATTGTTAAATCTGGGCATTCAGTGAAAGTTCCCTGACTTCCTAGAAAAATCACAGGATTTAAAACAAAGAGCATATTTTAGAAAGGTACTTCAAGACAACTGCTACAATAACAAATTTCTTGCAAGAAATATATTGCTATCTGTTTCTCTTCAGACTTTAACGATGTCAGGTAGTTTATATGTCTTCCAGAGAAGACTATAAATCACTCTGAGTCTAAAGGCATTCCCCGTTAAGTTGAATTCCCCCAAAGCTTTAAAAGAGAATCACAGGACATCCAAATTATACAGAAAAAGAAACAGATTAACATTCCCCATACATATATTATACAAAGTACAGAAAACAGTACTTCCAGATGAACATGGATACCATTCCATAAGGATACCACGTGATTAGTCACGATTAGTCACGGTATGCCATAATTCTGAATTGCCCATGTCTTGCAAAGAAAACTTAACTGAATGTCATGATTAAACCATTACAAAAGTACAAGCTAAGGTATTTTTTTCCTCTGTGTTTGGATGATGGTTAGAGAGGGATAATATACAGATATTGAAACCTTGGTACCAGTTATCACCAGCATCTATGTCAAGTTTTCTTCACTAATATCACACATTTCAGTGAGCATGAACAGAATTACTACGTTTTTCCTGTCTGAGATTAGCTTTCTGCTCTCCTTCTTTTGCTCAGCATTTGGTTTACACACTAAAGCATAGAGGTTTTGTGCAATAGTCTTGGTAAAAGTGAAGTTGAAGAGCTTAGAGGCTAAGTGCTAGTGGAATGTACAAAGTGCATGGTAATTTGTTGTCTATGTTCCTTGTCATTGGAAGAATACATGGCAAGTGGCCTACAAAAACAGCTATTAACAGAATAGCTAAGGCAAAAGTCAGTGCTTTCCCTCACCACACACATTCTCAAAAGAGTACAACTGCAGAATAACTGGTGGCCAGCAAAACTGATAGCTGTGGTAAAAGGACTATAGAGCCACAATAATGAAGAAAAAAAAAAAACACCGAAAGTTAATTAGAAAGTACTTGAAAAAGTCAACTTGTTAATCAGATGGGACTAATGATATTCATGCTGGGAGAGGAAGGGAAACAAGTTAAATAAGCCAGAAAGCTATAGGTCAAGCTGCTTATGTTTGATTGCTGGAAAGTCCAGAAATGTTAATCAAGCAAATCATTCACACTCACCTGAAAGGTAATGATGTAGAACAAATTATTACTAGACTTTGGTAAAAACTAAGTGTTTAACTTTTTTGTGCATGAGAAGGTAGCTGTCTCACTCCCCACAGTACTGACATATGGTCTTGCCACAATCTCTTATGACATTTTTGGAGGAAAAACAAGAAAAAATGGTTCTTCAGGCACACATAGATCAAACTAGAATTTTAATTGTTTTAATTGGGGAACAAAATGTCGACATACATTAGAGAAAAATTTATCAATGCTTTCATGTCAAAGGAATGGAATAGGGAATTTATCAAGAAGTGTTTTCTGGAAATCTGTCAGGAATAATACAAACAAAAATTATTCTGACTTTGGGGGAGGCTGTGGGATTACTGACTTCTGAAGTTCTTTCAGCTGTACTTTTTTTGATTCTGTAATTACTGATATTCTTATCTACATTAATGCCCACACATTTTGAAATAAATCCTTTTAAGGGATCATTTTCAGGGATATCTTGTATTTTCCTTCTAAATTTTGAAAAGGAACACTTCCTTTAGTTGATGATAATTTTTTTGATAAAAGCAAATAATGAAAAGTGGTAAACCTATTTGCTTGCTTTCATGGCTAGGGTTCATTATCCAACAGGATTTTAAAAGGGTATGACCAGGAAGCATCAGTTATGCCAGGGGATTTTGTTCTCTTAATGGTGTCTTTTTGCATTCTGATTGCTGCGACACCAGTTAAGCAATAGGGTATTCAATTAATCATTCAAATAACAACATAGAATATATTTAAACTCTATACAGAATATCCTAGGTATATATATATTCTACAAATATGCTCCAGTCTTAGTGCATTTTAAGATTTGGCTGACATACTTTTGAGCAGATATTTTCATACTTTTTCTTACTCCTTACAGAAAAAAATATACATTCTTTCTGAGTATTACTTTGGTTTAGTTTGAAAATTTGGTGCTAATTTTTTTCACTTTTTTTGTAATATTTTCACATGACTTTACTGTCATTACCACAACCCTGGGGAATGAGAAAAAAATTTCTTACAGAAAAACCAGGCAAAGAGCTGACTTGAGTTTGTTTCTGTTCTGAGCATGACTCCAGTTATGCAGCTGAAGACTGCACTGTATGTAACGATGCATTTGAGATGCAATTAGCTCTACAGCATGCACACTGCATGTATACCATATCCTCTGTGTGACTGCACAGAATCTAATGGCAGCATGTGGAGACAAGGAATTTTCAATAGGATAAAGAATAATTTCATATTGGTTTTTCATTTATGCACCAGTATGAATGCATTACATCTATAGGTGCCACGGGTTTGGGTGGGTATTTTTGTTTGCAAAACCAAACAGCAAAATGACAGTATAGCTCAGAAAAGAAAGCCTTTTGAGTAGTACCAGCTAGTCATAAAGAAAAATCAATACAGAAAAACACTCTGAACTCAGGTTATAGACATATGTGACCTTGAGTGATCTAAAAAAAATGGCATCAGCAATCATAGCTAGGCTGTAACAAACTAAATGCTTTGGCTAGTCTTTTTGCCATGTTTTACAGGATACTCCTTTAAAGACCACCACCTTAAAAAGTAACAGCCAAACTAGCAATAAAAATGTTGATTTCAGTCAGATTGTTTTTAACAGTTGTGCAATGTAAGAGGAGATATCAGGAAGGTGGAAAGTTTGTAATGGAGTGGAAAACATGTCAGTGGTGTCTGTACCTAAGCAGTCAAAGGTTAAGATTAACTATTGACAAGCATGTGAATATGAAGTTTTGAGAGAGGATAGTAATTATTAAGATAAAATAACTGAACCACACCTGAAGTAACATGGAAGGAAAGGGGCAGATATTAAAAAAAAAAAAAAATAAAAAAATAAAAAAGCAGAGGATATTCATATCTGTGTGCTAAAGAAATTTACAACTATACTAACATTTTAGAAGGTTTACCTCATGTAATGATAATATGAGTAAGATATTAGCATAGTGTGGAAAGAAGAAAGAAAAAAAAAAGAAAGGAAAGAAGAAAGAAAAAAAGGAAAAAAGGGGGAAAATGAAAAAAAAAAGGGGGGAAGCAAGGAAGGAAGGAGGGAAAAGAAAGAAGAAGAAGAAAGAAAAAGAAAGAGAGGAAGAAAGAAAGATGGAAAACAGGATGATGAGGATGAAATCCATGTATAAATACAACTGCTGATGTAGCTAAAGTAGAAAGTTTGTATGTTTAATATAGAGAAGAAACTGAACTGACAGCTGAAGAAATGGAAAAAGACTGTCATTGAGTATAGTGGGCGTTCCTACGAAGGAATACCTTCCAGCATGGGAGACAAAGATGGCAACTAATAACAAACATCAGGTATTCTTGGCTTCTACAGATAACACAGAAAACTGAGTAC
Organism: Falcunculus frontatus; assembly: GCA_013398115.1. Classification (NCBI taxonomy): domain Eukaryota; kingdom Metazoa; phylum Chordata; class Aves; order Passeriformes; genus Falcunculus; species Falcunculus frontatus. The sequence goes on from VZRV01010554.1 coordinate 308,330, forward strand.
CCCATTGCACTTCTGCAAACACTGATTTCTGTACTTGATGTATGTGCATGTACATATATATTTGTGATTATCACTTCATGTATTTACAAAGAATGCAGCATGATGCTGGTAGAATTTCCTTCTCAGCTTGCAGAAGCCTACCTATGAGACCTGGGCTTAATCATAAAGTCTTCAATCTGTCCGTTGCCCTCCATATCATGTCACCAGTATAAATAAGAAGGGATTTATACAAGAGTTAACAAAGGAGTAAATGCAGAAGCCATCATGTAAGTATTATCAGTAACCAAGGGTATGAACAGTCAAATTTTGTCCAGTCACAGACCCATAGTACATCTGAAAAAGTAAGTGTTTTCCTTGGACTGATGCCCTCAAGGCTACAGGGGCCACTACCTATGAGAATGCATCCAGTGGTGAAGCGTTTCATACAAACTATGTGGATTTCTATACAGTTACTCGCGGTGTATGACACAGTCTCATCTAGTTGTTGTGAATGAGTTTGGAGATTGCAATTCTGCAGGACCAACTGCTGCACTCAGTCAAGGTTTGCTATGTTCCTGGACTAACAATCATATTAACTCCACTGACCCCATTATATATATCAAATCACAAAATCCAGGGGGTGGAAAATGAGGCTGAAATTCAATCAAAACACAACACAGATGAAAAGCCTGCAACTGTTGATCTCATGAGGTACAACCTTTAAAATAGACCTGAAGTACCATGCATTAAGTTATAGCAAATAATTAACAAATAATAAATTAGATTGCAAGATTCATATGTCAAATATTACCCCATAAACAGATACCAAAACATCTCTGCATTATTCCATTGGAACCAGAATTACTAATCCAATCTTAATGTCATGTGTCCATGTCTGAGTGACACTCAGTGGTGTTTTGTTAAATGATTATGACATTAGAGAAGGCCTAATTAAACAGTCCAAATTAAAAACAAAGGGGTGTACCATCAGCCATGAAAAAATGCCGTTTAAGCTGAGCAGTGGGTAAATGGAAGAGGGGGCAAAGAGAAATGTCTGGTCCTGGAACAGTTTTTCTTAGCAAGATTCTGCCTCTTGGTAGCTTCAGCCAGGATAGGCAAGTTTTATTTTTTAACACCTGGACAAAAAAGAAGTGGCATATCCTGGACACTCCGATTAATAAAAGAGACACAATATAGATTCAGGCATTAAGAGCCTGATCACACCCTCTGGTTCTCCATGATGAGTATGTATATTGGGAAAAAGAACGCTTGGGTTTCTGGACAGAAAAGTAGACCAAAGAGAGTGGTTCCTAAGTTTTCACAACACTTATAACTGAAAAGTATCTACCAGTGTCAACATCATGCTTTTCTTACTGCAAATATACAATTTCCAGTGAATGAAAACCCCATCTAAAACTGAATTGCTAAAAGCTGAGGATAATAAAAAAGTTTCCGTACTCGAGTGTAGATCCAGAAATACATAATTTTTAAAATATTTTTAGGCACTCCACAGACACCTACATATACATATAAATTGTTAATACCAAATAAAATCCACGATGGATTTTTCAGGCTCCAGGAAATGCACATTGAAATGTGCTACCTCAGGCAATGTGTCCTATTCTTGGGCAGTACAGACATTCTTCAAAACATGTGTACTGGCAGGACTCACATAGAAAAGTAATATATTCATTCATATGCATTTGATGGAGTCTGACATAAAAATTCATCAAGATGAAAAAGTTCTAAACCTGCAAAATTTTATGCCTATTTACACAGTAAAGTTAAAAAAAAAAGGTTTTAAAATGTCTGGTTCCTAATTTTCTTTAAAAAAACCCTTACCATCTTTTAGTCTTAGATTTTAATAACAACATTCAAAGCACACACATTTATCTGTCAAGCACTTTGGTCAGGGCAAAGTACAGACACAGGATAGGAATTAAATTTTATTTCATGTTTCTATGAAATAAAAATTCAAAAATTTTAACACCTTACCCACGAGAAAAAAGACACAGAAATAAAACTTCTCCTCTAACAACTGTATAAAGTTCCAAATTCTCATTTTTTGACATTGCATCTTTCTAGGGGGAAAAAAAAGGAAAATGGCTTATTATTTGAGATTCCACTGGTAGTAGCTAGAACCCTTGCAGTTTTCCAAGGAAAATCAGCAGCAAAATCCACAGCTGTTTTGACTTGGCATTTTTATTCTTAGTGTTACTGAAATATAACAAAATTTTAAATTACAGTAGGATATAGCACAAATGTCTTTTACAAGAGAAGAAACAGAAAATCATAACCTAGAAAAATATACTTTGGTATGATGATATTACATACATCAGGTATGTGTTAAAATTACTTGACCATGAGATAGGAAAACGCCAGTAGATAGTCCAGATGAAAAGAAAACCCATTTTAGTAAATTATATATGTAAACAGTACCACACTTAGACAGTTTTTGGTTCACAATGAGTATTCATCTGTTATCAATGCTGAAAAAACACCAGTGTCTAAGTATCAAATTGTGGGGGCCCAAATCCTGCTTCTCTCATTTCAGACTGGAAAATAGCTTGTGGGGCTGTTCTGGAGGCATGCTTACATCTGAGTGTGCTCAGGTTCTGGAGTCTAACAGGAGGAAAACTTCTGTTTTCTCTAAAAATATCAGCATATTTCCTTTGTAAAAGATTAGAGATAAATCTCAGAGCGCTAAAAAATCTCGTATATGTCAAACAAAGCCCCTCCTACATAATACATTAAAGGTTAAAGGGTATAATAAGTGAAGCTTCAAGGAGATATGTATCTGAAAGATCATGTCTGGGCAGACCTTGTACTTTTTAAATTGCTTGGCCACTCTGGCCTTCTAGCATCATAAATATGTAAGACAGAAAATAACAGTGAGAGACTGTGAAAATCACACAAATCAGTATAAGGGCTCTTTACTTCAGTAAAGATGTGTAGACATTTGTTCTGTAAAAATCTCATAAATCCACCTCCTATTTTAAGCCTTATCCACTTTTCCTTCCAACTTGTATTTCCATTTCCTTGCTTTGTCCTCTTGGAATGAAGAAAATCCTTTGGAATGAATTTGGGCTATGAATAGTACTTATACTAGTACAAGAAGTCGTTTCATGACTTTCATCTGAAGGGGGGAAAAAACCTAGCATAAGAGAATGCAAACAAGGAAGAGCCACTCATCTTCTATTTCCACATTTTATATAAATCTAAAAGCAGATTTTGATACAAGAAGACATTTTAATTTTCACCGGAAGATATCTTTGCAAAGAAAAATATGTAAAATTATAAATTGTTGAGGCTTGTGTCTCTTCATTCAATAATTTTACCCTAAGATAATAAAATCAAAGAAAAAAGCAGTCATGGACTAGATAATTTCTTTGAGCAAAAGATTTTGTAACAAAAGAACCATGCGCTTTTATGAATTCCATGAATACAAAAGAAGAGAAAATCATATGGCTGAAATATATTTTGGTCATCTTAATAGGCCTTCAAGTTAAAGGAAGGGTACTTTACAAGAAACTTGGGGGGAACTCATATAATCCTTGATACATGTTGCAGAATTTGTTAAATCTGATTTTCAGTCTGATTCATTTATGCCCACTTACTTTCAATGTCCTGACACTGTTTATTCACACATAAATGAACTTGTCTTGTACAATGCAAAAATAGCCAATGCAATCATAAGGAGGCATCTGAATGCTTACACCTCTAACCCCTCAGAATCATCTCCTCTCCTGATTTATCAAGCCAATTCTTGATGATTTATTTTAATAGGTGACCAGGGTTTCCACAAAATATATTGGTATGGTGCTCCAAATTTACAGTTCCCTAAAAAAAAAGATCCACATCTAATGTTTAGATCAAGCTGCAGACATCCCCAGTCCTCTAGTCTGCTGCTGCAATCAGTCAGAGCCCCAGCAAGATACACATAGCTGTTTCATGTTTTGGAGATGGAATAACTTAACCTTTTGAAAACAGCTTTAAATAATGAGGCTATGGAGGTATCCAGAGCTACAATAGGACAAGCTTAATCATTTTCTGTGAAAAACGGTAAATTTCAGACCACAAATCAATTGCACTTGCACAGTGGCACTTCAGAAGTCTAGATTATTACCATTACTCTACATTTCTCATACTGAAAGAAGAAAACCTTTCTTATGGGCAGACAAAAAAAGGAAAATCTGTATTTCAAGAAGCTCTCAGGCCAAATGCAGAGGTGTAAACCAATCTATTTTTCCTTACAGATTAATTGATATGTTAAAGAACCAGAATGGAAAGGTTGGTCCCATGCAAAGGTTTTCACAGAGGGATATGTGAATAATCTTGTTATAACTTGGATTTTCCAAGTTCTAACAGGGACCAGCCAAAGAAACCAGAGAGTGAAAAACTCAGTGAAAGGGGATTCCTACTGAAAAACAGGGAAGACAGGTTTTTTGTTGCCAAAAAAAAAAAAAAAAAATAAAAAAAGTCTTTAAAGCAGTGAGAAGAGTAGATGTTGAAATAGCTTTGGGGGTTGTGGAGATAATAGGTGTTTTTTCTTCAAACTGAGCACATAATCTCATATTCCCACGGTCACTCATTCCCTGATTTTTTGTGTGAAATCATAGTAAAATGTCTTGGTTAAGCAACAGTTTAAGGAAAAGGATTACTCCCAAGAGCACTAGCAGAAGGCTAGTCTGTCTCCTTCATTCATGGAGAGATACGGAAATTTTTCAAAAAGCCAAAAGAGGAAAGAGATTTAATTGAATTGTCTCCCATTTTAGATTGGAAAAAACTGAAAAAAGTTGAAAAGGGAAAAAGGAAATATTCCCTAAGAATCTCTGCAAGCAAGACAGATTTATGGGCATGAAAATTGTCTGTTCATGACAAACTTGAAAATTTATGTACAGGAAATATAACATCATTGACAAAATGATGTGATAAAAAGAGGGCATGGAACAGCAATGCATGTTTAGCAAATTTCCAACATTTTTTCGCTGTACTTTTATACAGAATGCTGATCACTTCAGTATTACTTCTCTGGTTTCATCATCACACTTTGTAATGCAAATTAGCGTGCTACAAACAATAAATGAAAGTTTGACACAGAAAATCTAATCACTGCGATGGTAATGGGGAATGTCTCACGCTTTAGGGATGATGTTCAGAACTACAAAACATCTTTTCGCTTTCTTTATTGTCTCTCACACTTTTATAAACTTGAAACTGAATCTGTACCTTAAAATACCTTGCACACATTTTTCTTCTTCTGCTTTTCATATTTTTTGGATGCTTGAAGAAGGAGGAGTCGATAAGATGGAATCTTTATTTAGATGCCACTGTGTGGAGGAAATCAAAGAGCTCTAAAATCTACTACTGAACAGGTTTTTATTAATTCATATACTTTTGTTGGATTGCTTTTGGAGAAAGAAATGATATATCAATTAAGAGGTATCATGTTAACAGTACAAAGAACAGTTGTTTCAGGATGCCACCCACCTCTCACTCTCAAGCACAATGAGAATGTCAGTCATGTTGAAGTTCTGTCATGATAGCCTACTGAAGTAACCCACAGTGTTCAGTTCCTGATGTAAGTCATGATCATCTGCTTCTTCACTGAAACTAAACATCAAACAGGCACACAAAGATCTCATTTTACCACGCATCCTGGCAAACAAAACCAAGAACAAACAAAGGCAGCTTTCTGAATGTTTAGCCTACGATTTCCCTGCCTGATCCTGTATTTTATCGTTCAAACCACAGTTGGACAAATATTTCTGAAGCTACCTGTAGAGAACATAGAGAGAATACACCTATCAAGCAGTAACAATTTTTGAACTATTCTTTTATGCTTCAGTAGGTCTTCCCCCTCATTAACTTAAAAGTACAGCCAAATTGAAGAATTGCATTCTCTCCATCTAATCTTTCATCCTTTTCTTGTCTGTCTTCATTGTTACCCTAACAATGCTCACATGTTGTTGCGGTGTGTAAACCGCAGCATGTGTATGTATACCTTCTAGAACATTCTTTGTACCTGAAAGCCCCATTAGTCCCTGGTTCTCCTGTCCCTCCCCTCTCCTTCCCCACTGGTTGTTGTGTCTCCACTCAGTACCTTCTCCGCCCCCTGGCCCTCACCCCATTGGTTTATGTTGCTCTATCTGCCTGTTTTACCACCCCCTATATAACCCTGGCCACCTCAGGGCCAGCCTGCTCTTCCTTCTCCTGGAGAACCAGGCACTAATGGGGCTTTAAGGCACAAAGAACATTCTAGAAGGTATATGTACACATGCTGCAGTTTACACACCGCAAGACTTACATATCTAAAATGAGTGTCAGAATTATAGAGCTGTTTATTGAGTGTTCAAGGGGGCTGTTGCATGGTAAAAGAGTTGGCAAACTACTTCAGACTGAGTAAAACTGTATTCTTCAAGGAAAGATGATAAATTATTTTAGGTCATACAGCTGTTCTTAAATTGGATATACATGAAGGAGACATGGTGATAGCAATATATTTCAAAGAACTCATGAGAATAAAAGAGTTCCAATACCACCTAGTGTCAGCTAGGTACACTGTCCTTCACTGAGCAAAATGGTGGAGAAAAAGGCAACCATAGTGTGGAGGCCTGAAAAGAAATCCTGGGGGTGAAAGAGAGGCTTCTGAAGAAAGGAGTAATATGCAATAAATTCATCAAAAATAGCTTCCTAGACTGAAGCTGGTTAAGAGAAATGACTACTGTGAAATGTAGCCTACAGAGCTAGCTTTTGGGGACCTTGCTAATAAAATGTAGCTTTTTCTTAACCTTTTGACAGTGAGATAATGCTGAAGGACAAAATCTTGAATGCTAAAGGTGAGATAGAATTAACTCACTGTTTTGGGATCCAAAATCCCTGGACTGAATTTTTCAGTTCCAGTGCAGTCTAGCTGTGCAACTGAACAAATGAATTCTTCTAATGCATCAATCCAGTTCATGTTAATCAACTCAAAATACTTCAAAAAGAAATTGCTTAAAAATTTTATTTCTTCTTCCTTCTTTTCTGCTTCTGAAATCTTGGTGGGAAAATGGATTTGTCCATGTTCTTTGAGATTACATAACATGCTATATAGGCAGTTAGGAGTTTAGGAGCTTCTGGAATAAAACAAAACACCTAGTTCTTTCTGGATATATTTTTCTGATATTAATTATAATAATTTATCATTTCATGAAGACGTATGTGAAGTTCTTGTTAACCAAAAACTTCATATCCAAATCCCTTTTCTAATTCTATATCTTATATTATTCTCTACTTACTGTTTCCTCTTGTAAACAAATACATTGCATATTTTACTATTGTATACCTAATTTAATATTTTAAACATTCTAATCCTGTAGAAAGAAACACATCCAGGGACAGAAGGTGTCAAAAAACTTTTCCTCACAACCTGACTGCTCTCCAGAACAAGATTATCTGTGATGACTGGTGCTGTTTTGTCAGTCAGACCTCATTTTGTTAGTGTCTCTCTCCTGGCTTCCTCCACCTTTCTCTTTTTTTCTTCCAATTCAGGACATTCTTATCCTTTAAACTGGAATCATGTCCTTGCTAACAATATCCCATACTCAACCAGTGTGTTTAAAACTTTCTTCATAGCACTGAATTTTCCATGTTCTCTTTACTAAAAAGTTACATTTGGTAACTTTTTTTTTAACTCACATTTTCCTACCATAAAGGTAACAAACAACATGAAAATTAAGCAAACTTGGAGGAGGTTTCTGTACAGGACTGCAAGTCTCCCATCCAACATATTTTCCTTTCTCCCAGAATCTGCTAAGGCTAATCCCTCTGTCCTCTGCTACTCAATTCCCAAAGCATAAATGACCACCCTGTAGGACTGACTTGGATTCTAGATTCTGTGGGAAAGGCTGTCCTGTGAGAAAAACAATTTCAACATAGAGAAGACAGTCAGAAAAGCAAATGCAAATAATTGTAGTTTTAAAAACACATAAATATATGTTAAAAAAATTAAATAAATAAATGAAGGGAACAATGTGTTTTCCGTATTGATTTTGCACAGTATAAGAGGAAAACAGTTCAATGTCATGGCAGAAATGTTAGAAATTTGGAAAATTCCCCTGCTCTCAGGGATGGGCAACCTCCAAGGTAGATTGACTGGGGACATCACAGACTTGCCTGTCCTGGATATTTTTAAAAGCAGTACTGAGAAAGAACCCTAGGAAAAAATGTGGCAAGGACACAATTATTCTTTCCTTTGAGCATGTCTCAAGTTTATAAGAGTGATGAAAGAATAATTATCAATCTGATAATACCTCAACAACCTGGCAGCCACACAGGGAAGATTTACATCTAGATGATTCAAGCTCCATTAGAAACTAATCAAAATCAAGCCAGTTCGAAGTTATTTTAAGGTAAATTATCAAGGTTAATGACCTGCATAAAATATTCATATTTTAATGTATTAACAGTTCTTTGGATGATTTTAAGCAATCCATTGTGGCTCTTATTGTATTCCGGACCAATAAATTTGTAACAGTAATAGCCATTACTGTAACAGGGTAACACTCATTTTCTGTTCTTGTATTACGGGATTCTTTTCAGTTGACAATTTTATTTAAACAGCTAATTTAAGGTAAGAAAAAATATTACAGACAGAACAGTTTTCTCTTTAAATCAACAAATTAAATCTCTTATTGACGGTAAGAGGTCTTTGTATTATTTGTACCAAGGAAAAAATAAAATTAAGATAATAAAAAGCCAACTTAACAGTCACCCACAGCAAACATGAAATTAGATCTCACAGAGCACTTTTTTGCTAGTGATCTCATCCGGAAAACTGGATGAGATTTTAACATCATAATTTCAGGGCAAATAGGGGAAAAGCAAATTCAGGTAGAGGATCTGATAGACTTCTAAAGCCGGTGCCCTTTAGTCACAACCTTTTGGTCTTCATCCCAGTGTCTCCAGCTGCAGCAGAATCCCATCGGAAGGCAGGTCCCTTTGGGGCTCTGCCTTTTGCCCTCTGGGCTTAACCCTCTATTGCTGTGTTAATTCAGACCAAAGCCATCAGCAGAATGGACTAACACTTGCCTGTGTCTGCTGATGTCTGGAGATGAAGACAGAGCAGGCATTCATTTCTGCCACCCTACCAGAGGCTTCACCTAATGACACTGAAAACTGTTTTAAGGTCAAAATGAAGATTATAACCAAACGTATCTTTTACAGCTGTTTTGTACACTTCTTTTTCAGGTGTGTACCTGTCAAAAATGGTTTGTGCCCAAAGCACATTTTAATTGTCAATCTTCTTTGTCATGTAAAGAGAACCAATTATTTTGGTTCAATAACTTCAAGTTCAAAAATTGCAAAGAAGGATTTTTTAATTTGAAGGATTGTTTAATCTGAAGCCTGTCTGCAGAGGTTTTGCAGCCTTGAAGAGACTTCTAAGAGTTGACTTAATATTGGCAGAACATAATTTTAATGATATTCCAAGTAGGAAGCATTAGAAGGGCCTTCTTCTGTAATTTGATATATGCTTTTGTAAGAGCAACAAACTGACTAAAGGAGCAATAACTTGTGCAGATGAACTCCCACTCTCCACAGACTTACCAGCTGTTGCACAGTGAAAGATGAAATGCTAGATTAAGAGGATGCATACATCAACTTCAAAGTTACCTCAGGGATTAAAAAACCCGAAACAACAACGGAAAACAAACACAGAACAGAAAAGAAAAGGTGCAGTAAAAGCAAGCTTTCCACACAGTGGCCCACCACCTAGAAACCAGCAGTGGCATCCTGTGAAAAGCATCCTCCTCTCCAGTAGAGGAGGTGGTGAGAAGGCGGAAAATGATTAAAATTAACCTTTTTTCATTCCTACCTAGTATGGTTACCATTTTCATTGAGACTAACACAACACCCCAACTGGTAGTTTCTGTTTATGGCACTACTACTGCTGATACTAGCATTATAAAATAGTCTACCTCAGAGGTAGTAAGGTAAGCATCTAAGTGTTAGATAATATTTACCGGAAATTGATATGATCCATTTCCTACCTACTAGGCACAATATTTTCTAATATGAATTTATAGACTAAAAGCTATGAGGCAAAGGGCAAAGTGTACAATTATGAAACACAATCTTGAAAGAAAAAAGATAAAAAAGCAGGGAAAGAGTAAGATGATTTAAACATCAGTGGCAATCACTATCCACAAGAAACAAGAGCCAGCAAGGTTCAGAGGAGCAATGCCCAGGGAAGAGAGCAGCTGGGCAACAGGTTGAAAGCACTGCCAGGAGTCCTGTGGGTGTGTAGATTAAAGACTGCAAAGGAAAAAGATGTGCTCTGGAATTGCAGAGGGAAGTCTCAGAGTGTCACAGATGCTAAAGCTCTGAAAGTACTGTGAAAAAAAGCAACAGCAAAATGCACATTTTTACCACAACGAAAACAAAGCAAAACCAAAATCTTCAAAAAATATCGCAGGGCCATTTTTTTATGCTTCTGTAAGAAATTAGACAGAAACCAGTTGAGGTCACCACCAGAAAACACACAGGAAAGGGTAAAAATAAAGTGATATTAATTTCACAGGAGCTTTACTCAAACCAGCACACCATGAGAATATCTGTGATGTGCTCAGACATTCAAGGATATGAGCCCTTATCCCAAGTGTCAGCATCCCAGTGTACCACCTAGCAGCAAAGACAGAAAGCCGGACAAGAAAGTTAATTCAGATCAAGCTGTCTATCACTGACAGGTAGAAATTAAACAGCTGGTTTTGGCCCGATCCATATCACTCAATATGTCCTCCTTTTACCTGACAGAAGCTTGCCCTTCAACTTCATTGCTGCCAAATGGGATCACATTTAAATTTGATGTTTCTTGATGTAAGAGAAAAAGAAAGTACTTGAAGCAAGCGTTTCCAAGAAAGTCTTTTTCTTTGAATGTTTCTCATTAGCAAGGAGAGATAACAAGGCGTATCTTTGTGGCAGCTAACTCCATGTAAGTCACATCAGAGGGAGGGCTTTCTTAGAGATGGCATTTGAGTCAGTACATTTTCCCTGTTACCACTGTCTCTTCCCTTCCCCTTCCCCTCCCTTTTCCTTCCCCTTCTACTTCCTATCTGTGAGACTGGTCATGGTTCATTCACTACTTTATTCTGATATAAACAATTAAAGAAAATTGACACATAAGTCTCAAAATAATGTGGACCTGTCTGCGTTAAATCAAGTTAAATCCATAGATACACTAAGGGCTTGCTTTTTGTTGTTTTTGTTGTTTCTTGCTTTACATTTTGTTTGGGTGTTATCTGCAGAAATGCAAAGAGGTATCTGGTAGCTGGGAATAACCTCAACCCGTCACACATAGCACAAAAATCCCTACTCACTATCACTGGCTTATGGCTTTTCTTTTTCTTCATTAAAGTTGGTCTTCATTTTAAAGAGAAGATTAACCAACTTAAAACTATTTGTAGCTGATCTATTGCCAGGTTATCTCTAAATGAAGCATGATGCTCCCTTGTCCTCCTTAAAGCCATCAACCTTGTATCTAGCCCCTGTTCAGGGGCCCAGCAGCGACCACTCATATGTGTTGAAGATCCCCACGTTCAACGGTTGTTATTGCTAGTACGTAAAATACTAGGGAAATAACAGAAGAATTATAAAGAATACCTTTCTATGTTCCCAGCTTGCATTAAGACACATATTTTTCTTCAGTAATGCAGACGTAAAACCCACAGTTATATGTTGCCTCTAAAATTGCAGAAAACTGTACAATGCCAAACAATTAGAAATCAGTGATGCTGTAACTATTTATGAGTCTATATTAACAACAGCTATTTTTTCTATTAGATTTAGATGAATTTTCTTTTAATAATTCTGAAATTATGACCATTAACAAACAGTCTCTTTGCTGAGGAAGAAACTTTGATTCTCTTTCATCTTTATACCACTGTTATGTAAACTCAGAAAATGAGACATTACACACTGATACTAGAAAAGACCAAATGTAACCATCAGCAGAGCTCTTACTGATGATTTAATCACATTCCATACAAAATTCAATAGGAATGAAAATAGGAATATAAATAAAAATAAATAGGAATGTAGGAATATAAATATAAATTTGAAAAATAAAATTCAATACAAAATGATTTAATCACATTCTATACAAAAGAATTGTTATTTCTAGGAAATAACAACAGGAATATAAATAAATCCCAGAGTCTGATTCTGCTACTTACGGACATAGTAATTCTTACACCAAAAGATACTGAAATAATTAGCAAATGTTCACAAACTCTGAGTGACCAGAGGAGGTAGAGATGCTCTCCTAATGACTGAACTACTTAGAAGACTGGCAGAGCTAAGATGGCATTCCTGTATAATCAGACATTGATAAACTCAATTCAGCACAGCATGTGGACTTTGCACAAGTATTAGATATGAAACTTCCTCAGAATTAACTGTTTCTTCTTTCGGGTATGGATGCCCATTAAGCCGTCAGCATGCCTGTTTTAAAATTCTGGATAAAGGCATGATAGACCAGAAGAACGAAACATCAGCAAATAAATTAATTAACCATGCCATGAAGCTGTATTAAAATTGATCTGGAATTCCAAGGAAGGAAAATGATCATAAAACACTTACAAGAATATCAAAAGTGCATTGTCTCAGCATATATAATTCTCTTGCACCAGCTCAATCACCAGATTTCAGAAATTTCAAATTTATCTGGAGATAATTTATCTCACCTTTTCATTCTTGTCTGTGCCTCCAAAGGAGCTAATACTGTTAGAGGAAACACCAAGAAAAGACAGGTGGGGCCTAATCCAGGTTTATATTCCCTGTCCATCTGCATAATTAGCATCCCCGTGATACTCAGCAAAACCAGAAAGGTGTCAAAGTGAGATTATAAATAGTCCTGAAACCTCCCCAGCCCAAAAGTGAGTTGAGGGTCTCTATTATCTTTCATGACTGTCCCTTGGCCATAGCTGAAGTCTTTTCCAACCCAAACAATTCTGTGGTTCTGGGAGCACTGATTTACACCCAGGATTGATGCAGTGCCCATTGCGCTGATTTATGCACCTTTACCTTTGCACACAGGCAAAGTGCAACACCACAGACTACACCCACACACACAGACCATGAAGTGGGCTGCTAATAGACTTTGTTTTGTCATCTTTGTCCCAGAACACACAGGCTGTGCAAATTTGGATGAAAGGTCCAATAAGTTTCCTCTTTGCCTGGGCCCAGTGATAGAAGCAGACATGCCTGGGGATGTGAAGAGTATTTCTCTCAATTCCCAGCCAGTCTCTTCAGATTAGCCCAGCTGAAGAAGTAGTTAGAGTTTGCTCTGTGCAACGCAATGCATTATAAAGCTGGCATCCAGTAAAGAGAAGGAAAAACTACATGCTTATTTATTTGTATAGATGTGTTGGCAGGTGACTGTTTGCCCAAATAATATGCATAATCTGTAAAATTAAACTGAAAAAATACACAGATTATCCAGAGATGAATGAAGTTGCCAAAGTCTGAAGAGTTATGGATTTTTTTTTTTCCATGATAAAACTTCCAAATATAATGGAGTCCTCAGGTCTTATGATAAAGGTTATTACACAGATGAGAGGAGAGTGGGTAATAGATGTCCTTTGCTGTACAGATCTTCTTATAATTCCAGCAAACAACAGGATTTTTAAATGAATTTTTGTGTATTTTTGATTCAGAATCCCATTTAATCCCTCACAGCTTGGAGTCCTTGCTCTTACTGCATAGTAGTGTATGGAGCTGTTGTCCCCAGCCCTGTCCTGAATGTTAACCTCTCATATTTTAAGACACAGAAATACATGAATCTTCCACCTTAACTCATAAAATAAAGTGACTTAAATTGGTGAAATCAAATATTTCATGTTCTCCCATAAATGTGATAGCAGTTTATGATGTGCAGGCTCAAATACAAATCATATCTCCTTTGCCAAAGTTGCCAATGTGTCTCAGCAAATCAGATGGATTGTTTTAATCATTCACACTTTTATTTCATCTTGTATCCAGGTCAGTCAGAGAGAGACAGTGACAGTGAGCTCACCTTTGTTGCACATGAGATATCCACTGCTAAATACTCACACACTGGAAGAAGGAGTGCGTAGGAAGAGCACCTAGTGAGGTGAGTTGAAAAAGTGAGTTCACTTCTTCAACTTTTTTACTTTCTCCTTTGTAACACATAAAGGAATCAGCTTTGTTCTGCACTGAAAATGTCAAAGTCATATGTTTGAATGGCCACTGAAAATGCAGTTTTGTATTCAAAGAGTCATAACTGGGAATCAATTGATCCAGAGTGAATCTCATTGCTGAATCATGTAACAACTGTTACTGGCTTGCAAAAAGACACACTTATTTTGTTCTGTTCCCAAGAATTGAGCTGTCTTACCAACAAGTTTTGAGGCCAGATTGACTTATATAGGAGTGGGGACTAGAAGGATAAATGCTGCTTATCAGCAGATCGATCTGTACTTTTGTCTCTTTGAATGAAGTCCTGGTCCCACTTATGGTAACAATGTTGAGATTGTCTGGTAATTTTTACATTTTTCTTTGGATGAACAGTACCTAACACTTGGAGAAATCAATTTTGTGAACCTCTGAATCATTCCTTTCCGTATGGTGGTTCTGGGTTAGTTGTGGGTCTGCTGATCGTAGAGGTCTCTTCTAAACTTAATGATTCAGTGATTCTACAAAAGGGATTTTTTTCCTAGCAACAAGTACGAGTGGGAGAAAGGTAAAACAACAGTGAAAAATGCTGGAAAAAAGGGATCTGATCCCCTTCAGGGTTTCTAAAATGTCTGAGATAACAGCCTGTACCATCCATTAGTGCACAGGAAGTTCATAGACATTGTTTTATATGCACAAAACCACAATCTGTGAAACCCACTTTTCACTGTGTTCAACCCCACTGAAATTAACTGGACTTTGTACATAATGACTTGTGGAAAAGGGAAAAAAACCAAAAACCCCATGAAGTTCACCTGAACTCCTCTAGGTCCAAACTGAAAATCCAATGAAATTTAGAATTCCTTTCAAAGACACGAGTGTGCTTGAACTTGACATACATACAATACAGAATCAGAAGCCTACTAGTATCATGTCAGTTTTGTGATACCTCTTTAGGAAAAAGTAGTTCAGAGAGCATTCTGAGTAGCTTGTCTTTATTTCTGTATGCATGGCTGAAGTTATATATAAAGAAGTTATATAAAGAGAAGAGAAGTTATATATAAAAAAAAGAAATAAAGTATGAAAAATACATGTTTTTTGCACAGTGAAAAACTGAAGAGATTTAGATTGGTAAACAAATAGTACATCCATAGTTCTTGTGTAGATACAGAAAATGTACTATGATTTTCTAAAGAACCAAGAGTAAGGGAGAAGATGCTTTAAATGAAAATACCTGGATGTACACAGAAGACATTTATAAACTTTTGTTTAATTTTAAACAGTTTTGTCATATGACATTTTGGTTTTTCTTCCTTTTTCTTTCTAACATTTAATAACTTCATTGTTTGTTTCGTTGGTCTATACATTATTTTAGAAAGAAAATGAGATATTTTGATGGTGATACTTGGAATTTTGCTTCATGAAAAAGGTCAGCTCCAAGATGCTTATTTGTTAAAGGAACCAAAATGCCAGTGATAAAATTTTGCAAGATGTGATGTATCCATGTACCAAAGGTCATCCCTCCAGAGAGTACAAATTGGTCCAGCTCTACTGAAATAGATAAATTTATATCAATGTTCATCATTTGCCTTATAGGAACTTAGTTGTCATGTCAGGTGGTAGAAAATAAAGTGGAAAGACAGAAGCTTTACTGGTAACAGAATACTAGAGGGGACTTATATACAAGAGGACATCATAATCTTACCACAGTCCATAGACATTTGCCCTAGACTCCAGCCAGGAGCAATAGATCCCCCCACAGCATGAGTTCTTCCAGCACTTCTCTCACATTTTATTAGAACTATGTTTTTCCTCACAAAAAACACCTGCCTTTCAGATTTGTATTCAGTAGTGGAAAAAAGTCATTTGCTCCTATTGCAAGGTTGTATCGTTTAGGTTTTTTCCTTGTGATTACACTTCAATAAACTAGTTGATTAAACTTTTGTGGTTCAAAGAAAAACTGAAAATTAACTGTCAACATCTGGAAACAAACTGTGGTATGGACCAATACCTGTCTTTCATTTGCATGACAAGATGTTCCTTCCCTTGGCTCAGAATGAAGAAAATTAAGCCCCTGATCTTCAAGGAGAAGCCTCATCAACCTGCTCCAAACCCTTCAGATGATGATGTACCAGCTGTGACTATCCAAGGGCAGATGAAACAAATTTTCTGCAGTACACCAGAAGAAGTATACAAAATGGGCAGCCTTATGGAATACTGCTAAATGAATACTGGGGGAAAAAAATCTGTGCTGGTTTATTTCCAATGGATCTAACTCATCTGGAGATATATGAATACAGTTAATGGTTTCTTATATGAGAGAACAGAGTCACATCAAGAAAGCAAAGAGAATATTTCAACCAAGAAACAGTGATTTCAGACAGAAACTGCAAGTACTCAAGCTGAGAAATTGTATCAGATCCCTTGTGAGATAAGAGATTTCTTCTTAACCCTGCAGAATTGCACTGAGTCAATGAGTCTTACACTGTCAGGAAGCCTACTCTTCAAGCATCTTCTTCACTGAACAATCTCCCTCCAGAGAGCTGCTCTAAGATTGTTGAATTTTTTCTAAAAATGGATATTCAAGACAGGTGCTTCTCTGGGGCATATTGTCTACTCTTACAAATGATCAGAACCATTCTCATGAATGCCTTTTGCCACTGAGAAGAAACAAAAAAAGGGAGAAATTAAAATAAATAAATAAATAAATATTTTCTCATCAATCATGCTATTCTCCATAAAGCTGAGAATTCCAAAGCTCCATACACTTGAAAAGTTCTATTCATAAGTAACAAAATCAGGTTTAAAAACTGGAGAGCATCTAGGATGCTCCTTTAACTATTTACACAAATAATTTACCACTGCATTCATTAAACATAGATGGTAAAATCAGACCAATTAATTTCACAATGTTCTGCAACCACTAAAATTTTAGTAGGAATGAAACCAAATCAGGTGAGCAGAAACGCAGTACAGTTAATTAGAAATTATCCTTAAAAAGAGAGAAGCAGGTCTCCCCCTTTCTAACTAACCTCAAAGCATGCTGTACCAGAAGTACAAACCCGTTCTATATTTTTCCAAGACCTGGTGTTAAGATTAACCCTTTCATCCTTCCATTATAGCTGGAAGTATTTAACAAAATAATCTCAGTAGACAAGACAGCAGGTGGAATCTGTATAAGTCTAGAATCATTCTCATATTTCTTTCCACGTCTGCTGCCTAAAATCATCACACTCTGCTATGGATTTCCTCTAATATGGAGTAATGTTTGTGTTAAACCCTTAATACCACTTATTTTACAAAAAGCAGATGCCTTTCTGCCCCTGGGAGACATGAAACACCAGTTTCTGCCCTCTCTTTCATCATTTTTCAGTCAGTAACCACTTCAGTGTCTTCAGCATTATTTCACCCTTGCAAAATGGAATGAAGGCAGAGTGACATTTCTAGAATACAAAATGGAGAGTTTAAAATTTATTTCCCCCTGATATTTAGTGTACATTTTGAACACTGAGTCCTGATAATTCTTACCTTTTATCCTCATATCAACTTAACTTTTATCCACATATTCAACTTATGTAAATGTATCCCTTTCCCTCCAATGTAGGTGGCTGTGAGGAGAAAAAAATGTTAAAAAGCATGCAGCAGCATTCTGTGCTGCTTAGGAAATGACCAGTGCTTTACTAACAAAGGCCTGCAGCCAGCCTACTCTGGTGGCTGGGGTGGTTTGCCAGGATGAGCTGTGACTTGGGCCAGGTCTATCTTGTATGGCAGAAAAAGGCACACAGTATTCCAAAGCTGTGCACCAGTGGAGCAGTGCAACACCGGGCTGATGGAAATGCTGGTCCAGGCCCTCTGCAGCACAGTGCATCGTCGGGTCGGGGCTGTACCTTATCTTCCAAGCCCTGCCTTTTTCCAAGGTTAATTAGCTTCATAGTAGCCATGTTTTCTTTCGAGCTGACTGCAGGTGCATCGATGATCCACGCACTTGTATGGCATGGGGACACTCTCTGACAGTTCCAAGTACAGTCTCTCACGTAATGGGAAGATTTAAGTATAAACACCTCTGAAACAGGGTGAATTGCCTACGAATCATGAGCATTGCCTACATAATCCTAATCTAATATGACAGATCAGGAAGTTAATTAGAAATTTAAAAAGCTCGACTGTTTTGCTTGGTGTTTGTTGCAAGCAAGCCTTCTTTCCACTCCCTCCACCTTCAGTACTTACTCAGCAATTTGACAGATATGCATTTACACAGCATCCATAATGCACCACGAGCTGAAATTTTTCAAGCACACCCAGAAGAGCAGACTGGTGTGGTGAGGGTAATGCATTAAAGATTTTATAGCAGAACCGTTATATTACATATTTGTAACGCCTTGCCAGTAATGCTTATTCTGTTTTCTACGCACACTGCATGCATCGTTATCTTGACATACAGTCACTCGTAGGCAAGAAGAAAGGATACTGTCAGTTGTCACACGCTATTTTTTGCTGGTACTGAATTGTTGCCGAAATAAAGTTTTATTATGCAGCAGCATATATTCCACATGCAGCTTTAAACAATCCAGTGAAAGGTACACTTCTTCAGGATTTACCTTTGCATATTAGACTCCAACAAGACAGTAAGGGTTAAAAGTTTGGGGCAATAAAGCTAGTCACCAGCTGCAATACCATTTGAGAGAAATCCATTGCTGCTATCGCCATAAGGCTGGACAGGCTTCTTAGGCAAATCACTGAAGAGTTAGACTGCCCTGGAGCCAGGACAGAGAGCAGCCAAACAAATATTTCACAATTGCTGTAGGTAGCTGTTGTAGCCCACTGCTGGATTGTTTATCAAAGAAGCGTTTGTTGCTTCTGCTGTCCTTAGAGAATTGTGGAGCTATTTAGCACCTCGGGGGAGGGGGTAGGGGGAGGGGCTGAGATAATACTAATGGGTGTAATTAGAGTAGAAAGGTATGACAAGAAAATTAAAATATTCAAGGCACCAGTTTCCTTTGTAGAGAACGTCAGTGTGCAGTTTGACAATCCACTAGTAGTTTATGCCATCCTTCTTATGCCTTCATCCTTGTCCTTGCAATAGGGTACTCTGTCATATCCTCATATCAGCTCTATAGCTCAAGAAAACAAATTTCTTTAACAATGTCTTTTTTTTTCAGAAAGTTGAGAATATTTTTCAACTTAGGAAGCTTTCCTCAAATTGTAAATAAAAAGTCACATGAATATACTGCTGTACATAGCACCTTGAGCAAAATAAAAGTATTTATCCAAAATTTTTTAACCAACTCTTATGAATTTTTCTGATATTATTTTCATCCTTATTCATGGTTGTACTTCATCCTGAAAAGCAGAAGAGATGCTTGCATAACTATAAGAAATATTGCAATTATGGTATCTAAGACCTGATAAAAACTGGAAATATTTCTAGGTTTGGTACTAAATTTCTAAATTATTTTTGCAGAGCTGAAAAAGAGCAGCTTCTTCAGAAAAATGCTCTGAAGAGTGTGTGAGTGTTAGGAAACTCCCCATAAGTCTCACCATTTACCTTCTAAGTGTGTCTGAATGTGATTTGCCTGTCACTGGAAATCAAATGTGTGAATACTCAGATAGGTTGCCAATATTAATTATTGCCAGTATAGGTCTGCTATCAACGCGTTATCAAAGACCGTTAATGACTTCTTCAGACTCAAATTATTTGATTCACTGGAGACTAGATACAATTGAATATATTAGGCTGAATGAAAGCATTATGACAGAAACCCTCGTGGACTCTTGCCCAAAATCTTACCTTATTCAGTTTTGTGCAGACGCAGGTCATTTACTTTGCTGCATTTACTTACTGCATTTGCTGAATTGCAGAATTTCAGCAGAAATGGATGCTCTTCTGAAATGTAGATCAATTTCTTAGAACAGTTTTTCCCAGGGAAAAAAAAGACACATACAAACACACAGACAGACACACACACATTAAAAAAAAATAAGGTGGAAGAGGGGAAGAGTAAACAATTTAAAATAAATATAAATACTTAAATCATTTCTGTACGAATCATATGTTTTGCTGTTACCAAGATGAAAAATTTTCTTGGGGAAAGAAAGGGAAAGGCCAGCTGAAATGATAGTGAAGACACTGGTTCGTTTGGGGAGACGACTTCAGAGCCTGTTCTATAGCAAAGACTGAGGGATCCCTGAACTCTAGTCCAGCAGAAAATACAAACTTCAAGTTAAACTACTTCAGTGCACAATGCGATTTTCAGTGGAAGATGAAACTACAAAACATGCATTCTAATTGCCACTACTTTGTGCCCATGCCCTGTGCTGCTTCTTCAAGCTGCTAAAAAAAAACCTGTTTTCATATTCCACTTTTCACTTCAGATGGGAGAAACAGGTTAAAGTTACAAAAGTCCTTACTGTTTCTAAGGCATTACTGAGCATTTTACTTAATCTTCTTTGATGTAGTAAATTCTATGTGATGACGAATATGTGAATGGCAAACAAATATTGGGCATTCATGTAAAACTACCGTAAACTTGCTCTTGAAAAATTCAATTCTAAATTACTGGCATTTAGAATTAATTGTAATTTGATTAGATGCACAACAAAATAACAATTCTTAAGTAAAAAAAAAAGTCACTCATTTTGAGGAAAAGCCTTCTAGACCTTAAAAGTCTAGACATTTTCCCGTTATCTCAGTTACAAGGATTCCTGCACAGACAACTCTATTTCTCACTAAAACTACAGAGTGGTCAGGTGCTTGAGAGTCTGAAAGGAAATCTGAGACTGCATAATCTTTTTCATGGAGTAATTCATTCTGTTGTTTTGATTGGCAGACTATAACATAGAGATTTCAGGCCTTGGTTTCATCTTCTGTAGTTTCATACTTCTGACTTCTGTGTTGGGTGTTGTGCTGACTGAAAGAAGAGCCATAAAGTTTTTACAGGAATTCCACAGATTTATTGATATTTGAATTTTATTATTTGTACCTGTTTTGTGAACAGCTATAAAAATAATGTTTTGCACTCAGATCACCAGAGTTACGTAGAATTTTGTACTTACGACTTTCTAGAAAGTAATACCCAAACGATGCTAAAATTAAGAGTCAAAACACAAGTGGAGTAATGTATAAAGTCATTTTATGAAGCTAGAGTAAGCTACAATATTCTTATTTGGAAGAAAATGACAGTGAAGTGTAGACTCCTATCAGCAAATTCAAATTAAGATGCTGATGACTTGGGTTTAGACTGGATCACAAAGACTCTAACAGGCAAAAGAGGTCCATCAAATAACCTGGACTACAGCTATAAGACATACAGCACAATCTATTGTACAATACTTTTTTCACATAGTACATTAAAGATTTGCAGCTTTCCTTCCTACTTGAAAGGAAGCTTTGTTTTCATAGTCACCATACTGATCGTAACCGACTACACTTCTTATCCTCAAAAACTTTTGAATATCTTGTTCAAATCTTTTGAGAAAATCTGATAGATACTGAAGTGTGAAAGGTATGAAATTTCTATAAATTCATACCCTAAGAAGGCCTTAATTTATACAGTGAAGCAGAGAACAGTATGATTTTAATACCAGTGCATTCTGTTTAACATATTGGTTAGCTAATCAACTTGGTTACCCCAGGCCATTCATACCCTTTCTTCTTAGTCAGCCAGCAACAGAGGGAAGAAATTTAGAGAGTGATAAGGGATTATTTAGAGCCACCTGCACAAGAGAATTAGGGGGTTTTGGCATCAGAGAGGAAGAAAAGGAGTACTTCAGTGCTGAAAGCAGCAAGAAGGGAACTGGTGTACCTAATGCGTAAAGAATTGAGATCAGTAAGAGATCAATCTTCATGAGCTACAGGTGGAACAATTTATTCTTATTTTTAATCATAAGGTAGGAAGTGGTAATATTATCCTCATATGCATATGGGTTCACTTCCTTTTCAACAATACTTATTTGTGATTTGTTGAGGAAGAAATCTTTTTGGCAGCCTCCTCAGGGATATGTATTAGAAATTACCTATAAATCTTTTTAAAAATTGTATATTCATAACTAGAAATACACATTTTATTAATAGCTCAGTAGGAAATAGATGTATTTTTGTAAGGTTCATTGGTACACTTGGAAATTTTATATCCTGACTATTCAAATGATGGATCATCTTACCTCATATATACTGTGAAGATGGAAACACCTGTTCTGTGCATCATGCAGAAACATAATTTAATCATGTGAAATTATACTGTAGAATGTATTTCTCATAGTAAAATTTAGTACTTTAAAATTATTTGATACCAGGCATAAGTTTTTTGACATATTTTTTTGTTTGGTTGGTTTTTGGGGGGTTGGGGAGCAGGAAGCAGGGTTCATTTCTTTGTTTTTGCCAAGATGCTTTTGAAGAAATGGGCATAAAGCAGCAGTGAGTTTCTGTATATCATTTAGTCTCACATTTTTTCTGAAGCCATTTACACTATGTCTTTCAGTTTCTTCCCCAGGACAAACCATTTCTGAACATCTATGAACAAAAACAGTGATATCAGAATCAGTTGTGCTGAATACATTCTGAATAAGAACAGGTTTGTGCTTAATTCACCTGTTTCTTACATGCACCTCTTAAACGAGTTTTCTGTGTCAGGAGATCAGTATGTTACACAGTTAGCTGTGCATCAGTTACAATGTGCTTTAATCACCCTTGTGCATCTAGCACTTGCTACCACAGAAAGAGTCTATTGGGAAGTGTCTCCCATCCTTTGGGCATGAGGACTTTTGTTGAATTAGCTCCCGTAGAAAGTGCTAGAAATACACTGCAGAGTTACCAAAAGCAGTAAGAAAGACAATTTACACTTGGTGTTACTATAGAAATGCATCCAAGAAAGGGGAAAATGTTTTGCTCTATTTAGTGTGTTATGGTATGTGAAAGGTTAATTCAGTGAACTGCAGAAGAAGTCTGATTTTTCAGCCTCTGATGAAACATGAAAATTACAAGAAAAGCACGTGATAATTTATTCATCATGTGGCACAATTCTTGGTTCAGCTTAAAGCTGAAAACACTGATGAAAGATACCATTATAACCACAATGTGGCCCTTACAGTATTTTATATTAATTAAAAATACAGATTTATCCCTGAAAGGGGGAGCAGAAAAAAAAGTGCTTGTTTGCTAGATGAATACACTAACAAGTTAGGCAACAGACAGAAAGATCTGGAACTCCAATGTGTCACTGGAATTTCGGTTGTGTTTCCTCCACCCTGAGAGTTTCCAGCTGATTGGGTCTTGGCTTTTGCTCCAGTTCAGTTCACACTCCTACAGAGCCCAACTCTGCACATTGTACTGGTTGGTGGGTGCCTGATTCCTGGCTCCAGAGCTGATGTCAGCCAAATGATGGAAATAGAGCATACCCACCGCTGGCTGGATTCAGTATTCAGTTTCTGGACTTTGGCATTTGCACAGCTGCATATTAGACGCATAGTGTTTAGTTCTGGGCCTCCTTATCCTTTTTTTAACTTTGCTTCTTTCAGAAGACACTTAACAAATATCCACAGATACGCATGATGTTAAATAACAAGTATTTACTTCAAATCTTGCTGTCCTTTAATGAAAATGTTTCTACACACACCCCCTCACTACTCCAGAAAAAAAAAATTAACCTTTATTCTGAAACTTTTGCTAGCCTCCCTAGCTTCACTGAACAGATGGACACACTTATAAATAAATTGCATTTCCTAGTTCAGCAGCATTTTGGGGATGGGAGCTCTTTCACTGCTGTCCCTATGCAGCACTCAGCCTAATTTAGTCCCAGTAATTTAGTTTCCTCAGTGTAGTAGAGGAGGGGGATGGAGAGAGGAAGGGAGAGGGGGAGGGAAGGGGAGGGAAGGCAAGGCAAGGCAAGGTGGGGCAAGGCAAGGCAAGGCAAGGGAGTAATATGTTATCAATATGAATTTATGACTTTCCATTTGCTTCTTACTCCATCTTGTTACTATTTTTGGGTTTTAATGGAAATTTCACATTACTCTTGAATTTTTTCTGTAAGCTTAACCCACCATTCCTTTTCTCAGTCTCTTACAACAAGATTTTTCCCCTGACTGGACAGGACTTGCCCACAGAAAGGTAGAAGAAAGGAAGGTCTGAGGTTGTTGGGCTGTGGATGATAAGCAGGAGGACAACATCCTACACCACCATGAATGAAGGATCAGGACTAAACAGGAGGAACAGAGTTTTGTCATGCTCAACGCAGTTGTCATCCTCCACCCTCAAAATAAGAAGTACCTCTCAGCATCAAAACCACTGTGTAAGGGGGAACGCAGATACCAGGTCTCATATTCAGAAAAAAATGGTGTCACAAGTTGCTGGACCCTTCAAAAATTTACAGGCACATAGAATATGGCACCATCCAGGAATCTCAAAAATGGGCACACTGTGCTAAGTTGGAGGTATATCTTGAACAAAAACCTCCAGAAAAATAATGTCAAGTTTTATTAGTTTGGGATTTTAATGAGAGTGCTTCTGTTTCCTTCCTGCTTTTTTTTCCCTCTCAGAAAATCTCTCTCATTTTCCATTCCTGTGACAGATGTTAGCTACCTGATCCCAAAAAGCTGGAACCTGCAAAATATCCAGATGCTCGTAACTGCTTCATTGCATTAACATCAGTTTCACATAGCAATATATAACCTCTTTATTGGAAGCACTGTTGTATTCTAGAAAATCAACAGAAAATCTCAGAAAGATTAACATCGAGACGTCTTAAAAAGAGATCACTTTGGAAAAAATGCCATATGTTGAAAAGGGTTCTTTATTAGCCTCCTTGAGCTGTCAAACACATCTACTTTTACCTGATCCTGAGAACTAACAAAATGGATGAATGTTTCAAATATGGAGGGTACAAAGCAAGATCTGGCAATGCAGCAGAAATAGTTACAGAAACAGGAAAAGCTGCTGTGAAAAAAGGTCAGATTTGAAGAATGTTCTGCTGTCTAATATTCTGCAGGATTAAGGAGAATTTGAGTCTTCACAGAAGTCAGTCAAAAGATTGCTGTCACATCGTGAGATGGAAGCAATCATTCATTCACAAGTTTTCCTTCTAGACCTACTCTCAATGAAATTCAGATAATTATTTCCCTGGAGCAATGCTGAGCTGCCGCCTAGAGATGCCTCCTACAAAAGAAGAGTTAAACCCTATTAGATTAGGTTTTCTTTTTTATTTATTTATTTTATTTTCTCCTACTGCTGCTACTGTTGATCTCACACAGTTACAGCTAGGAGATAGGTATAAAGTACAGTTTCCCTGCAGAAAGGGAAAATTTGATGCTGCTTCCACATGGGCTTATTCAAGCAAACCCTGATTTCCTAGAGGGCAGAGGGGTGCAGCAAGGAGCAAGAGATGAGAGGTGATCAATCACTGCTGCAATTTCTGCGTGTGAAAAAAGCCAGAAAGCAGCCCTTCTAAGTCATTGGATCCTACTGGCGTTCCAGTAGCTTAAAGTCAAACAAACTCAAAGGGTCAAGGTCCAAGAAGTCTCACTCTTCATACCTCCTGGGTTTCTGCATCTGCTAGACACCACTGGTCAAAATATAGCAGGGGTGGTTCTGGGCTAGCTGAACTAACCAGATCTGATGAGGAAGGTCCCACAACAGCCCTTGAAGAATCAGTGCAAGTACCATCAGTAACTGCTCCAGCTACACCTCTAAAAGAACACGGAGGTGGGTATTTATTAAAAGACAGAAATGATGTCTTGGAAAGAGCAGGAGAGACAGAGAAGGAATGGGTTTTCTTTTCACTAGATAACACATAGGTCACATCAGAGATCACAACGACCTTAGTGGCAATGTTTAAAGCATATAAATACTTTAGTTATATCAGGTTTCCAGCAGGAAAAAAAAAATCACTGTTTCATTTATGAAATTACTAGGAAATCAGACAGAGCTTAAGGCATAGCAAACTTTGACAGTTCCTCATTCTTTCCCCTATCCACTTTTTTTAAATAAATTAGGGTTTGGATCAAAAAAATTTGTCTTCCCTCATCTATGACAGTATGGGAAGGTGTGGTGTGTTGACCCTGGCTAGATGCTAAGTGCCCACCAAACTTGCTCTATCACTTCTCTCCTCCTCAGCTGCATGGGGGAGAGAAAATACAAGGAAAGGAGGTCAAGTTAAGGACAGGGAGAGATCCCTTACCAATTACCCTTACCCTCACTGTCACATGCAAAACAGTCTTAACGCAGGGAAATTGGTTTACTTTATTACCAATCACATCAAAGCGGAATAATAAAAAATAAACCCAAATCTTAAAATATCCTCACTCCCTCTCCTCCCTTCTTCCTGAACAAAACTTCACCTCCAAATTCTCTCTCTTCTCCCTTCACAGTGGTGCAGGGGGATGGGGAATCATAGCTATGGTCAGTATAGTATAGTATAATATAGTATAGTATAGTATAGCATAGCATAGCATAGCATAGCATAGCATAGCATAGCATAGCATAGCATAGCATAGTATAGTATAGTATAGTGTAGCATACTCAGTCATCACATGTTGTCTCTGATACTCTTTCCTCCTCGGGGGTGGGACTCCTCACATTCTTCTCCTCACACTTCTCTCTGAAGTTCATGGTCCCTCCCATGGGAAACAGTCCTTTACAAACTTTTCCAGAGTTGATCCTTACCAGGGGCTGCAGATCTTCATGATCTGATCCAGCATGGGTGCCTTCCACATGGTTCATCCTTCAGGAAGAGCCTGCTCCAGCGTGGGTTCCCCATGAGGTCACAAATCCCACCAGTAAAACTACCCCAGCATAGGCTCCTCTCTCCCCAGGGCCACAGGTTCTGCCAGGAGCCTGCTCCAGTGTGGGGTCTCCACAGGGTCACCGCGTCCCTCATGTAATCACTTGCTTCAGCATGGGATCCCCCCAAGGTGGATCTCTGCTCCACCTTGGACTTTCGTGGGTTAAGGGGGAACATCCTGCCTTACCATGGTCTTCTCCGGGAACTGCAGGGGAATCTCTGGTCCAGTGCCTGGAGCGCCTCCTCTCTCTCCTTCTTGGCTGGCCTTGGTGTCTATGGGTCTGGTTTTCTCTCATGTTCTCACTTCTCTTCTGGCTGTATTAGCGCAGCAGTTTTTCCCCTCCTTCGATAGGTTATCCTAGAAGATGCTACTGCTCTCACAGATGGCTCTCTCACAGATGGGCTCTGTCTTGGCCAGTGGAATATCCATCTTGGAACTGGCTGGCACTTGCTTCTAGAAGCTTCACACAGAAGCCACCCTTGTAGCCCCCTGCCTCACAAATAAAATCTTGCCACGTAAACTCACTGAGTAGTTCCAGAATAGGACTATCCTCCTTGTTAATAAGGTTTGATTCTGAACTGCTCCTCCCAATTCGAACAGCCTTGCCCTTCTGCAAGGCTCTGCTCTTGCAGGGACGAAATTAGATATTAGCAAGCATTTTTCCCCTGCCACTTTCTCAGGCCCTCAATATAACCTAATCTGAAGAATTCCTTACGTTTAGAACCAAGTCTTCACAAGCGCAAAGCATCTTATGTGGGCTTCTCCATACAATGTAACAGGACAAAATACTCCTTTTTTGGAAAAAGGACAGGGAGATTGACCTTTTTCAGGATTGTATTTAACGCTGGGAAATAGAAAAAGCAGATAGCAGGGAACAGTAGAAACACAAAAGTTCATCAAGGATATTTTCTCTAGGTTGCTCAAAATTTTCTATAGCAGAAAACCAAAATATTTCTTTACCGTAGTCCAGCCAATCTGAACGTGAAAAATATTCAAGTATTCAGATAAATCGATCTAAACTCAGACAAACAAACTGCCTCCCTCCAAGATGTGATTTATGCTCTCTTAATTTCTGCTCCTTCTTTTCTATTTGGCTAACTGAGAAATCAATTTCAACCAAAAAGACTTAACCCCCTGGCAAAGGTCTACACAAGACTTATAAAGACAAAGGAAATGCAAGGGTATTTCTCTGTTTATGAACTAACATACTGCAATCAGGCAATATAATTGTGATACACACTAGTCTTCAAAACTCAGAAATGTTCAGCCCTTGTTACTGAAAGATGTCCAGAAGTATTTCACCTCTTCATATGTACTCTTCATATAAATACAGCACGGTCAAGAACACATGGTCATGGAGAGGAGCTTGCTGTCACTACTGCTTGTCACTGTATCTCCTCTTCCACATTTTAATGAATGACCTTGGCTAAGTCTGCAGAATACTTTGCAACAGTAAGCCTAAATAAATAATGAACAAGCACACCCTGGAGAACTACACAGAGAGAAAGGGAGGAATCCAAGTAGGTATTTCTAGTTATCTGAAGTATTCTCATCAACATACTTGGATATTAACATTGTCTGGGGTTTTTTTGACTTGCAGCCAACCTAAGCTGTCTCCAAAATTCCAGACCAAAAGTATTTCAGTCAGGTTTGTCAAGAATACCACAAAAGCCGGTGACCTACTAACTGGTGATACAGTGGAAGCAATGACTCAAAGTTGAATGCCTGCAGTAATAGACCTAAATATGAAAACCAAAATTAGACACTAGAGGCAGAATGAATGATGACAAGGAACAATTTTATCGTCCAGGAACAGAATGAAACAGAACCACCTCAAGATTTAACTCCTGAAAACTACAACCATAGAGGTGCACTCTTTTTCTAGCCTTGACCCTGAATATTGCTTCACTTTTGTAAACTGTAATGTTTGTCAGACAAAAACCCATAATATAAAACCAGGAAGGATGCTGAATGTTTCACAGGCCACAGACATTTAGAAATGTTCAATCCAAAAGGTTAAACCACACCGTAAGTGCTGTCCCAGGAAGAGCAGAACCCAGTTGTTTTGGTGAAATCAAAACTTTGTCCACAGCTTGTTAAAGACCATATTAACTGACTGAGAACAAAAGGTATGTTCTCTAGCAGTAGCACTGTGAAGAATGGCAAAAATGGTAGACTATTCTTGACTCATAGAAAATCCGTCAAGGCTCAGTCCATGCTCAGAGACAACAGCAAGGATCTAACATTAAAATACGCTTTTGAATTGTTTATTATCCTTCAATACTGATAGACCTCCCCTCCTGTCTGTCCTTAGACTACAATCTTGTAATGGAGAATATAATTTCATGGCACCACACTGCATATCTTATTTGAATGAGCGAGGTTCTTTGGTTTACTTATTATTCTTGAGGTAAGTAAAATAGTCAGATTCAACACTTTTGGTTGACTTAAGCTATCTTGCACACCAGGTAGAATGAAACAAAATGTCTATACATTATTTGACTACTACTTTCTTTGGCAGAAGTGAAGAAGAGCTGAACTGGCTGATTAGGTTCCCCCCAAAAACCACAACAATGGAGGAATTCAAAGTACCACAGTTACATAACATGAGGCTGGAAAGATAGTATTCTTAAAGATAAGAGAAATTTGAAATGTTGAGAAATCACAAGAAAAAAAAATGTGCAGAAAGGCTGTTTCAGTTTAAATCACTATCTAAGCAAGTTCTCAAGAGTCAAAAAATGGGGATTATTTTCCTACAAGCGCATATTTTTTAATTTCATATCCAGAGGCAAAGTCACAAACTCATTTCACTCTGGTGTATAAACATGGGATGCAGTGTCCATGTAGCAGAAAATTAATAAAGGTATAAGGACCCCTTTTGTAGATTCCTTTCCATATTTCATCAAGGAGACATTGCCACTGAGGTTGTCAAAATAACCTTTTCCAATCCTCCCTGTTATTTAAGCATCTCTAGCACATTAAGAAAATGAAAAGCATTAGCTTCATGCAGCTTTTTAATGTTTAGAAACATAAAAGGTGGGTTAAACCACCTCACTTCATTTTAAAATTCCCATGTTTTAATTAATGCACTTATAAAAAACCCAGTCTGAAAATCATATTTTAAGGCACAATAGAACATATTTTTGATTACCAGCTGCAATGCCTTCATCTGATGCTCAGCACTGAAAGTGTGTTCTTATTTCATGCTATGAATACTGTATGTTAACTACCTCTCTCTGCGATATGATTTAACTGTATAGTAAATACCACACATTAGCTAATTCAGAAAGAACAAATTCCCTGTACCTTCCACTGGCACCTCAAAGGCTGACTGGAAAAAGTGTTTCCCATCTTTTCCCAAAGATCAAAGAAGTTTTTTTGGCTAATGGATCAAGTTAACATTCACAGAGCTGTGGAATAGCTAGAATTAAACACCTGAACAAATAACTGTAAAACAACAAACTCCATTGTGCCTAACCCCGTATTGCAATATTACTGACTTTATTCAAACTTTTTTTTTTCGGTCACCAAAATATGAGTTTAAAAAGTTACTTCCTAACCACAGAATCATCATAGAATCTTAGAATGGTTTGGGCTGAAAGAGGACCTTTAAAAACACCTAGTTCCAACCTGCCTGCCAACGGCAAGAACACTTTCAATTAAACCAGGTTGCTCAGAGCCCTATCCAACCTGGCCTTGAACCCCTCCAGGGATGGAACGTCCACAGGCACTCAGGGCCCTGTGTCAGTGTCTCAGCACCCTCACAGTCAAGAATTCTTTTCTAATATCAAACCTAAACCTACTCTCTTTCCGTTTGAAAACATTCCCCCTTGTCCTGTCACTACATGCTCTTGTAAATAAATTTGCCCGATTTTTCCTGTAAGGCCACAATTAGGTCACCTTGAAGCCTTCTCTTTTCCAGGCTGAACAAACCCAATTCTCTCAGCTTTTCCCCATAGGAGAGGTGGTCCAGCCTTCTAATCATCCTGGTGTCCCTCTCCTGGACTCGTTCCAGCAGATCCCTGTCCTTCCTGTGCTGGGACCCCAGAGCTGGGTGCAGTGTTCCAGGTGGGGTCTCACCAGAGCGGAGCAGAGGGGCAGAATCCCCTCCCTCCCCTGCTGGCTACGCTGCTTTGGATGGAGCCCAGGATCCCACTGGCTTTCTGGGCTGTGAGTGCACCTGTCCAGCTTCTCATCTCAGCAGGGTTGCTCTCAATCCATTCTTCCCTCAGTTTGTCTTGATTCCAGGGATTGTCCTCACCCGAGTAAAGCACCTTGAACTTGCTCTTGTGTGTTTAAGACACTTTTAGAAGAAGGACTCTGGAATGAGCTGCTTCCCCTTATAGGTTTAGCCAATGCCTTTCCACCAATAAGGAATGAATATGAGTAGATGTAAGTGAAAAAGTGAGAGTGCACTAAAAAGATGAACAGCAACAGGCAAGCAAAATAACTGTAAGTAACTTCTAGATACAAAATTGCTAAATCTCAGGAACCCCACAGGAACCGTGAAGCACCCAGAATGACTGGACACTGCCCCCTTCCAAGATGGCACTCAGCAGCCGAGGGTGGCTCAAAGGACAGAGTAAGAAGACAGTTTCAGTCTTCCCCTTACCCCCTTCGCTCTCTTATCTCCCCAGCAGCTGGAGCCCCGACTGGTATTCTCTGGATCAAGGGGCTAGAACTTGCAGTGGGACTTTGCCTTCCTCACAGCAGGAGACGACAGGAAGCGTCGGCTGGAATCTATTGGACTTGGTGCTTTCCACACTTCAGCCAGGCCTTGTTGCCGGACTGGAGTGACTGTGGCGTGACAGCACACAGTCATTCCCAAAGCTGCCTCAGCTCTTCGAATACAAATAACCAAGAAGCAAGAGAGGCAAGGGACATGAAAACAAACCAAATGGCAAGAGAGAGAGAGACACGAGTCAAAAGGCCACAAGTCTGGGTGCACTCTGCTTCCACATTCCACCTTAAAAAGCCCAGGCAGCCCCTGGCCCTGTCTCCAGCCCCTGGACCTTAAAGAGGCAGCAACAATTTGGGCACAGAGGGACATGGAGTACAATAATATTTTGGGTTACCTATGGCAGTCTTGTTAAACCATATAAGATTCTTATGGGCCTACTTCTCAAGCCTTTCTAGAGCCCTCTGGATGGCACTCCATTCAGGTGAGTCAAGTGGATCAAATCTTACACGTCTGTCAAATTCGTGATTCCATTCACTCAGGAATCAGCTGGCCAGTCTGCAAAACAAGCTCTAACACCTATAAAAGTAACTCTGCATATACAAAGTCCATTTGTTGCACCTATATGGCTTCTTTTCTACTAATAATATGACGCAGAACTGAAGCTAGCTCATTTTTTTTACAGATAGTTGATCTCAAACTTGCTGCTTCAGTTTTCTTCCTGCAACTCAAATACTGGAAGTACTGGAAGCTCAAGTCAAGTTACTCATTAACATGATACACGACACAATGAATTAGGTACTCCAGTCCGTAAGGTAGCTGAAAACAGGGATGCTGTGTTTGTAAATTGTCAGGTACTTAAAGGGATACAAAACCTGTTCATCTCTGATGCAACATTTCCATCCCGTCTCCCTGATTTAATTAAGTGTTCTCATTAACTCCTTGAGTCCTGATAACAAATGTTC
Organism: Falcunculus frontatus; assembly: GCA_013398115.1. Classification (NCBI taxonomy): domain Eukaryota; kingdom Metazoa; phylum Chordata; class Aves; order Passeriformes; genus Falcunculus; species Falcunculus frontatus. The sequence continues at coordinate 340,895 of VZRV01010554.1, forward strand.
AACACTCAGCATGGCCACAGGAACCTGTAAAAAGTCCTGCTCCGAGAGCTCTTCATGTTCACTTAGCATCAGTATTTCCAACTGCATGTAAGGAAACTGAAGAACCAGATGTTATCCTCAAAACTGAGGCAAGGCTTACAGGCCTTTTTTCCTATGGGGCTATGAAAGTGTGCCTTAAAAATGAAGAATTATGTTGCTCAGCCACACTTCATCCTACTAGCACTTTCTCAGTCCTTAGAGAATCCAAATCTTTGTTGGAGCAATTCCTGTGTTCTCAGCTGTTCTTCACAGTTTAGGCTATTCAACTGAAGCAGGTTGCTGCCAACCTTTATTCTAACAGATCTGCAGCTTTTACAGTTCAACATATTTTCCCAGCTGGAAGAAAAGAGATCCCAGTTTCTTCGGCTCTGTCTTCATAATCATTTTCCAAGAAACTCAGTCAGCACTCCTGCATTTTACAATTGCCCTCCATCTTACTGTGAAAACTGCATTCTTTTTCTAATACTGAACATTTTCATAATAATATAATATTTTCTGATATTTTTATTTCTCTGAATACTTTAATAATCTTTAGTATTCTTTACCTTGCTCTTGTAAACATTTTCATTATCCTAATATGTCATATGAAACATCCATTTCCTTTTTCTTTAATCACATCATGAATTACCTCCTCTGGTCAATATAATCTCATCTGTTTTGATCTGATTTTGCAAGTGATCTAATATTATTAAAGAACTTGAAAAACACCACTGTGATCAGTGGAGCTGATTAAAGCATAAGCCATCCAACCTATTAGCAGATCTGTTTCAATGTGGTGGTTGTCATATTCTCTGAGATTAATTTAAAGCTCCCAATTCAGAACTAAAATTTGGGGTTATAACACTCATTTATTGCAAAGGCAAGATTTGAGGCAAAACTGGTGTCTAAAATTGCTCTTTACTGTGACATGTTTCAATCTTTTCCTTTTTGAGGAAGACTCACGGTAAAAAACTTCTTGAGCGGTTTCCTCAAAGGCCATTTGAGGCTCTCATCAATGCAAGTCAGGAGGAACTTGTTCTGCATTCAGAGAGACAGAACACTGCCAATTTGACGTGAAAAAATGAAAAGTCTCCCTCTATGAAAGTCTTTTAAAAACACATTTAAAAAGTAAGATGTGGCATCAACCATTCATCCAAGGTAAAGCCAGAGAGCATATCAGTTGTGAACTTGCTGAACTGAGGCTTCGTATGTCACATGGGGAGGGATTTTACATACAATTTCTAGTCATGTCTCTGCAAGCCCTGAAACAACCATAAAATTCAATGTGCTAATTAAGAGCTATGAGATTAAATAATAAAGAAAATGATATATCACTGCAAATGGATATTACTGCAAGCACTGCATATGAGTGGACTGCAATTCATCACACAGAGCATGACTGCTTGCATATTGTCACTCTCTTTCTCATATATATTAAAATTAATATCCCTCATGAATTTTGATGGCTCTTTTCCATCTCCAGTTTGGAATATGCAATGCTTTTCCACTGACCACTTCAGAACTGGCTGTCAGGGGCAGATCACAGCCCTGCTGCAGCCCTGCCCTGTTTTTCCCATCTACCCACCCAAGGATGCTGCCCCAGGAACATTGAGGGGATGGTCCTGGTGCCCTTGGGCAACCCTGACCCCACTGCTACTGTGGTCAAGTTGTGGCCACTGCTCCTCTGACCAGGGCGAGCCAGGAGCTGAGCTGCCATTGCTGGGTCCCCTACACAGTCTACCTCTCTTGCCTAATACATCTCCCCAAATTGCTTGGGGCCTTCTGCCCTGCAGTTTGTCATCATAGCCTGTAATTGCTGGGTAAGAGTTGCTGGAAGTTGTCTCTGCACAAATCCTGCACTTTTCTCCATTCAAACCCTACAGTAAAGCTTATCTGCTTACCAAACCAAGAAGACTAGCCAAGATGTGGGACCACAGGGCTTTGTGTGAGTAGGAGGCAGGTTGCTCCAGTATAAGGCAATGCTGCAGGCTACTCATCTCTCTCCAAGCACGAGACAAGATGCTCTGACACAGGAGGGGTCCACCAGGCCTTGCAACTTGCAAGCTCAGGGTGGTCACCCTCTGTACCATCTGATGTATGACAGGCTCCATCAGGAGGAGGCATGTAGGACTTTTTAAAATGTGCCCACATTATGTTTTTAATTTCCTCTCCTCTCATAAAAAGCCTGAGCAGTGAGTGAATAGCATGGCACAAGTGATGCCGGGTTTACAGAGGGAAGCTTGGCTGAGTGTAGACAGCTGGAACAACATGGACCAGATGTACAGGAGTATATTTTTTTTTTGTCTTTCATTCCCTGACCTAAGGGATAGCTTTTGGTCATCAAAAGCTTCAGATGTGGTTTCAGGTGGCAAACCTGACAACCAGCTAAGCACCTGTCTGGCCTTTCCTGCTGCCAGTTCAGTCATTTGAAATGGTGGAAAAGATCACTTTTGAAAGAACTAGGAGAACCAAAGAAAACCTAGAGAACCAGTTCACAGCAGCACTTACCTGTGAATGGGACTCCCAAAAGCTGTTGAGGTCTAGGTAGAGGGAACTGGCAGATGAATCTGCAAAGACACTGTCTTTCATATTTGAAAAGCCATGACAGACCTATGAATTTCCAGAGGAAACATAACCCACAGTTTTAGAAAGGACATCCTCTGAAGCATCCCCTCTAAAATTCTACTAGCTGTCCTCTTTAAGAAAAGGATGCTAGCTTTGGAGAAGGCAAGCCGGGCAAATTAGAAGGACTGAAAGAGTAAGCTTTGTAATATTTCCCAGTGTTATGGAGTGACTGACAGAGTACTGTAGTTTCCCTGAAAATTGAAAGCCTAATTTACCAACCCTTGTTTCTATTAGTTAGCTCTTGCAACTGCACGGTTTGATTTGGAAGAAAGGTGGCACAGTGAAGCATTTGTCTCTTCACAACACTTCTATAAGGCCTTTAAGATAGCTTCATAAAATGACTCTTATAAGAAGGGGAGCACGGTTGCGGTATCTTAATGAATGGAGTCACTTTGCTGTAGATCAGCTGTGGAAATGAGAAACCCCATGCTTCAGAATTGAAAAAACAGAAACTTGAAAACTGTCTTAGAATACCTTGGAAGCTGCACAATAAAACCACAAGCTTTGAAGTGCCTTAGGAAATCCTCCAGTGGAACATCATAGAATTTATTAATGTTGTTGATCTACTCAGTTATATGGCATTCTGCAAAGCTGACCTGTTGGTCAGATCTTAAAATTAACTTCTTGCTGAGTTGCCCGGGGGGATTTTTGAATGGCATGTTCTGCTAGGCCACTGAGAAAAGCATGTGGCTTTCTTTTTTTGATAGTAGTATCATTTCTCTGAGTTAATGGAAATGCCCTTCTAGACAAAAAATAGCAGCCACTGAATTGATTGCACTGGTGACATATTACATACATGTTATGGTGTTCCCATAACATGGCTGACAATTGCGCAAAGCAAATCTCTTCATCCTCAAGCAGTTGCTTTCTCAGTTTCACCATACCAGACAAAACTTGTTAACCAACCAGAGGCATTCTGGCAATTTTGCCGTCTGCATTGGGCCAAATATGCTGAGCTCAGTCAAAGATATCTCCCACTTGAAGTGCTGATGTAGACGCAATGAATTTACAAATTGGCTACATCCTCCCAGGTCGATCAGAGCATTCCTGTTGAGATGCCTTGCTGTGTCCTCTGTTGAACTTCCGTGGTTGAGTTTCGCGTCAAAAGATTTAGATTACCAGAGTATTTAGAATACTAGAACTTCCTGGTTCCACAGTATTTTCCATGGAATTTGATTTCTTTTGTTGGACTTCAAACTTGTGGTTCAGTTATTTGGATCAGGCTTTTAAGTGGTTATCTGACCATTCTGTAATCTCTACTCAGCAATGATACATGCATTTGCAGGACACTGGTAAGTTCATCTTTTTCTTCTAAGGAAGGATCAAACTCCTCTTGGAGATGTGTTTAAACTTGGGATCCATCTGGAGCTTCTTTGTTACGGTTTGATTTTCTCATCTTTTTCATGCTGCAATTTTTTCCAGACTTCCTCTTTCTTTTGGGCAATACAGATTTGAGCCCTCTCAAATTCTTGAAAAGCAACTCTTCCAGATTTTTCTTTCTGGTGTTTTAATTCCTCATCTTTTGCAGTTTTATGTTTGATCCGAGCATGCATCTGGGCTATCTCTAGCTTTTTATTTTCCAACGTTTCATGGATTTGCCAGTTTTTTTCTGCCATTGCCATGCCCTTGTCTTGCTCAGTTAAATTCTCTGCATCACACAGCTGCATAACCACCAGTTTAGTCTTCTCATCCACATGAGCCTCTGTACAATAGGTATGAGGGTGAGCAGAGGTTCTTGGACAGTCAATGGATAAGGATGATGATCCATTTATACCAGAAGTGTTACCAGGAACAAACAGACCTGGTGCTGGTATCATGACCAGTACCATGAGGAAGAAAAGATGGGTTGTAGTAATAGACAATTCCTTCCTAATGGGTACAAAGAATTCAATATGCTGGACAGACCCTCCTCTTAGGGAGGATTTTTGCTTCTCTGGGGCCTGGGTTGAGGATATCACTAGGAAATTTCCTAGTCTGATACAGCCCATGCATTACTATGATTACTGGTCTTTCATGGGATTCCAATGAAGTGACAACACTCAGTCCAAGGATGATAAAAGGGTCTTTAGGACCTTAGGTTGCTTGATAGGTGTACTTGTAGCACAGGTTATTGTTTCCTCTATCCTTCCAGTTCTGGGCAGTGGCATTAAAAGAAACAGATGCACCCAGTCTATTAATTTTGGGGGGGTGGGGGTGGAGGGAGGGGGCTGATAGTAGGATAATCTACACATCAATAGGCTTGCTGGCATCAGATAGGATTCACCTTTCCCAAAAGGGGAAGAGGGTCTTCGTTCATGAGCTGGTGACTAGTTGACCTTTAAATGTCCCTTCCAACTCAAACTGTTCTAAGATTCTATGATTCTGTAATCTTTCAGTCTATCAGCTGAAGAACCAACATTACCAGTATGCTGCCCTCATCCTGGATTATGACCTCCAGACCAGAGACAGGCCTATTTATAGGAAAGGGTGTGTCCTGAGCATTGCTCCATTTTTCCCATTAAAAGCTCTGAAGCAGACACTGCTGACAGTTGTCTCCAAGATCCCCTGCTTCTGAGTCAGATGCTTCAGCTGGCAGAGTCTCTCCCTCAGGCAGAGGGACCTCTCTCACAGAGGATGAGTGGGGCAAGAGGGTTCTGTAGAAGGCAGACCAAGCCTTTCACTGATTACCCCAGTCTGTCTCTGTTGCCCATTCTGCTTTCAGCAACTTGCTCCTCAGTTGGAATCCAAGACAGGCCTAGTGATCCTGGGCAACGCTTCAGAGCTGGTGATTACAGCACAAGTTCAGGCTCAGGCTAGCCACGCAATTTCTTAGGTTCAAGTTTCATGCTGATTTTCAGGTTTTCCTGTTTTCAATTGAGTTTTATACATCCCTTTCTCTTTCCTGGGCAATGCTTTTCCTTCCTTCCTTCCTTCCTTCCTTCCTTCCTTCCTT
>VZRV01010554.1:346483-359289 GCA_013398115.1 Falcunculus frontatus
TCCTTCCTCCCTCCCTCCCTTCCTTCCTCCCTCCATCCCAGGGCTGTATTTGACCCTGAGTCCCCTCACTATACCTGATCTTTAAACCACTCACAGGCTCATGTCAGCCTGAGCTCAGTCTGTCCCTATCTTCAGGAAGGCATGAGTTTCCCGGGACTGGGGCTGCCCCAGCTGCCCCTCAGCTGTCCTGATACCTTGTAGAACAGAGGGACAGTCCTGACCGCCGGGTCCCCGCCTGTCATCCCCCAGTGACCCCCCTATGATTCCAGTCCTCAGAAGACCCTGGATCCTGCCGCAGCCTGGTAAAGCACTAGGAAAAACATGTCTTCATGGAAAACAATTTAAATGTGTGCCCGAAAACTTTTCTAAATTAGGTTAGGCTAGGTTAGGATGTGTAATTGAACTTTCTTTATTACACAGGCAAGTTTTCAGCAACATGAGGTTATGAAGCACCAAGGCATAAACTTCTATTTAGCAAATAGTCCTGTCTGACATTCCCCACTTCACGCACTGGTCAGTTCTCCAGTATGGAAACAATAGTCTCAAAGGCCATTTCATTGATGTCCAAGCAACTAAAAGACAACAACCAAAATGCTAAGCCACATCAAAGTCACTAGTGCCAAGTTTTTTCAAGAAGATGGCATTCTGAGCTGAAGATAATGAGCAGTTAACTCAATTTTTTTCAGTGGAATAAGGATTTCATCAGACCTGGGACTGAGGAAATTCCTAGAAGCTCTTAGATTGTCTCTCTTCCATTTTCCTTGATCCATTCAAGGTCCATGCAAATATGGACCCAAACTGAAGTCAGTGCAACAGCACTGCTCATCAGTGAGCTACAGTCAGGAAAAAGTAGAACTCATCAGGGACGTGGTTTGTTTATTGAGGGAATGACTCATTTACCTCAATCTTCTAGCACAGGTGTTTTAGCATACCTGTCATGCCTTAGGTGATCCATCTACCTCAAGGCCTTAGCTGCCTGAAACTTCATTTCTGTGATTTGTGATTTTCTTGAAAATATGCTTGGAAGCAAAACCCCATTAAAAAGAAATATATAAAATGTCTGCATCCCCACAGAAGTAATTTCTCAAATATGGTGTTTTCATGGGCATTTATTATGAACAGCCATGATAAAATTACATGGGCATGGGACAATAGTGAGCTAATAACAAAGTGAGGGGACACAATATCAGTATTTGTTTATTTTCGTTAGAGTTTCATCTCAAGTCAGTAATTATTTAAAGAAGGCTACTGCTAGCTGATTTTCATTCCCTCAACTCACGAAAGATTGTGCTTTGTTATAGTGTAGCTATAAACCTAACCACAAGTAGTAAAATGAAAGGTGCTGTGGCTGAGGGGGGCTTTCATACTGAAAGAAAACTGGAAATGTGATAGTTAATCCATTTTTTTTTCTCTGGCAGGTGAGAATGATACACAGTAATGGAGATAATGAGGCTCTTATCAGACTGAATATGAGGGAACCCAGTGTAATTGCAGAACTTGCCACAACTCTCTGAAAACTTGGAAACGAGGGACTCAGATATTGAATAAAATATTTTTCCAATATTTTTGAGAAATCATGTTCTTGGAGGAATATGGACTTTCAAGTTTTATTCATTTTAAGCCGTCTGACCTTGACCAAATTAATTTACATCTCAGTTAAAATGGTGGTGAGGAAACCTGGGTATTTGATGAGATGCTTTGAAACCAAATGTAAAAACTCAGTTGTTGTCAGGCTCAGTTAGAATTCAGAAGGAAGCAGAACAGGAAGGATTCTTCCCTCATAATACTCCTGGAGGTTTCATAATTCCTGCGGGAAATCTCAGTAAAGACTTCAAGATTATTTTTGCTTGCAGGATTTTAAACCCTATCTATTTTGAGCTTAATTCCTTTGCAGAAGAACAAAAGCTTATGTGACTCCAAGGCCAAGGGCTGTGCTGCATGCATACAGGCATATCAAACCTTTCCTTCTAAAGCATATCAATACCTGCTTTTGGAAGAAAAGTGCACTTGTGTTAACTTGCACACATGTACATCTGTTTGTTGCCATCCACCTGAGTTCAAGCACTATGTAGAAATGCAACTAAAGTTTGTGAATCACTTATTTTTGATAATAAATATTGTAATAATAATAAATAAAGTTTGAACTACTCTGTTCAAACATCCTTCCCTTCAAAGCCGTCAAAGTTTTCTTCACAGATATCAAAACTATTTTTAAAAGGATTTGAAACTCAGGTGTCTCCTTAGCAAAAATGGATTTTTGAGCCTTGGATACCTAGAAAGAATCTGATTTTTCAGAAATTTCAAAGTACTTCTTTTAGGATGACTAATGAGTTTCTGGATGCAGTCTGTCAATTTCTTTTCTCCTGAAGTAGTACTTAGCTTATCAAAGATCCTGATTCTAAGATATTAGAATTTCCAATATAGGACATCTTGCAAAAATCAATTAAGATTAGGATCTCTTGCACCAAGGCATTCTTTGCCAGACAAATACACTGAGATATTTTAACAGTCCAGCAACGAAATAAATTTATTTGCTTGTTCATAGTGCAACTTACGCAGTTCAAGAAATAGAAACTTTTGCAGAAGTGCATAAATGCCAGTTTAAGGAGTCCCAGGTGATGAAGCTTTGAATTTCAATGAAGTACATAAATGCCAGTTATCCTAAGAAAAACTAGAATATTTTAAGCCATGGGCAATACCAGCAAAATATGATGAAATTTGTGTTCATTGACAATAAAAACCTTTGTCTGGTAAACCGAGTAGTTCACCCTTTCCTTGATCTTAGGGTGTGCAAGAAACTCAGAGATAAGAAATGTTTTTGTCTATAAAAAAAAAGGTAGAAAGCAAAATATTAATTCCCACGTGAAAACAGATGAGTGTCTCCAAGAAGGCAATATGGGCTATATTAGCATGAAAAGACAAATAATTGGAAGCTCTCCAGAAGACCTGCCAAACATAATAAGCAAATCATGATGACTTTCTCACTCTCAATATTTCATTTGAAGGAGGTCATGTTTATATGACCTTTCACTTCAGTCCAACATAAAACATAAAACTATTCTTCATAAGGCAATAAAAGCTCCAATTTTTCCTCTCTATTGATTTTCATTACTTTCCATAATTTTCTTTTTTTATTTTTTTTCTATTAGGTATTTTCTATGTTAAAATGACAAATATTATTTGCAGATGACATTTAACATGTGCTCACATGGGATTTCTCAGTTGCAAAGTTGTATTTTGCAATAACTATCTGCCTATGAATAATTTTTTCTTTTATCTCTCTTAATTGACATCATATTGACCAAACCCGTTTATACCGGGAAAGGAGAAAATAAATTTGAAACTATTCCCCTGTGTAAGGAATAACCTTTTGTGTTCTTGAGGTTTGTGAAGTTCACAATGCAATTAACTAAGATAAAATATTTCTTCTGACATTCTCAGCTGTGAATTAAACACTAGTTAGTTTCCTACACGCAAATAAACTGTTTTCTTCTATCCTTCTTTACAGGATCAATTATAAACTTCTACAAAAAAATCCTATCCTCCACAATTTACATGTCTGACAGTCTTTCCAAAGTCTGCCAGTATTTAAAATACTCTGGCCTTCAAAGAGCATACACACAAATTTGAGGTGAATGGCTGGGGAAATGAGCAGGCAGAAGCCGCCAACAGACAGTGGCAGAGAGGAAGAGGGAAGGATTTGAAAGGAAATGTAGGAAACATTCTCTCATAATGCCCAGATAGGGGGGGTAAAAAAAACCACTGCTAGTGAATCAATTGTTCAAAAAACAAACATACTAAGTGTTATACCTGTCTAAATAAGGTAGTTAAAAGAGATGGTCCTATCCTGCAGAATGTAGAGAAAGAATTAAGTTGAGGCAAAGATGAAGAAAACTTGCTCAATCACTACAAATACTAATGACGAGTCTTTATCTTGTTGAGCCAAAGTCTTCATACAGTTTCTGATGACTAGGATGTGTGTATTGAAGCAGGATTTAGACATTTTAGACTAGGTGCAGAAGCACTAATTTGGGTTCTCAAGGCAGTTTAACATGGCAGTTTGGATTCAGCACAAAGTAACTGTTAAGAATCCCTTACAGTGACAACTTTTGCAAATCTGAACAAACTCTTCTATTTTCTATTTATATACTGAAAGGAAAAGTGTGCCTGGCACTTTTCTGAAAATAAAAAAAGTAAAATCTTATATTAATCTTTTATGTGTTCACACCCAGGAAGTTTGTTCAAAGCCCATTTGGGAATCTGCCCACATCTTTGCAGTATAGATACACTGCTGGAACACCACTCATTTTTAATGAGCTCACTGGCTTTGATGCAATCTTCTCTGCTGCTGGAATTTCATTTATAACAAAGATCTCATCTGATAGAAGAAACATTGAACTGAAGCCAGATAGCACAGTGAGTCAGCCTACAGGTAGTGAAAAACGCATACACACGGCCGCGCGCACACAACAAACACTCACACCCAAGCCATCTATGGATTTCAGCCCTGATACACATACCATAAGCAGGTTTAGGCTTGGTTGAAATTCATGGTCTTGTGCCTTAGAGTGTAGTGATCTAAGATCTAAAGGGAGCTAGAATAATGCAACCACCACTTACTTTTTTTTATAGTTTGTTTTCTTAAAAAAAAACAAGAAAATGCCACCCAAACCAAAACACCAACCAATGTTTCAGTGTTGGAAGAACATTAGGACATTTTTAATAATGTTGAATAAGCCCTTCACAATGAGCCTGAGAGAAACAAACCAATACCTTTGGAAGTTTTGCAGTATGTATTTCCAGACCAAATACTCTACAGATTCAGATCTCTAAGGCAGAATATATGTAGGCTTCATACAGGAAAGGCAACAATTTGCCAGAAGGACAGAATAGAGTAACAGCATGGTCTAGGACGCAGAAGGATTGGATAAAAAACCCCAGGTGCAATTTAAAAGCTACCTATTATGGGACCATCTTTACAGTGCTATTTAAAATTATTTATACTACTATCTGTGTTTAGAAAAGGAAAAAAAAGTAGAAGAGTATCTGCAATATTACATGTCTTTAACTGCAGTTAGTGAACTTTGATAATAGTTTATCTCATGTATTTCCCTCTCAGTATTCCTCTGTCTCAGTGTCTGTACTGGAAATCCTCCACTATTTTTAGGTTTTTTAGTTTCTTTGGACTCAGATCACAAAGGAAGAGGAGAAAACATTTACCAAGGATCTGGAAAATTTTTGCTGGACAAATAATGTGAAAGCTGGGGGTCTAGCATTTATGAGCATTTTGGAATAAGGCTGATGCAACAAAAGCCCCAAACAAAATGTTTTCCTGAAGATGAACCTGGGGGAAAAAAGGAACGTAATTGCCGGCAACATCCTATTATTTTTTTATGCTCTGACAGAAAGGCAAGAGCTGACTCATAATAAAAGTGATTGCAAATTAAGTAAGTGCCTTTGCAGAAAGGGCTGGTGATATGGGCACTGGAGAATTCCTCACAAAAGAAGAGCTGTTAGCTTTTGCAGGTCTTCTTAGTGGTAGAGAAGACTATTCGTACTCAGATATGTTCACTAAAAGAAGAATCCTTAGCTTACATTTGTCAACTCTATGCAGCATTCTTCAGAGAGAGATTAAAGTCTGCTGGCTCGAGCACCATGAATGATTACTCTGTTTCAAAACACATGAATGCAGACATCAAAGCAGAATCATCAGGAGAAGACAATGTACCACCATCTGCAGAGAAACCTGAAAGGCAATCAGAACAACATAACTAAAAAGAGATAAAGTTGGATTGGGAATAGCCATGTACTGAGAAGTCTAAAAAGTGAAGTAGAGTGATAAGAAATAGAATGATATAAAATAAAAGCTCAATATGGTGCTTCAACATTAAAGGATAATTTATTTTTGCTACAGGACAGTATGAGATTTCCTGATTACTTATTTTTCACAGAGACATAAAATCGGAACATTTCTCTATTTCTTTCCTTTGTTGTTTGAATCACAGAACCAGAGATTAATTTATCTGGAAAGGAATCTGTGGGGGTCTAGTCGGACCCATTGCTATGGTAAGTATAGTTATATCAGATGTTTCAGGGCCTTGTTGAGTCGATTTTTGAATGTCACTAGGGTTGGAGACTTCATAGCTGCTCTAGACACCTGTTTATCAGTTTGGCCAGTCTCACACTGAAAAAGTTTTGTCCTTATATTTTGTTGGAAATTCCCATGTCATGACTTGAGTCCATTGGTCTTTGCCCTGCCATTATGCTTCTCATTCAAGTGTACACACAGTGTCACAGGAGAAATGACCATGTGCCTTTTTAGATGAGGAGACTACACATAAGAACTGAGTCTCTGCAGGGGCTGGAGGCTGCTGATATTGTTTTGCTGTAGAAAGTAGAAGATTGGGGTTTTTTTTTAATCCCTAACACAGGAAATTAGAAGGAAGGCATGAAATGTCTAGAACAGATGTATTTAATCTTTGAACTTTGAGTCCTAAGTGACTGCCTGAAGATATCTTCAGTGGTTGCCTGTACTTCTATACTTCTAAGAACTGGTGTATAAAGAAAGCTGCTTATTACTAATCTTGACAATGGCACTGCAAGGATTTCACTTAGACAGTGGAGCTTTTGACTGAACGATGATACCAGTATAAAAAGTCTGATATGATTAAAATGCAGGAAAATGCCATATGAAAGGGTGTGTGTGCTTTTTTTCTCTAACAGGTTCTCCACAGCAGACATGCTGACTGGCAATTTAATCCTGATAAATATGTTTACAAAGCAAACCACTACAGCTTAAATAGCTCATTTTACAGACTGTGTGTGGAATCATGTAGGATGCATATAAGTGGTTTTAATAAAATTACAAAACCACAAAATAAACTGTCAACACAAATGCAATTTCAGAGGAGCAGTTTATCTCCTGGATTTGTGTTTTTCCACATGCAAAGCAGAGGAGATAAAGCTTGCTGATATTGATCTCAAGGCCTGATCATAAAAAATTAAAGGTAATCTGTCAGAAAAGAAAAAAGAATGTTTTCCATTTTGCTTAGAGAGCTCTTGAGTGCTTGTGTGAATGCAATTTACAGCATTAATAAAATCCTCTTGCAAATATTATTTTATTTTTATTGTTTCTTTTTCTTCTATGATTAAATAAAATACTATGTAGTGCTTGGTTGACTTTTCCGCTCTTTGATGTTCTGGAATATTTAACTTAAAGTTTGCATATGTCTGTCACCAAGTCCAGGACACCAGTACCCCAACTGGGTTTGGGCTATAGGAAAGTGGACTCAGTGGATGTTTCTCCTTCACTGACTTTTAAAATAGGAGGAAGGGGGAATAACTCTCCATAAGTGTGGTGACTGGGACCTAAGCAGGTGCCTGAGCAGGCTGCCGAGTCGGGTAACAAGATTTACTTCTCTGAGGTTTTTTTACATGTCAGTTTGAAGAATGTCCATTTCAACGAAAAGACTTCTTTGCACATGGGTAAGACAGCTGTCTAGATGGTGATGTTGTTTCCAAGGAAAACTGAATCAGATATGCCTCGATCTTCAGGAGGTTAATCCCTGTACTTTGTGTCATATGATCCATGATAATCAACTTGGAAACCACTGACACTGAAGTTGGGAAAAAATTGTAACAAATTACTGATTGTAAAATCATCTTTTTCAGCACTGCAAGCAGGTTTCAAATACCTTCTGGGAAGGTCCACAAGAAGCCCTCACTTCACACAGTATGGATAAACACATCACTTACACAATATATACAAACAGAACAAGAAGGGAGATAAACCCTTTGCGAAAGAAAGTATTCTGATACTGCATTGATAGATATGTAAACACAGTTTATATGGGGTGGTAGAAACAAAATGGGAGCTCTTTGGGAAACTCTCATGCGTCAAAAGCCTACTCTTACTTCAAATACCCCCTTCCTTTTTGGTGTCACACAGGGGTGGTACAATTTGTATCCTCTTTGAGGATAATACAAAAAGTAAAGCTTTTTAAGTTGCTCTGTTTCTTCTTTGCTTGCCATTCTGGATTTACATGAGGACATCTTGCTGTCCTGTGCATTTTGTTATTTTCTCCCTCTCCAGTAAAATAACTCCAAGGTAGCCTAAGAAGTCAATGTTCTGTCAGATGTTGTCACACGTCTTTAATAAGGATCAGTTGTCTTGCTGCCACAATAGTGTTGTCTCCAGAAATTTGTCTGTAATGTCAATACTGCCCACCCCTCTGAATCTAGAAACTGTTCGTAATCCTTGTTGGTGATGTTTTATTTCCAAAAGATGATTTAAAACTTTTGCTTACCACAGCACTGGAATATACTGCTAATCCCTAGAAAAGCTGTGTAACTGTGGAGGTTCACACAGCTGAAGGGGTGATGGGCAGACCATGTAACAGTAAGTCAGATCCACAGTTGTAGGTGGAAGTTGAAAATTGGTTAATTTGTTATAGGTAGACATTGGAAGACTTTGAGAGGCATAGAAAAGCATCTGCAGTACAGACCTGACAGCTGGATGAGACCTGACAGCTGTATATCAGACAATGGTGTAAATACATTTCTACTCTTGTCACATCACACAACCAACAACTGCAGCGCAGAGAATGGACCTTGCAAATGTTGGGGAGCCTGTTTATCTGCAGACACTGCAATTTGCTTTAATGAGCATTTAAAACTGCCTGAGATTCCCTACCCTCGCTCAGTGAGTGTTCATGCCACCATGAGCACTAACAAGTCATGTTGGCTGTGCTGAGTTGTCAGACCAGTGTATTTTTTCGGTCTGTTGCAGACACAAAGCAACCTTACTGCTATGCTCATGTAGACTTTGTGTCTTAGTGATCATGTTCTAACTCCTGCAGGCAGGGTAATTTGTTCCTGCTAGTTTTTCCTTTCCAGGGTCTCAAAATTATCTTATTTTTGTCAAATTCAATTAAATCTAACTTTGCTAAGAATGTTGAATTTGCTAAGTACTTCCTTTGGCTGCCAATAGATAGCAAAAGTGGTGTAGAAATCCAGCCGATTACAGTTTTTTGGGGAGACAGCTTATTAAAAGTAGGTTACAATGCCATTCTGAACTCCAGCATTAATTAAAAATTGAACTGTGGTGTGACAGGGTCAAATAATCAGCTGATGTAAACCTGTTGGGGGGTTCTTGATGTGCCATCTGATAAATGACAGGGGAATACTGTAGAGTAAATAATCAAACATGGTGTCGTAACCTGGATATTATTTCACTGTGTTTAAGACAAGGCCATTTAGGCCTAAGAACATTTTACTTACTTTGCATGTATGTAATCACTTACATTATAATTTTTTTTGTCTTTTCACAATTTAAATGATGGTTCACCTGTTGTTTTATAATAAGTAGTTCATTGAAGCAAAAAGGCTAATATATGAAAAAGTAGATATGTATTACTTTTTTATTACAAATTTATCACCAAAGTGTTATTACAGCATACACATATAAAGCACCACACAGTTCAAGATGGAGTTCTAAAAACCCACAAACTGGCATCTCAGTTGGTTAGCAATTCCAGCTAAGCTGATCTGCTTCTGACTGTTTGTGACAGCATCATCCATATTCTCCAGCATGGTTATTTGAAAGAAGTCTAGTCTGATTTGTCAGACATTCACAACTATTTGGCAAAGTCACAGTAAAGCTGTACAAACTGCTCTAAGTTAGCATTCAGATTCACTGACTGGGGGCAGGAAGAAGGATTTTAGTTGCAGAAGCTGTCAGGTCATTGTCGGAATTTTTACTTGCAAAGGACAAAATACAGCGCAGTGACCCCTATTTAGGAGCAGTGTTGATGATCCATGTTTGTATTTTATGTCCACCAGTATTATACAGGCATGGAGGCTTACCATTACAGTAAAATAATATATTCAGCACCACAAAAACTTGAAAGAAAGCACACACACTATAGTAAAAAACAGGTAGAACACCAGCTTTCTGTTTTCTTAAAGTCATTACCCTGGACATCTATATGATGTACATGAACACTGAGACAGCTTGCTTTGGGGGAGGAAGCACTATTCAATTTTTCCATGGAAATGAAATGCTGCTCAGGGATATACCTTGAATGAAGGAGCTTTGATTGCTGTTTATAACACCCTGTATTGTCACATATCCCAAGAATAACTGTGCTTAGCCAGCTGAAAGCCACCACCATGAAGTCCCTATGTCTTTGTGACCATAACTTCCTGCAGTAACTTCTGGATTACTGGCAAACTTTTAATACTGTGGATCAGCTTTAACACATTCCACTAACAAAATAAAATTTGTGTTGCTAACTTCTGCTTCTACGCTAGCATTGTAGTTGACCAGTTTCCCTTGAAACTTTGCCAAGCTAGTGTCTTCAAAATGTCATAAAGATAGACCTCCAATATCCAACAGGCACCCAGCCAGACTAATTTGGAATTCAGATGGATTATTTCCTGAGAGCCACAGTAAATCAATCCTTATTTTTCTTTCACAGTACACTTATCCTGAGTCCATATGACTTGATGCCATATCTGTTTGGGTTTCCTGTGTTTTCTCTTGTACCCCATTGCTACCTGTCAAGAACTCTCAGCTTGGAGCAGTCTTAATGCGGTTTTGGTGGTAACTGTGGACAAATAAGAAAGCACTTCAGTGAAAAAGTAATTCGCTCTTTTCCTTGCCCCTTCTCACAAAACTTAAGTGGTTGAGGGCACCCATAGGCTGTCTGTCTACTGGAGCTTGTTTAAGTACTAGGAAGTTCAGAATTTTTACCCTGATTGCTCAGCTCACACTCTCACTCAAGTCTCTGCCTCAGGTGCACAAACACACACAATGATCTGCTTCCAGTCAGCATTCACTACTTAACATTTTTTAGTTGTTTCAGTTGTTTCTCCTACCACAGTTGCTTTTTGTTTGCATCATAGTGGTTTTTGCTTGCATCATGCAGTAAGCCCTAGAAATCCCATTCACAGTAGGATAGGACAGCTCCTAATGGTGTTTTGTTCTTTCCCCTCAAAAACTCAGGATGTAAATACATGTATTAGAGGCCTGGGAGAAATAAGTAGCTGAGGCAGAGATCCTAAGGGATATGTTTGAACTCACATATAGGGTCTGTGTTTAACAGGAAACCAAAACCATTTCTCATTTCAACAACTGGTTTACCTACAAGCAGCTTATCTGCTGTGTTTCCACATGCACAGTGAAGCTCACATTATATGTGAATGAGATTTTAATTGCCATCTAAATTCCTGGGGGTTACAAATATGATCACACATGAGAAAATTACTACCATGATAGACGTTCAGACATTTGCTTTCCAGATTGGTTCTGCTGTTTTTCTTATTGTCAGGTGAAGAAGAGTCATCATTTAAACCATAATTACAGTCAAAATTCACCAGTTCAGCACATTGTATTAGCCTCTTAGAAAAGTAGTGTGAGTTGAACAAGTTAGGATGTTCCCCAAATTCAGCTATTCCCCATCATCAGCAGTATTCACTCCTGGATGGTAGTAGTTTGGAAAAGACTTTGCAGAGTGTGATTGTGTAGAGCATACAGGGACATAGCATAGCTTTACAGCTAAAATTAATACAAAGAATCTCTCTTCTGTATTGCAAGTTTCCTGAGTAACCTCAGGCAAGTCAAACACTCTAGATAGTCCTTGACTTTTCAGTATATACAACTGGAAAAATACAAATATATACACACAAGCTTCTTGTCTAAAAACATCAACATACATACAAAATAATCATCCACAAATTCACTCAATAGTGCAGCTCTCTGGTCTGGAGAAAACTGGTCACATCTTTGGTCTAGTGACTCCCAAGGCCACTATATTTGAATAGAAGAATTTCTTTCAAGAAAAGCCCAAAGTGTCTAAACATTTGTAAGTCTTTCCTGGTCTCTTAAACTCACTTCTAGATCACAGATCCCTTCTTCTTACAAAGCTGAGTAGGACTCAATGTCCCCAAATCAGTGTTGAACCAACAACATGTCCCTCTAGCACATGAAAAACACTCATTTTCAGAGCCTCTTTTGAGGGGCTCATTTTTTGGCAATTAACAGCAAAACCAAGTAACACAGAGAGTGTGTAAAAAGAATCTCTTAAAAAGAATCTCTCAAATGACATGCTCACTCTTTACTATGAAGTAAAATGAGAGTAAGTATGCAAAATGTATTTTTTTCTTCTATATAACACATTTTTTCTGCCCTACCTATGAAGTCTCCTTCTAACAGATATTACCTATGCAAAACAAACACTTTACTTGAGTCCTGGTGACCTCTGCCTTGATCTGAGAGATATTTGGGGCCAGCAAGCTGATTATGCTGGAGTGACAAGAGCATTTCTCACCTGTCAGACCACAGGGTGGGGAGAAAAATGACATCAGTATCTTGTACATGATTAATGTATTTCCCCACAGAGTCATGGTTACAATATTTTGGTCAAAGCTTGTCTGCTTACTGAAAAGTGAGAACTATCTGTCCTGATTTCTCACATTTATCATGCATCCCAGTACCCAAAACATCCCAGCACTTTATCACATTTAATGTAATTATTTCACAATTGCTTTGAGGTGGAGAATTAGAATCTTGAATGGAGAGGGTAAATTCAGTCTGAGGAGTAGGTTTGAATATTAAGTTCCAGGTAAGTGACCAGCATTGCAGCTGCTCTTTGCAAAAAGAGCTGCATTTTCCAAGCTCCTTTCACAGATCGTCGTAGTCATTTTACAGAATAGACAGCTGAGAAAAAAAAGATCTTCCTTCAGAGAGATCTTACCAGTTCAGGTCTCTTTCTAACTTCTTTCACAAAAACTTTTTTTTTTTTTTT
>VZRV01010554.1:359312-409338 GCA_013398115.1 Falcunculus frontatus
TTTTTTTTTTTTGGGGGGGGGGGCGAGGGGTTCATCCTATGGATTGGAAATATGTCATCCTATTTCATTTAAAAATTCTTGCTCTCTATTTCTGTGTCAAAGTTTTTAGGGTACAATAGCAGTACAGAATAATTAGGTTTCTAACAACACCCATATTTTCCATTGGATTGTAAATATCAATTACCCTTAAGACAAAATTTTACTGCAGTTTCTGCAGCATTTGGATGAGAAATCTGGATTTCTATCATCAAAACTGATTAGTCTGAAACTGCCCCGATCACCGCTCACTTAGGAACTGTAGAGGAGAAATACAGGTTTTATATTTGTTGTCTTTGCTGTCTTCTGTAAGGACCTAAATTAAATTCTTTTATTCTACACAGCAAGATATCAATAACTTTTGTGAAATGATGAGATATATATTACAGAAGAGATTATGAAAATATCGGTTGCAGCATATTTCTCCAGTTCTGGAATGAATGACAGTTATGTGAGCGCATTGTGAATACTCATCCGGTTTTAACTTCTATTGTCCAGAATTTCATGGATTTATCCATTCTTTAGAATAGTTTTCTTCTTATAAATAAGTTATGTTTAGGGGATTCCTCCCTCTCCACCAGGTTACATATTGCTGTTCATTCAAATTTCACAAAGAGCAATTTTCCCCCATCAACCTCTACAAAAGGACTCACGCAGAAATCAACGTTTCTTATCCTGGAAACCTTAACTAGAGAAGGAATCACTGAATGTAGTAATGATTTACTACGCCATGAAGAGCTCCAGATTTGCTGACAGCTTCTCCTATTAAGAGAAAACCATACTAACTTCTACAATTTGACTAAATAGTAACAAGAAAAAAGGACAAAACATAAGTGCAACCAAAAAAGAAAATAAAAATTCTAAAATACATTATTATTTTACATTGTTACATTTCATTAGATGAAATAGTCTTTCACTATAGTATGAAAATAAAAGTTTGCGTATATATTTTCTCCAGATTTTGAAAGGACTCGAAGTAGAAACAGAATTTTTAAAACTGCATTTTTACATTGAGTCTTGGATCAGTCAGTGAAAGAGCTAAAACTAGACTTACCAAAATGGCATAAACTCTTACTTGCAAAAGAGAACATGAAATCTAGCTTCCTTGTAATGAAGTATAAAATATATTTTCTGCCTGGATTCAGATGCTTCTATCTTGTCAATATGATATGAATGACAATAACTGCAACAATTGATGCTTTTATTATGCAACATCACTTTAGCACAGTAGCACAATGAATCTGGGTTTGAAGAAATTACAACCTTTCTTAATGTAACAGACAATCCATCAAAACTAAGCAAGGAATGGTGGAGGAGGTGAGGATGACAATAAATGCTTGAAATCTGTAATGCTTCACTGATCGAGTAGTTCATCCATACGTTTGAAAAAGCTAGACAGCAGTTTGGGTTTTCACACCTGTAGATGCACATCATTGTCTGTTGTGATTGTGCTCTGTATCCCTACAGAATTGCTCTAGTGAGACTATGAGTATTTGTAATAGAAGAGAAAAAAAATATGAGAAATGCCTTCTTAATGTTCCTTAAATAACATAATTTGACTAAAAATAGTAATTTAGACTAGTACAACTTAGTGATAAATGCATGAAGGAAAGCATAAGCCCCAGGTGACTTAGTGCCCAAGGAATCCCAGAGGTAAAGATGTGAGAGAACAGACTTGAGTGGAGAGCATGTTGGTGCAGTGGGAGGAACAAAGAGAAAAAAGTGGAAAAATGCCATGGGCAGGCCTGAAGCATAGTTTTGCAAGAATTGTATCTGAAAAGCATTTCTGTGAGAAAGACTTTTAAAGCGTGAAGTCCAAGTTTTCAGCTGTAATAATGTCTGTCTAGGCCATTTCGGTCTGTTTTAAATATCCTTGAGGTAAGAGATTGGGCTTGTGCAAGGTAAAATGTGCCCTTTAGGAACTGGGGAGCAAAGGTCAGAACCTAGGAAAGCAAAAGTCAGTCAAGGGATCATTGTAAACTCAAAGTGGTGTTCTCCGCCTCATCACCCCACCAGCACATCAACATAATTTTCTCTCAGCAGCTCAGTGTGGAGTTTGGACCAGTCTTCAGTGAACAAAGTCAACTCTTCTTCAAAACTGTTCTTGGGAAAGTTAGCTTGCAACAAGTGAAAAGAAGGCAAAAAAAGTTTCAGGAACTATATACCATTTGAACCCTCTGTAAAATGCCAGGAAGTTTAATTTGGAAACTGTGATAGAGATAGCATAGGAAAGTTCATAGAATCATAGAATGGTTTGAGTTGGAAGGTACCATAAATCCAGAATTACAGAATCATAGAAAGTTAAGGATTGGAAGGGATCTTATAGAGCATCCAACTCCAACCCTCCTGCCAAGGGCAGAGATACCTTCCACTATATCATGTTCCTCAGAGCTCCAGCCAACCTGGCCTTGAACACCTCCAGGGATGGGGAGGTTCCACAACTCCTCTGGGCACTCTGTGTCAGGGCCTCAACACCCTCACAGTAAAGAAATTCTTCCTAATATCTAATCTAAACCTACTCTCTTTCAGTATGAAGTCATTCTCATTTGTCCAGTCACTACCGGCCCTTTTAAAAAATTTCTCTCTGTCTTTTTTATAGGCTTCCTTCAAGTACTGGAGGGCCTCAGATAAACCACCCTGAAGCCTTCTTTGTTGCTGGCTGAACATGAGTGGATCCACCCAGCAGTTAGATTCAGATACTGTGTTTACCCTGTAGCAACCCCTTGATCTCAGTCTTGATAGACCTCAGGCCTGAATGATGGGACTGAAGCTGGTTGAGGCCCAGAGAGTTTGCTCTTTCCTCTGAGTCCATAATTTGGATTACTGGTAGCTGCTTTGCTCCACTGTAGATTTACAAAGAGCTTTTATCACATAACCTAACGGGTATGCTATATTCAAAACAATACACCATTCACATCTAAAATAAGTGACAATTGGGTTTGGGTTTGGTTTTTGTCTCCCCAACAAGAAGTACAGGCAATTTCAGAGTGAAGCAGTAGAAACTGCAGTTTCTTTTCTGTTGTTGCTGAATTGCTCAGTTTTGATTAAACCTTTGGGTTTGCTTGCAAAATTAGCCATGTGCTATCCAGTGATTGGGAATGCATTTTTAACGTGAATGAGGTGGGATGGGTTGCAAAAGATTAGTTGTCCAGAGAGTGATTATAATCTTTTGTGCATCGAGTGCTGCTCCAAAGCTATTCCAGAATGATAACTGCTGATAGCAAGTCAATCAAAACTCTCTGTGATAAAAATTGGAAGTCTCACTCTGTTTCTTGGCAGAAATCTACCTCAGCAGTTGCCCAGCACTAGCAGATCTTGCTGGCACCTGTGTGGTTCACAGACGTGCGATCAGCCTCTTGTTTCTGCAGACGGAGGAGTCTCTGTGGGTGTTCACAAGCCTTGAAAAGAAGCAGCCTTGCAATAAATGACTGGAGCTCTCCAGGCTGTCATTACCGTGCCCAGCACATTCACAGTCGTAAAAGCTGAAAATGCAGCAGAGTAAAAGCAGCAGCACAAGCACACTATTTGCTAAGCTCTGAAAGCATACTTATGGCTTGGTAGATGAAACAGCAAAAGGAGCTGACAGTTCGTGTGTTTGTGGAAAAGAACAAGGATGAAATTCTAAGAAAATGAAGTTCTGGGAATGGAAGGGGAGTAATGTCACTGTACTGAGGAACTTGCTAAAGGAAATAATGAATTCTTTGATTGTTCAAATATCTGAATTGTCAGAAAATATTTCCTGAATCGCAAGATTAGACAGCAAAAGCCTCCTTTCATCATGGCACAGCATGTATAAGGGTTGTTGAGCTTTTTCAGGCTGATCTTCCCTAACTCAAATCAAAGTGTGGTAGTCTTGAACATGCAAACTTTTGCATACTTCTTTTAACCGATAGTTCTTTAATTGTACTCAGTTACCAAAACAACTGAAGAAAGCCTGCCCTGTGCATAATTGCATGAAAGATCCTTTGGGCATATCTTTTCAGTTTGTCATATTTTAGATTAATTGCAAAACAGATGTTATTTAGTAGTAACTAATTCAAATAGCTGGTAGCTACCAGGGGGAATCAGTCTTTGAATTAGCTCTTATAATGGATTCAGCACAAAGAAAGATAAATTGGAATTTTTTTCATCGGCCAACAGTTAGGTGAGTTTTTAGAAAAAATATTTGTATTATCATTTTTCTGGTTTGGGCTGGGGTAGAGTTAATTTTCCCCATAATAGCTAGTATAGGGCTATGCTTGCATTTGTGCTGAGAAAGGTGTTGGTAATATTGAGATGTTTATGTTACAGCTGAGCTGCACATACCCAGCATCAAGGCATTTGCTTCTTATTGTACTGCCCTGCCAGCAAGGAGGCTGGAGCTGCACCAGGAGCTGGAAGGGGCCCAAAATGGAATTGATCCAAGGGATATCCCGCACCAGATGGCATCATGCTCAACACATAAAGTTGGGAGGATAAGAAGGAAGGTTGGACATTTGGAGTGAAAGCATTTTTCTGCCCAAGTCACCGTTAGGTGTGACAGAACCCTCCTCTTCTCGGGATGGTTGAACACCTGCCTGCCCTTTGGCAGCAGTGAATGAATTGTTTTGCTTTGCTTTGCTTGTGTGTGAGGTGTTTACCTATTCAATTGGCTTTATCTCAGCCCATGAGACTTTTCACTTTTACTTTCCAAGTTGCTCCCCAGTCCTGCTGGTGGGGGGATGAGCAAGTGGCTGTGGGGTTCTTCGTTGCCAGCTGGGATTAAACCACATCCTAGATAACAGCAGCTTTGAACTACTTACCACAGCTCCTTGTGCAACTGAAACCACACTGGTAAAAAAAAATTTGTCCCAAATAAACAAGGGAATGACGAACAATTTCTGTGTAGTTATGCAACTTCAAAAGAGGGAGAAATTATCAAGATACTGCTTTGGGGTGCTAGGAGCTTGGCCACCTGCTCCAGCTGCTCCAACCTGGGGGTCGCCTGACCAGGTGCTGGAGTGCAGCCCGGTGCCCCAGGAACATGGGCTGCTACTTTCCTGGTTGTAGGCTCAACTATTTACAAAGGTGTGTAACAAATTGCGGAGTTGCTTTCCTAGCAAGCACACGTGCCCCCTGCCTGTGTCTCTACGTATTTTTTCTCCATCTTCCTCCTTCTCATTATCCCTTGTTGCATTTAAAAAGGGTTTTGTCCAGATTACCTTTAAGGAGCAGAAATTCTCCTCCCACATACACCTCCAGCTTCCTCCTCAAATGGGGAAAAAGTACTGA
The DNA here is from genome assembly GCA_013398115.1 of Falcunculus frontatus. NCBI lineage: Eukaryota > Metazoa > Chordata > Aves > Passeriformes > Falcunculus > Falcunculus frontatus. The sequence goes on from VZRV01010554.1 coordinate 364,599, forward strand.
TGTACTCGTTCTTTTAACAATTTCATTCACTATGTGAAAAATTAATTCATTTTGGTTCTGTAGTTCTTCAAAGCATATCCTTAGCACTGATAATCCCCCTTTTCTCTGTCAGCTCTAGCCTTTACCTATCAAAAAACCCCAAACACATGTGATAGAACTTCTGTTAAGCTAAATAACTATGAAAAATATCGGTTATTACAGCCTACAATGTGAATGCAGAATAGACATTAAAAGTGTACCTTTATTTGGAAACTGGGGATAAGGGGCAGGCATGGCAGTCTTCCAATGATATAAATGACCACTTTGCAGGTGATAAGTGCAGATGGGTATTTGGTTTTAACTACTTTTCTTTCTGCCCTAGCAAGCACATGTCCTTTCTTTCTGGTTTTTTTCCTTGTTAGCACAGGGTATTGTTGTGGTTTGTTTCCATCACTTGAAGATATGATGGCAAATAACAGAAAACCAATAAAGAAAAAGGAGGAGCTTTATATCAACCAATTCTGATGCTTTTTTTAGCTAGAGTTGTCATCATGCTGCCACACAAGCATAGTTTTCTTCCAGTCCCAGGTTCCAGGGGAAGGATTTCTGTCTTCTCTCTTACATTGTCCAAAAATGGTGCATCTGCAAAATTTTATATAAAAGTTCTGATATGCAGTCAAAAAATCTTATAAAGTTGTGAAAATAATGAAAATAAAGGTTCTCCCTGTCACACAAAGTAAATATTTTTAATTTTTTTTATATTTTTATTATGTAATGAGTTCAGTATTTTGTAAGTTTTGCGAGCCTACCCACTGAAGCAGGAGAGATTGAGGGAGGTTGCTTATTTCTTGATTAAAGAGATGAGGGGAATAACAAAAACAAATAGTTAACATAATGATGTAATTTCCATAAATTACCTACTACACCTTCATCTCTCTCTAATTAGCAAATTGAGAGTGAAAATACAGAAAGCTGACATCTGCTTCCATAAAAAAAAAAAAAAAAAAAAAAAGACTAGGGGGCAGCTAAAGCATCTTAGAAGCTTATTAACAATCGTAAAGGTCACAATTTCCATGGAACTGGAAATATACAATCAGTGTGCTCTGTGATACTTTCTTTAATTCAGGGGTCGGTACAAAACAAGTAGATATATTCAAAAAATCGAATTTAAATGAGCTTCAAATTCAAGTAAGTAAGATTTTTATCACATGTGGCAGAAATAAGTTTTAAATCCTCATTTTTTTTAACACAATACATAAATGCAGAAGCACACAAGCTGTCTCAGAAGTCAAAACCAACTTGGTATAATCCTGTCACAACATAGTTGTTGCACCTGAAATATTCTAGGCAATGATGAAAGAAAGTTTGTCAGGAGAGATAACAAACCAATTTCAATAGCTGGGGAAATATAAATAAAAAAATAAATAACCTCTAAGAACAGGAACTTTCGAGGAGTAATTGACTATATAGCTGCACAAAGCAGAAAGAACCAATTCTGCTGGTAGATGAACCTTAACTACAGCAAGGCACTTACATCCCAAAGTATCCCCTCTATGGGAACCAGATGTGATACTTAAAAATTCATGTGCTAGCTTATGTCTCAAAAACATACCCATGTAGATAAGCCCTGAGGTTACTTTAACGAAGCCAGAGTAAATTCTCTGTTTAGAGAAAGGCCTAAAGCCTACAAATGAAAGACCAGATTTTCAAAAATGCAGCTGCTCCCGTGGTAAAAAACAAATGCTGGTTTTTTCCAAATCCAGTCAATGAGAATTTCAAAGGCTCACAATAACTTTGTGTTCTCTTAGCAGTGTCTGGGCTCATCTGATCCACATTAATCTTAACAAATACGTCCTTTTCACTTGGCTATGCAGCATGAAGTTACTACATTTTTTGTAAAATGTCTGCAGGCCATGTATGTATGAAAACCGAACAGTAGTAATCATGTTAAGGAAAAATGACCTTCTTTTTATTTAAATAAAAATGTAGGAAATACAAATATTCTTGAACATTAAACAACAAATGCTTCACTTTTAGTGCACTGTATTTAACCCAGCAGATTACAACTATGACTGTTGTATTTGACATTGTAGAAGAAAACTGCTTAGAGCAGATAGAAATACTGAAAATGAAAATGAGAGATTAGAAAAACATCCTGCAGTGAGGTTTTTTTTTTAAAGTTTGTTCGCATTTTTGCTATCAACAGAACTGCAGAAGAAATTACCAGAAGCCTTATAGAAGAGTTATTACCACTATTTGTGCTCCAATGCTACATAGAAGTGCAATGCAAAAAGTTGGATACAGAAAGCTTGGTGAAAAACGTCTATGAAAAATCTCACTAATGAAAGGAGTAAATATTTAGCTTCCAAGAGTAAAGAGCAACCTTACACAGTGAAAAATGGCGCTGATTTTCTCTAGAAAGGAGACTGAAAAAGTCAGAGCAGATGTCAACAACCTTTGTTGTTTGAAACTGTCTAGCAAGTGCCTTATGACAACAGATGTTTTATTGCTCCCAGTGAGAAATTTTGATATAACATTTTTGCTTCAGATATCAAGCTGCAGCCCATGTATCAAGTAGAACATTCGTTCAAGGCAATGTGCATGTGTTCGAGGTCAACAGTGCCCTGAGCAGCCACAGCTTTACCCACTTATAAGCACTTCTCTCAGTCAGACCATCTCTGGCCTTTGACTGATAAAAGGATTTCTGTCTCCCACATTCTTTCTGCTTTAGTAGAAGTGAACCCACAGATCTCACTTGGCGCTTCGGAACCATTAATGTTATTTCATAACCTGGCTCATGATTCAATCCCATTCTATTTGATGATTTTGGTAAATATATGATTGGACATTAATGATAACAATCTAACATCTCAAGTCTAAAAGAAGTCAAACTGCTAGAGAAAGTTAAAGCTTTAATAGTAAGGTTACTGAGCAAATAAAAAGCAGGCACAGCACATAAATTAAAAGAGTTATTTAAATTGTGGTTCGGGGTATCTAATTATCCACTGTGAAACTGAAGTGCAGGACAAGAGAATTCAATTATATCAAAACAAATGTGGTTTCCAGTACAACACTAATGACCATTGCTCCTTGACAGTGTATTCTGACAGCATCGTATACTCACCGCTTCATGTTAATGAAGCAGTGTTTATAAGCAATGTCCTATGGAAGTATTCTTGTTAAGTGCTATGTCTAATATAAAATTAAGTTTTCACTGAATAAAAGAGAATTTAATGAGAGTAGGAATTTCTCCTAAAGTGGACAGCAGAGTAAACTAGTCTAGTCTAATCTAGTTTATTCTAGTCTAGGATAAATGATAAACTAATCATATTTTAAGTACTGTGGAGATTCTGCTTATCTTTTTTTTTTTTTGGGGGGGGGGAGTTCGTTTAAGAAATTAAAAAGAACTCCACAATTTCTGTTAATTATGAGCAGTGTAACTTACTTCTGAAATGCAATCTAGCGAGCATTGATGGGATCGTTCCAAAAGAATTTTCTTCTTTCATGATAAAAGTCAGAAAAGGAGTCCCAGAAGAAAGAATTTCAGAACATTGTATCACCAGTACTTCAAATCTTTCTAGCGCTTGTAGCAGGTAAGTAACACTGCAATATACTAAGACTGTTTATATAATTTGAAACAATAATGTATTTTACATGGTTTTACCATTTGCTGGTCTATGACTACACATTACCACCATACAGATGTAAAAAGCAGGACTTAAAACTTTAATCCCAAACTGAGTAACTCTGTCTTTCTAAATTGCAGCACTCCACTCTACACCACTCTTTCCATAAACTAATTAATTGTGTTGGGAAAACACATTTTTCTCTATAATCACATAAACTGACACTGCACAGGGAATATACTTTTCCTTATTAAAAACATGATCCTCCTTTATGATATTTACTGCCACAGAATGATAAGATTGAAGGCGAAATTTAAAGATCGTCTAGCCTATCTCTTTTCAGAAAGTAAACTCAGCAATATTGATTTGATTCCTGACTGATGTTTGTCCAAGTTACAGTTAGAGAAACTCCATATCATCCTCAGACAATGTATTTGAGTGCTTTATTATCAGCCACTAGGAAGGCTGTCCTAATGCATAATTTAAAACTGTCTCTTTTTTCTATGGCTGATAAATTTTACTTTGTCCTCCATGTGATTAGAAGATAGAGCATTTTTTTCTACTTGAGGCAATTTTTCTGTCAGTAAAATATCTATGTTTCCATCGTTCTTTAGATGCAAAGCAAAATGTTCAGGTTTTCCTTCTAGGTCAGATTTACTGTGCTTCTGAAATTTATTCTTATTCCCTGGAGTCTCTCATTTGGTTTGTTGCTCTCTTGGAGAACAACACCTAAAACTGAGGGCTTTTTATCATACAGCAGTTTACTAATTCAGTTGCTTCTGGAGGAAGTATTGGACCCTAAGGAATGAAGACTTCAGAAAAGGAAAAATTTAGTGGCAGTCAAAAAATCTCACTCTGAATGAAAATAAGCAATTTTATTCAGAAGAATAATGTTACACAACAATACTGCACACTAGTTTCATGGAAAAATAGAGAAAATTTCATATGATTTCAATGCCTTATAGTTTTCTGCCTGCAATATTACTTAGAGTGTCCACAGCTGGGGTGCAGGGAGCGGGAATATATAGAGGATTCCATTATTACATTTAAAATAACAGTTCCAGTCAAAATGCCGAATGTTTTCAATAATCTAGTAACCTTCTCAACATCAAGCAATAGCAAATATGAATATAATTTCTTTAATTAACTTTATCTACAGAAAAACTGCTTATTTTTAATAAATGTATTTCAATCAGGAGTATACTATTTTGACACATAAATGTGCTATGCTAAAATATTTTTTAAATAATTCAGGTTAAGGAATAGGTATTCATTGATATTCTACTTTGTTCTTTAATGGTTTAAAGGAATATTTTAAAATGGTAAAATAAATGAATACAAACAAGATACAATTAAAATTCCTACTCTGATTTTCCCCCCAATATCAGGAAGCTCAACTGAGGTTTGAATAATAAAAGAAGAATGCAGTGAGAGATCCTACATATTATTTTCTTGTCATTAGTAGAGAGCTCAGGTGAAATATACTGATTTCGTTAGCTGTTTAAAAAACTGGGAGGCTTACCCATAGAAATCAAGAGTGATGGCTAAAGGAAATAAAAGTATTTATTTAAATTATTTCAATGTTGCGAGATTCATACAGAAGTAATAGAAATGGTAGATCTTCAGAGCTGGCATTAATAGAGGTCATGCTCAACAGTTTTTTGGGGTTTTTTTTTACTCAAATGTGAATTGGGAATAAATTAGAAAATTATGAATCCTGGAAGAAAGTAGCTTCTATACTTACTTATTTATTTTGTATTGTATCTCAATCCATGAAGACATTCAAAGTCCTAGTTCAGGGATTTCTCTCTATTTATTCTGTGCTCTTGTAGCATACAAAGCAACTGATACCAGACTTAAGAACACTTCAGAAACTAATTTCTGCACTTCGTCTGACAAGCAACATCAATTATTTTTTCACTTGTCTGAATACAAACCCACACACAAACTCGTATTTCAATAAAACATAGAACAGCTGATTTTTGAGTCAGCTGTCTTGTAGCAGGTTATGTTGATGTAGAGAAGTCTGTGGTAGATGCCCTCCTATCAGCAGAAGCATCTAGGGATGAGTGGACAGTACAATTCTGTTTTGTCACTATTAAAAGAACATCCTCAAAATAGTCTCTAATCCTTCTGTTCATCACCGCCCAATAATTTAACACTTATCAACTTTAAACTGCTTAATATTTGTCCACAGCATGTGTAGTATCTTCTGTCACTGTATTTGTGCTTCTGCAGTGGGATTTGTAAGGTGTGGGGGAAGAAATTAAGCCCTTTCAGCTGCAGTCAAGAAGTGATCATCACCTGCTGTCCACAGTTAATAGCAGAAAGCACTCTTGTATGTGATGATGGGAAAATGCCTGTCAAGAAGATGATTGCTCACGGATATACCTTATCTAAAGCTAACATGTATAACTTGTGTATAAATCAGATGCTTGTGGAAATTTAGACATGAAAACCAACCCAAAGGTGTAGAAGGTTCTTCCACACTCTGGTAGGATATTTAGCTCCATAAACTGTTTTAAGCACTTGCCTGTACGAGATGTCAATGTTGTATTTAAGACCGTCTAGCTTTTGCAGTCATTAGCTGCACAACAGACACCAAAATGGGGATAGCTTTATGCTTTCTCAATGGAAAGCACCATATATGTTAGCTTAATTAAATTTACTCTCTGATCTGCTTGCAAGGGAAGGAGAGAAAGACAGAAATAACATTCTAGCTGATGGCTACACTTAGCCATCCAAGTAGAAAATGAAGGAGCCATTGGATTTATTTAAGTTCACCTGTGCAGAGCTTGATTAATTTGCCTAAGCAAAGGAAAGAAGTGACTGTCCTTGGCATCATTGCGAAGGATTATTACTACAGAATTGTTCTGAACTCTTCTGCAATATCAGTTTCAGGTGTTTTATTAAAAAAAAAAAAAAAAAAAAAAAAGAGAGAGAGAGACAAATATGCAACGTCTCAGACAAAACTCAAAGGAATAATTTCATTGCCAGGCATAATTTCGGTCAACACGACCTTTGAAAGTTAAAATATTAGGCGTGTTTGGAATAAGCACACAGAATAACTTTATGTAACTTATGGCTTTCTCCTCTCCACTCCCACTCTTTTCTGCTAAACATGGGAGCTGCTCTGCTAGACAAGAGTACAGTAAGGCATCACCTTTATATGTCAAATGAATTTCTGAGAAATTATTCAACCCCACTGGTCATGGATTCTTCAGCAAAACAGTGATTTCATTAAACAAACTCTGCTACTGTGACATGGTGTAAATCAGTTCAAATTCTGTCGTTCTCTCTCCCTGTGGTAAAACAGCTTCTTAACTTTATTAGTAAAATCAAATTTATTTTAAAATCATGGTAATAATTTTATTAATTTTGGACTGAATATTATTTAAATAATATTTATTAACCTACTCCCTCTAATTTAAGATTTTAAAAAATCTGAAGTATAAATGTTGCAAAGCTAAGCTGACTTTCTTATCAGCTATAACCTCACCAATGTCACTGAATGCCCAATGGCATCAAGACACTTTCACAAATTTAACAGACTAGCAGAATTAGAATGCATTAGGCATCTGAATTAGAGGGAAAACTGTGACAAAAGTTAGCAAAAGAGCAGAATAATATCAGGATAATGAACTGAAAGAAAGAACTTAGGCATAGTTCTTAGGCGTAGAACTTAGGCAACTTGAAAACACTCTTGGTGTTTTGAGAAACGGTTGAGCTTTTGCGAGCTGTATTTTCTGATAGCTAGCCTAGAATGCGCCTGCAGAGGTAGTCTACAACGTAAATGGAATTATAGTTAAGGTCTCAAAAGCTTACTGTTTTGTGCTTTTACATGGGTATTTCTTAATCTTAATGGAATACAGCCAATTAAACTTTATTGTCTCATAAACCTCCAAGCCTATCTCCTTTTTATGAGTTCCTTATATTGCTTTCACAGCTATTGCAAGTAATTTATAGTGATCCATGACAAAGAAATTCAAACGGTGTATTGCCTTATGTAACTAAGCAATTACTCAATTATTGATTAATCAGCTAATTATACTACGAAAAATTCTTCTTTTTTTTATTAGAGATTTAGCCCAAAATTGTCTGGATTCACTTCTCTGAGGAAATATGCAGGTTAGATCTACATGATTTAATTATTTCCTTCCAATCCTGATGCTACCTGCGAGTAAATATTTAATTCTAGGAACATTTACCTATATAAATCTTTCTTTATTTCCATTCGTTTGTAAGAAAAACAGTTCTTGTTTATTGATTTTCTTCCAGATTATTTTTGGGTTTTTATTTTCAATGGAGCTTTATCTTGAAAAACCCACTCAACTGATTTCTATTCATTATTGCTCTTCATTTTAATTTTACATTATGACTTAGTGCCAAACTGATCAGTGTTATCTAAAAGCAAAATCTGGCCCATCATTATTTATTTCCTGAGATCTCCAAAAAGTTTCTTATATGTAGATATTTTGGGTTATCCGCATTTATTCGAGTTACTTCAAATACTTTTCCAAGAAAGGCTCTCAGGGAACCCTACTCTAGAGTTAGTCTATTAGCTTTAGTGTGATTATCTGGTCTCCTCACGGGCAGGTGAGCCACCGCTCCCTTTCCTACACTGTCTCACCATCACACACCCATATTCCCACAACCTGAGCTGTGGCTCAAGCTAGTTATTCCAGCCAACACAAATCTCAGTTGAAGATATGGTGTTTCACCTGTTCTGCACGCAGCTCTCGATGCCATCATACAAAGCCTGTGACTATTAGACACTTGGCTACAATGCTAAGGCGATTAACCATCTAAATAGATGGAAGTGCAGCAAACTTTTTAATGAGTCTGAAATAAAGGTCAAATTTGCAGCATGCTTGAGCTAACGTTTCCAATTTTTTTTCAGAAAAATAACTTAGGAGATGTAATTGCATCTCTTCAAAAATCTCATTCTATGTTACATAAAATGTTGGGGGTTGAAAATTACTTACTTGGTAGAGATTAGCAGAGCTGTAATTTTCATGTGCTGTTTATTATTCATGAGATTAACTATCAAACACCTATGTAAATAAAGCACAATGCAGTGCTTATTATTCTGAGAAAGTAACCACTCCAAGTCATAATTGCTAGACAGTCCTACTGTCTTTTATGAGTGACATAATCCAGATTCAAACCCAGTGTGACATATTCCTAACTCCTTCTTTTGTCAAGGAACCAGTGAACTCAAAAAACTCAATTGCTACAAAATTCTGGAGCTTTGTGTACTGCATAACCATGCTTTTGTCCTTCAAAACTAACAAAGTTCCATATGCTACCTATAGAGAAAGAGTTATTGCAGCTAGAAAGCTCTGGAAAATCTTCTTAATATATATTAGTGAGACTCTTTCCTCTTAAGGATACTGAAAGATTTATAAAGTAATGCCCAGATACATGCCATCTATGGATTTCACAAGACAGTCCTGAAGGTCGTTGTTTTGACAACAAACAATATGAAGTATACAACTATGTATAGATCTCAGAACTCAGAAAAACTCCAGTCATTGAAATATACTTTAAGAAACTACATGTCTCGGTTCATGTGCCACTGTTAAAAACATACCTTCTGAAACTGACAATACCATTTATATCCTGCCTTTCCATATTACTTCAAAAAGGATGCATTATAATATCTCAAGCGTTTGAGCATTTTTACATAAATAAGCAAAAGGCATGGTCTATCAAAGCGGATTGCATCTGAAGTACCCCAGCAGAACAACATTTACTTAGATGAAACAAGACAAATAGTCCCAAAGTTGGGCTGAATCCAACAATGTGAGGTTGAACAAAACCGAGTGCCAGGTCCTGCACTTTGACCACAGCAACTCCCTGTAGCTTCACAGGCTGGGGACAGAGCAGCTGGACAGCAGCCAAGCAAAGGGGTACTCATTAACAGCAGCTGGACATGAGCCAGCAGTGTGCTCACGTGGCCAAGAAGGCCAATGGTATCCTGGCCTGTGTAAGGAATGTGGCCAGTAGGACCAGGGAAGTGTTTTCTGCTTGTATTTGGCACTGGTGAGGCCACATTTTGTCCAGTTCTGGGACCCCCAATTTAGGAAGGACATTGAGATGCCCAAACACATCCAGGGAAGGGCAGCAAGGCCGGTGAATGGTCTGGGACACAGGTTCTATAAGGAGTGGCTGACGGTGTTTAGCCTGGGGAAGAGAAGCCTCAAGGGTGACCTTATCAACCTCTACAACTCCCTGAAAGGAGGTTGTAGCCAGGTGGGGGTTGGTTTCTTCTCCTCCAACAGGGGGACACAGTCTTCAACTGCACCGGGGGAGATTTGGGCTGGACACCAGGAAACAATTCTTCACAGAAAAGGTGATTGGGCATTGGAATGGGCTGCCCAGGGAGGTGGTGGAGTCCCTGGAGGTGTTTAAGAAAAGACTGGATGTGGCACTCAGTGCCATGGGCTGGTTGACAAGGTGGCACTCAATCACAGGTTGGACTCAATGATCTCAAAGGTCTTTTCCAACCTAGTGAATTCTGTGATTCTGTGGAACTACTTTCATTGTCTCATGACTCAAACCTATTTCGTAGGCTACAGATGAACAGCCCAAATCACATCAAAGTGTGACTTGGCAAAAATTAGAGCTCATGTCCATAATTTAAGAATAAGTGTAGGTTTTGCCTTAGCCCCACAGGCGACCAAAATGAAGACTATAAATACTTACGCACAATAAGAAATTCCAGATCATATCAAGACAAGACTTCACTGCTATTTCAGTCTCAGCACAAGAAACTACATTCATTTCAGTGAAAATGCAGAGCCAATAAGAAGTTATTTCAAAACAGTATCATTGGAATATCAAATTTGCAGCCACAGTAAGCAATTGAGGCCAAGAAAAATTCACAAAAATGTAACAAATTTACCTGTTTGAAATGCTTTCCTACAAGTATCTCTTTCAAGTGACTGACCTCAGGTTATATCCAACACAGCAGTTCCAAAATCATTGATGCCTGACTTCCAGTTCAGATTCCCACTTGTTAAAACTGGTTGGATCCATTGTAACATCCTGTTATCTGCTTCTATATTCGTGAGCAAGGTCCCAACCCATGTTTTTCTCAAAAGGTGTTCTTACCTCAGTAGCATCAGGGATAGTTACAGTTATAGACTAGCTAATATTCTCTCGCTTTTTGGCCCTCTCTTCACAGGACCAATTTGGTTTTTTATATTTGTTGGAAGAAATGCATTTCACAGCACAAGAAATTACATAGGAAAAACTTTGTTTTTTCCAGATCTCTCTCTTTCATGAACAATCTACCTGTTTATAACCATTGCCCACAAAGTCTCACCACTGAGCAAGATGCCTTAAATTCAGATTTTATGGGAAGTGTGGGTATATCTAACATCAGAGATCACTTTGGTGGTGTGTCTTTAGGACTGATCTGTAGCATAGCAAGTCTACTGTACATTTGTAGTAAGCTTGCTGGGCAGGTCAGACTATTTTCATGTGACAAGTTGATAGATATGAAAACTTTCACTAATTGTCAGTTATATGTGAATTGTCTCAATTATCTCAAAAGACAGGGCTTTATTTGAGTTTGCATCTTGATTTTCATAGGTTTCTAAAAAGCCAAGACTGATGCAAACAGGGAACAGAAAACCAACAGTCCCAGGGTCTGTACGAACAAACACATTTAGATCACGCAAGCAGTACAGTCCTGCCATCTGTATCAACACAGTGTTTGTCAATTGCCAAAGGGTAAAACAGATTATGAAGACACTTATTCATGCTGGTGTAGTAGACATTAAGTCTTCACAGTGCATTACAAATTCACATAATGTTGCTTTTTCGTTTGGACTTCTGATTGAGCTGAGCAGTATGAAAAGTCCATCAGCATTTAACCAAAGAAATCCCGAGTAAATACAAAGCTGCAGACACTGAAGAACACTAATTATTCCAGCTGAGACTGACATTAAGTTATATTCAATCTTTTACTCCTCATTGACCCTTTTCCTGAAGGCAAAATATGCCAGAACTTTGTCTATTTATTAGGTTACTTATGTCAGGCCTGAAAGCAGCCACAAATCCTTAAATATGAATGTTTACCTAGAAAACCAGAAATTTGGCCCAGGTTTAGATGAGTGTATGGGGATCTTTGCATTAGCTTCAATCATCTATGAATCACACAAAATAGATTCTCTGAATAGGGCAGAATAAAAACAAAGAACTAGAAATACTAAAAAAACCTTAAAAATAAAAAAATTAATTCAAAAAACCTAAACAACTATGTATGCACATAAAACCTATAGCAAGCGAAAGCCCTGAGCCACTGCTCTATTTTAATTAGAATTTTTTTTTTTAAATCAAAGGGATTTACTTTGGGGGTTTATTTCTTTTTTAAAGTACTGGCATAAAATTAAGTGTCGCATTTCATTACCTGTCAAAAGACACCTGATAACCCATTTCTGGATGGCTACTCTTAGAGTTTTGAGATAGGTGTTAGTCTTTCTTACAAAATCAACAGTGATTCCAACACAAATTATGTTTAAGCTGTGCAAAGTGTGTTGTAAGACAAATCCAACATCCATTAAAATGTCTCTCATTCTCAGTGTCTTACAGTGTCAGTGTAGGGATCATTGATCTTACCATCCTCTTTTAAGAACTGCAGCTCTAGGTTTTGATAATATGAGCCTCTTGACACCTTTATTTTTATTCAACTACTCAAAGAAATATGCCTTTCTGTGAATGCCCTGACCAGTATTGTCACTGAGGCAAATTGGAATCTGTTCAGTGAATTTGTTTAGATTTGGAGCACATCCTAAGAACTCTTAAAAACTTTTCACAAGACCTCTAACTTAGTGTATAATCAACACAGCAGTTGTGTTTCTCTGTAGAGTTTACCAAGATTACATATTTTTTAAAAAGGAAAAACAATTAAATTATTCTTTAATATAGCTCTGTTTATTCTCCAGCCACAGATCCCTACTAAAGTCAATAAAAAAGCATGCAAGTACGAGCGTGGTAGAACTCAGTTTGAGGCTCATATATTATCTGCCTGTTTGTGTGTGGATAAATTATTCTATACTAATCTCACAGAAAAGCAAGATAAATAAGCATCTGACACCCAGAATACCATGGAAATAATTAAAATCATTAAGAAGGTGCTTTCATTGTATTTTAACAATGAACCACAGCCTGATATCAATTAGGCTATGGCTAAGTAAAAGGAGTAAAAGTGCCTCAAAAATAACTGCACACTTGCTACACAAGTCACTAACACTAACCTATAGCACCGATAAGGCAAGACGAAGACAGTCCAGGAGCAACAACAGGACTTCCCTGCTAGGAAAAGAAGTCAATAGACTCCTATTGGAGAACACACGAGTGACTGCTACATCACGTATCTGTCACAATCAGAAGCAAAACACATCCCAAGGGGTCTACTTCTATATCAACCTTGCCTTCTATGCTTTGAGAGTAATCTTAAAATTTTATTTCAGAAGTAAGACTATTGGTTTTTTCGCTTGGCCTAAATAGAGACATTTTATTTTGCTTAGCAGCAAAAAAAAAAATCTCAATGATTCTTTCACACCCACTATTACTTTTGTTAAGAAAGTTCCAAGAATTCTGCAGTTGTTCATGAATAAGAAAAATGTTTGGATGATTGTTCAGAAGTTCTGGAAATTATGTCTCCTTTCTATAATCATGGGAACATCCCTGCAGTGAAAAGGATTCTCCAGGCCAAAAAAAGTTAACATTTACAGGTAGGAAAGATAGGTTGCACAAGTCAAGAAGAAAAATTCAAGGGTTTCTTCATAGAAAAAGAAAAAAACAAACCAAACAACAAAGCTTTTAAGCAAAAGAAATCCTAATACTTCACAAATTATAAATGCCACATTTTCACAGAGATAGCAAATTAGCAGATGAATTTCTATTCAAAGATTCATTTTCACTTGCCAGAACCTGAAATGTGAAAACACATTATGGAATAGGCTAAGCTTGTTAAAATTTTTTCAATATGTTCTTTTTTATATACTGCTAGCAAAATTGAACGAGAAGGAGAAATTGATTCACTTCTCAGAGAGAAGCTACAGCAGTTTTTGAAAGAAATACTTATTGAAACCTGAACAGAGGTGGGTGTTGGTAGGCATTGCATCTCTCGGAAAGTTCTCTGGATATGAGGTTATCATTATATTCAGCACAAAGCAACAGAAAACTGAAATGAGAGATGACTCGTGTGAAGGTCTGAATGTGGAGAAGACAGCTTTTAGGGCATGCAGCCTCGTATGGGGAGACATCTATGGGTTCCAGAGATCTTGGACAGAGGAAATGAACCTTTTTATTTCTTGTCTTTGGGGAATTCTGACAACCTTCATGCTTCATTTTTCCAATCTTAGAAAAAAGAACATGCTGATTATATTTTTATTATTTCCAAGATAATTAGTATCTTTTCTTTTTCTAGCCAAATATATTCAGAAGAGGATTTGCAAATCCTTTTAAATGTTTCTGAGCTGTTGATTCCTTTGATAAATAAAAAAATCATTTCATAGGAACAGGAGGAGTTAGATAAGACAAATTCTTGTGTATTGTCTTAGAGCTGCTGCCTAGAAATGTTTGAGCACATATTTAATGTGACTAATTCTGTTTATATCAACAGAATTATATGCTGTAGAAAGGTTGAGCTGAATGAATAAATATGGGACTAAATCCAAAAATTGCAAGAGAAAGTATTCTTTTGCAGTGGGAAACTTGGACAGCCTTTCATACAGCATGAGGGAGGAAAAGAGCAAGGAGAATTAATTCCATTAATTACTTAATCTTTGAAAATTTACCCTTTTTATAGAGTTTTTCTCACAAGTGTCCCTACTCACTCCAGGGACACATCTACACTGAAAAATCCTCAATTATTCTGATGCTTAGTCAGAAGACTTGAATTGTGGAAGGGGGATGGATGAAGAAGTTTGTGGGTGAATTACAACATTTCTCCTTAAAAGCTAAATCCACGCAAGCACTTAACTATCTTATTTGCCTCATGAATATATAATTTTGAATCAATTGTGAATGAGAAAGCTCCTCTATCTGCCACAAACACATTCATTCAGCATGTAAGACATCTATAACTAAATTACATGAGGGCTGGTTACATAGGTACTTTTAACAGCATCCATTTTCTTCCTCTACCACTAGAAGTGGTACAGTAGAAGGGTGCATCCTGATATCTGTAGTATCAGTGTAGAAGGACAGAAAAGAAAGTATCTGAAAAAATCAATGATCTCATGTTGAAGTGAACTCATACCAGATGGAGGTGACTAGATCACATATCTACCACTCACTACATTTAGGGGTACTGAGGTAGCAGACACAAATATAGGCTTTTCTGCATGTACACAACTAGGATCATAAACAGGTTTTAATGGAATTGAATAAAACAGCTGCAACAAAGAGATAAAGAGCGTTTTAATATGGTATTACCTACCCACGCATCACAGTGTGGCAAAATTGTATGGGGTTATTGAAAACAATCTGTCATCAGCAATGGCTTCATATCTACACTAGCACCTTAAGAAACACTCTTGCCAGATCAAGTTTATAAGGAGGGGGACATTCTTAGTTTTTGTTGAAACACTGTGCAGATAAGCAGATTTAAAACAGAAGCATAATCGGACAAATATGTGTGAGATTGTTGAAATATGGCTCTGCAGCTGAAGGACACAGGGACTGACGCATTCCTCTTTACTCTCTCAATTCAGTCAGCACTAGTCTTCTCCATTTTAAAGTGAAAAGTCACTCAAATGCCCAGAGCTTTGTGATCTCTGATATTTTGCCATTTCCAACAAAAGACAATTGCTATACTCAAACAAAAAGCAAAGGACATCCTCCAGACTACTGAAGAAAAATAAGTACCTGGATTGCAGTGTAAACATTACCCGTGTCTCTATAGCTCCAAACACTGTCCAGAAATTTTAGGGAGGAGCAAGAGTAGATTTGAATGTACAGTAGTTGAATTTATTTATTTAAGACACCTTTTACTGTCCAGACAAGCAAAAATCATACAGAGGCAAAACATTATGAACAATATTGTGATAAAGCTTAAAGAAGACTTAATTTATGGGGTTTGGCTTGACTGTTCATACAGTGAAATCATTTAGTCTAAAGAAAAAAGATATTCATACTTTTTCATACCAAGTATACCCCAATGCACCACCCAGCATTACACTCCATATATTCTAAGTTTGAGTCTGTCATGAACTGAAGACAAAAGGAAAACTTCAATGCAATGTCTGAGAAGGAGAAAATTACTTGGACAAGGACAGATTTGTCTGTAAAGAGTTAATAAGTTCAGGTTCTACTCTGTAAAATGCTAAACCTCTGGGGATGGTGTCAAAATCAGTGCAATTTCATGATGCCACATTTCCTCTCAGCCTGTGCCACTCACAGCTGTTACACAATGGACAATAGTGATTGCTGAGATTATTGTCCTCAACGCATTGATTTTTCTATTAATTTTCAAATACTTAGCTGGGTCCAACCTGGGATGACACCAAAGTTCAGGGCTTTGTAGCAACGTCAGTTCTAATTTGGCTAGTGCGTCTGATCCAAACCCAAGAAATTTCCAGGTAACAACAGAGCAATGAAGAAACTGAATGACATTTCTGCCCAGTAGTATCTGAACTAAGGTCAGAATCAAGACGTCTTGGTACTCAGATGAAGTTTCTTGAGGCTCTGAACAGTTGACAGACTAAATAATCTACATTTTTCAGCAAAAGTATATTCACTCTAGGGGAAAATAATACAAATTAAGAACTCTATGACAACTTTGTTTTCTGTGTCTTTTTAAGCCATTTTTCCTGCTGGCTGCGTAGCAAGACTCACAGCTCTGTGACAACCCATGGTGCCCCACACTGGAATCATCCTCCCACTCCTCCCATGTCTTTCTTGGTGCTTGGAACGGCATACAAGGTTCATCAGCCTAAGAGGTCATGTCCCAACATCATGTAAGAACCTCTAGTCTTGCGTCTGGACCGATTCATCTTCAGGGTGAGCTCTTTTCTATGGAGAACTTTCATCTTACTTTGCAGCTAACTAAACAGACTTCAAAAGTAGACACCTGAATGAAGAACAAGCCAGCACCTTCCTTCCTAAATCACTCTAGGCCGACTTCAGCACATATGAACTCAGAAAAGCCAGTCATTCAATTCTACTTTCTCTAAAATCTGACTTCTCCTATCTTCAGTGGCCAGGGTCCTGACAGTTCCTCCTGTAGACTTCCACCAGGCATTTGTTACAAAGCAACAAAAAGTGAAGGATGTGGAGTTTCTGACTGACAGCCTGGTGTTTGTTGGGTGGTACGGAAAGATAGCAAGGTCCCCACAAAGGATGTAACATTTCTGTCTAACTTGACTGAGGTGTGCAAGACCTTGAGTTTCAGTCAGGTTATCCACACTGTGAATCAAGTAAACAAAATCGCTTCATTTTACCTCTATCCATAGGTTTATTATCACTGTCAGTCCTCCAATTATTGATTTTTACCAGTGGCCAGTTGCAGTTTATGAAACATTGGAAGCATGCTTTGTTTCCCTTCCCACTGCCAAAGAACTGATCTAGCATTGAAGGATCTCTCTGAACAAGTTATGCAGACCAGCCTCACTGAGGAGGAGCTAAAAATTGCTATTTGCTGAAAAGTGGAGTAGATAACTTAGGGCAAACATTTGCAAGCTATTTGCAGAACACTGGGGCAGTTGTAACCATAACAAGGCAGGCACACGCACAGAGACAGATGGCAATGAGGGTGGCTTGGAGGGGAGGCAGTCATAGTTTAGGTGTAAGAAATTAGGAAGCCACTGATATAAAAGCTTAAAATCGGATAAGGGATTCATGGTTGCTTTTATAAACCATATAAGGAAATCTTGAATAGCAGCATGCAGAAAGTAACATGAGAAATACATGCATATTGAAAGAGTCAGAAAGGGAAAAATGTTAGCAAATAGAAATAGAAAGCCTTCTCCTAGCATTACAGAAAAACTGTCTGCATTACACAGAAAAACGTATATGTTAATATCTCAACAAGTTACAGAGAACCCCTGTTTAATCCCCTCTATGTATTTCTTATCATTCTCTATACTCTTCACAGGTGATGCGTTTCTGTAATAAAATATTTTCTTGGGTAGATTGTTTTGAAATAACTAAAATAAGTATTTGAATGTGAAAGTAATTTTTTAAAAATGGAGACAGGAAAGATATTCATCATTTGGTACGTAATATCATCTTTATTTTAGAGATGGAAACACAAACGCATAGAGAAATAAAAATGAGTATCTTCAATCCAATTGAGTCCATGGTATAAACTGGAAAAAATACTATCTCTTAAATTTTTGAAGACACATGGGGTGGCTGAACAGGGTGACTACCAGAAGCAGATATTTTTTTCAGATTTTTTATTTCTTAAGACATACAGTGTTAAATAGTTTCTCCATTAATTCATTTTCACATCCATGTGGAGTCACTTTCTCGAAAAAAGGAACCTTAGCAACCAGAAGAGTCTCTCTGCTTTGTAAAAGCCTTTTTAAAGTTAAGAACCTAAGGCTTTGCATCTGGGTACTTGTTTTAAAAGCTGACATTGAAAAGATAATATAAGCCTGCCCAGTCCTCCCCTTTACAAAGTCCTATTATTTGACATACCTCGAGTAGCGTGTGTGTTTGAGGTTATACTGTCCTTAACCATGGCTTCCTGCAGTTTACACTGGACCATTATTCTGTTCACAATAAGACATAACATTAAAAATGCATAGCACACCTTGCCCCAATGATCTCATTGTTCTGCCATGACAGAAAACATGAAACATGCATTTGGAAAGTAACTGTCTTCCTTCTTCTAGAAGGTATCATTAATTCCTTTGTAAATTAGTTTGTTTAAAAGAAGAGGATTTCTCCAGAAACATAAGCAGTATTCTGGATGCTCATAAAGATTCTTTGGAGAGACCTGAACTCATTTTTTCTGCTCCTAAAACAAAACCCTGTTTTACATCCCCATATTCTATTAGATGTTTTAAAGAAACAAACAAAACAAACCTGAATATACCACCATAAATTACTGCCAGATGATGAATTGATTTTTGAATGTACAGAGTGGAGATAGTATCCCAACCCTATTGAAAGTCAATGAGCACTGAGAGTCAAAATTTGATCTGAGTGCTTCCTCCAAATCGCACACAATTACCACTTTCCAGGTTTTTTTTCTGTGCTGGAGTAGAGTATCAGCATTACTTTTTTTCCCCCGAGATAGATTTGTTTGTATTTTCCAGCCTAGAATCTCATTTAATCTTCAATTCAGATATCTTATGTCCATTAGGTTGTCTTCTTATTATTTCTTTATCCTTATTGACGTTCATATGTTTTCCCCATTTATTATGTCCTGTGGGTTTCATTATCATGTAGTTTGCCCCAAATGAGAAAATAAGGTTGTGTAAATGAATGGTATTTCTCTCCTCTCTTCAATGCAGCTATGCTGATCCACACCGGTGGAGGCTCTATCTGACTGTCCCTAGAAGATTGTTAATTGAAACCACAAGTAAGCAATTGACTGCATTATCTGGTGCACAGAATCCCTACAA
Source organism: Falcunculus frontatus (assembly GCA_013398115.1). NCBI lineage: Eukaryota > Metazoa > Chordata > Aves > Passeriformes > Falcunculus > Falcunculus frontatus. The sequence continues at coordinate 383,797 of VZRV01010554.1, forward strand.
TTATACCCTGATCATAATCTTTCAAATCCAGCTCTCAATCCCCATAAAATGCTCATGCACTGTCTCCTGAGAACTACAGTGAATTAGTATTTTCCGCAAGAAGTCCTTTTGGGATAAATTGATACAATTGGAACACATTTCAGTGAAGCTGTATCAGAAGACAGTTCAGCTTGGTCAATCATATGCTATTCTAAACTGCATGTATCAGTGAATCACATCAAAGGGATCATTTGTTTTAAGACTATAAATCTTTTGATGTACAGAAAAATAGAACTGTAGGATAAAAATGAAGTTTATTTTACAAATTAAATAAATGCTCAGCTGGATCTGAATTGAAAACAATATCTGATTCTCACAACATTTACCATCTAGGTCTCAAGTTATGTTCCATTACAATGTAAAAAATTTCAAAATAAGGAAGAAAAAAAAAGTAAAACTTCTGGTCCTAATAGTGATTAAGACCAATATTCTTGTCTTCGGATTACAAATAGTTAACAAGCTGTCATATGAACAGGTTTAGGTTCCACAGCTTGGAATTCACAAGATGAAAATCATTTACTTCATCAGTTACCCACAGTGAACAGAAAAGCTACAGCAAAACAGAAGCTAGCTTTCACATAAAGTAAAAAGAAAAAAACAACCAACCAAACTCAAAAATTCTAGGTGTTAAACCTACTTAGAGTGACTAACATGCCATAAGTCGAGCCAGCATATTTTCTGTTTCAGTGACTACCATAAGGACTGCCAAAACTGCCCTCAAAATCACACCTTGTGAAGCATTCCATCTGATTCTCCAAAGCTGGTTTGATTTAGTTTCTTCACAATCAATAAGACTCCCCCCAGGAGCAAAAAACATGATGCTGAGTTCAAGTACATATTTTACATACAGGAACAAGACTGCAGGATTTAAAATTAACATGTATCAGAGGGTGATCATCTGTCACAGGCATTCTAGGCAAGGTTCTCTATTCTTTAAAAGCAAATTAAAAAATATGCAATGAGATAATAATGATAATTTTCAGATAGAAAAGAAATTGATGTGGTAGGTCTCAAACAGTTTCAAAACAGACACTTTTGACACTGTAGTTTCCTCTCTGTCAAATATATGAAATCAAGTGGGTAGCAAGACATATAATCAGCATGCCCTACAACAAACAATCAGGAGTGCTTGAAAAGAGATGATCACAGAGAAATGTATTTGTGAACTCTGGTTACATCCCTTTTGTTTTTTCAGCCCTCAGAGAGCCTCCTTGATCTCAGTGTATCAATCAATCTTTAAAATACTTCCAGGGGGAAAAAAAGGAATTCTCCAGACTGCTGCTTTTGGAGCCACTTACTCCTGTGGGTTAGTCATGCAGAGAAAGATCTGAGCAACAAGAAACATGAATGCTCCCTGCCTCAAGGAGCAATGACCAGTAGGGACATTTCACTGTTGTTCTGCTGGCAGCAGACGCTGGAGACAGAGGAAGAGCTCTGGAGATAAAGGGTAAAGGAAAGTGGAAAGAGAATGCTACACACAATGCTCAGCAATTGCTCCTGGGACCATACAAACCAGAATTACGGTGCATGATATTCAGCACATCCCCTGACAGCTTAGCTACAGTCTAAAGTACAATGTACTTAAGGACACATTAGGATAACTCATTTAGTAACGCCAGAGTTAGGGTAAGATTTAGCTCCCATCTCAACATCTTTGCAAGACTCTATCTTTCTGAGACTTTATTTCCTTCTTCTGCAAGTTCAAGACTAAAGAGTTTTTTGTTTGTTTTAGGAAGGCATCACACACACATAGTTCATTCAAGATATTCTTATTTGTGGCTCATCAAGTGTCACATGACGGGGAAAAAGAAAATACTTGAGAAAGTTTGGGAAATCCAGTTGTCTCCCATGTGTTCCTGCTCCATACCAGCACCTCCAGATGGCTGGTTCTGAGAACTGACAAGGATTATCAAGTCCAGCTCCTGGTTCTGCACAGGACAGCCCAAAGAATCACTCTGTGTGCCTGAGAGTATTGGCCAAACACTTTTTGAGCTGTGTCAGGCTTGGTGCTGTGGCCACTTCGCTGGGGAGCCTGTTCCAGTGCCCAACCACCCTCTGTGAAAAGAATCTTTTCCTGGTATCCAACCTCCTCTGACACAAATTTATGCTGTTTCTTTGGGTTCTGTCACTGGTCACCACAGAGCAGAGATCAGTGTCTGCCCCTCCTCTTCCAAGCCTCATGAGGAAGTTGTAACTGCAATGAGATCTCCCCTCAGTTTCCTCCAGGCTGAACAGAACAAGTGACCTCAGCCACTTCTCATATAGCTTCCCCTCAAGGCCCTTCTCCACCTTTTTTGCCCTCCTTTGGACACTCTCTACAGCTTAATGTCTTTTTTTACACTGTGGCACCCAGAACTGCCCCCAGCGCTCGAGGTGAGGCCGCCCCNCACCCCGAACTGCCCCCAGCGCTCGAGGTGAGGCCGCCCCAGTGCAGAGCAGAGCAGGACAATCCCCTCCCTTGCCCGGCTGGTGATGCTGTGCCTGATGCCCCCCAAGACATGGATGGCCCTCCTGGCTGCCAGGGTACAATGACTCATGCTCACCTTGCCACAGACAAAGACCCCCAGGTCCCTTTCTGTGTCACTGTTCTCCATCATCTCATTCCCCAGGCTGTAATCAGGGTTGCCCTGTTCCTGCTGCAGAATCCAGCACTTTTCCTTGTTAAACTTTATAGGGTTGGTGATCGTCCAGCCCTCTAGTGGGCCGAGGACTCTCTGCAGGGCCTTCCTGCCCTTGAGGGAGTCAACAGCTCCTCCCAGTTTTGTATTTTCTGTGAACTTGCTTAGTACCCATTCCAGTTCTGTGTCCAAGTGATTTACGAGGATGTTGAAGAGCACAGGGCTGAGGATGGAGCCCTGGGGAACTCCACCAGTGACAAGTCTCCAGTCTGATGTCACCCCATTCACTGTAACCCTTTGTGCCCAACCCGTGAGCCAGCTGCTCACCCATCACATGATGTGTTTATCCAGCTGGGTGCTGGATGTTTTATCCAGAAGGATACTCTCAGAGGTGTAAGCAAATTTCTTCCATCTTGGTTGCTGGACAGCTTTCAAGCCCTGAAAGAGCTATGCAAGCTCATAAGCATTTTCTTGGGTTCCTACATTGTTCAATACTTTTTCTATTCAATCAGGATTTTCTTCTACACAATATTCTCAATCTTAAAATTGTGATAGCAGTCCTTCAAAACAAACCAAATCTTTTCAAATCTGATATTTGAAGTATGAGGCAGAGAAAAATATCTTGCCCCGCTTTGTCTGCACTGAATCAACCCAAGTCCATATAACTACTGCTAATTTGACATTGGATCCCAGCTAAGCCTGTGAGTTACTTTAACTGAGACTTTGCACCATATAATTGCAAATACACACATGAGAACTGTGAGTGAAATCTGCCTGCAAAAGACAGTGTAGACACACCGTCTGTCAAAAAAATTGAAAAAATAAAATTAAACTGCACTTGATCCCTCTTGGTGTAAAAATCACGGCTTCCCATGAGAATAATAGGTCCCAGGGCAAAGCTTTGTTCCTAAAAGGAAGAAAGAGTGTAAAAAAGGAAAGGTATTTTATAGGAAGGACCTGTGATCAAAGGGAAGAAAGAGGAATAAGATTAAGTTATGACACTGGAGACACATGGTATATGGAGAGACTGGGAACCACTGAATGGAGGGAATATGAGGAGCGAAGAGAAAAATTCTACTAGGGGAAGGCCAGAAGTGCTCAGGCAGAGGCCCGGGGAACAGATTTGCTTTTCTTGGTCTATTGTTTTTGCTGATAAATAGTTGCTGTGCCTATTAAGTAGGTCAAGGAAAAAAAGCAGGGCCCATATTTGCCATTCTCAGCACGAATTTTAGGCATATCACTGTCAGTTGCCAAGGTCATGTTTATGTCTTCCTCCTTCAGTCCTCAGGAGGAGTAGCTGTCTTCCCTTCTGCTTCCCCTCAGCATTTTGGGGGCTTGGTTGAATACACCGGGCTGCAGCAAGATGCAGAGAGTAAAAGAGAAAAGAGTCATCCCCTGATGACACCGACATTTATTGTGGTTCCTAGAAACAACAGGAAGAGGGATCTGGTGGTTTTGCTTGTCAAGGTGTTGTTTCTTTATTAATGTATTTTAAACCATAACTTCTGCTGTGGCCTAATCAGAGGCTGCTAGTTCTTATTTCAGATACAGAGTTTTACTTCATCATCTGTGCTTAACCATATTTGCTCTTCTGTCCAAAGGATGCATCTAGGGACAAACACAAATCATCAAGAATACCTGCAGTTTATGTAGGAATTACAGAGATGTGCAGAGACTGTGGGTCTTTCTCCATACAGAAGTCTTCAAATCTCTTTACTGCGAATAACAGACCACACAAATAAATAAAGAAAAGCATCTTGATTACTGGTGCCTTGTTCACAAATGAAATCCTACATGTATAAGAATTGTGGGATTTTTTCCCCTCACATGATTCGCTAGAGAAGCAGAGTTGTATATTTATATATGCATATATGATGAAGTACAACACTAATATGGGCTACAGGAAATAAAAAACTGAGGCGCAGCAAAGACTTTAAAGACTTTCATTTAGTTAAAAAGACCAGACTACTATATAACCTGTGTGTAAATATATATATATATATATAAAAAATAGTTTGAGGCTGCTTAGAATTCAGAGACTGTAGAAGAGCAACACTATTACAGAGACTTATTTTCATCAGCTGAGATTAGCCTTTAGATATATGCGGGTTTAGGGAAAAAAATCCTTCCAAGATTTAATAATAATCATATTTTGAGACCACTGGAAATTTTTTTATGTTTTTTAATTAACACATCAGATTTCCATTGTAGCTGATCATGCATCTAAAATAGAGAAAAATGAAAAAAGAGATATATTTGTATTAGCTACATTTCCCCAAGGGTAAAATCGTTCATGTTAGAGACATGATAGGTATGAATGTAGAAATACTAGTTTTTATGAGTATTTTTGCTGTGAAAGTTTACCAATATTACTGGTGGCTGAAATATGAAATATTTTATGTTCATCCGGGACCAAGGAATGCAGAAGAAAAACTGAGTGAAGCCATTTTCCAGCAGTCTTTACAAAAATAAACATGACAAAGGAAATATTTTTGTACAGCTCTGAACTATGGGCATGAATAAATTTGTTGTTCAAAAACAAGTCACTTTTTCACAGCTGAATTTGTTTTATTTAGAAGGGATTTACTAGCTTTCAAATACAGAGTAGAAAATTCTTTTCTTCAGGGATTTCCATAATGCACATAGGATGAGTATGCTTACAAATAGAATTTTGCAGTGCGGTGTGGAAACTGTGGCAAAGGGTTAGCCTGTGCAGGCCAAGGAGCTGCCCCTGCCTCTTTGTCCACGTGAAAGAACCTTCATTTCTTCTGACCAAAAAACTGTTTCCATTTTGCACATAATCCTATTAAAGTTTATGTCAACATGGAGTGGGGAAACAGAAATTAAAACGTCTGTTTTACAAGGAAAAGTGCATTTTTGAGATACAGGCCCATCCACAAAAGTTCTGTCTAGAGTAGTTTACCATGCATCCACAATAAATTCAGCTAAATTTGTCAGCTAAACAATAAGCACTGTTCCTACCGGGAAATTTACTTTGGACCTTGGACATTGTTACAAATAAGTATTTCTATATCTAAATATAACAGGTATGGCAATTTGTGGAACAATGAGAATAAAAGTTAAAAGAGAAGCTGAGAAATCACAATCCAAATATCACATGCAGTTAAACCCCACTTCTCAGAAAGATTAATTTGCCATTCATTTTAGACAGAGTTGTGGTTGTTCATGGGCCGTGTTACTAAAATTGCAAAGCTGAAACTGTTGGATTTTTAAATTAAATTTAAGGCTCTGAACTTAGTCTTATTTAATGCCAGTTGTGGTTACGACATGATTTGAAGTGTTCACGAAAGCATTCTCCAAGTTAGCAAAGAGATCAAGTGAGAGCTTCCTAACTGAAATGGCAGAACTAAACAAATGAACTTAAACCGAACCTCATCTAATGAAGTCAGTTCAGAAAAGATTTTCTGACTTGATAAGTTATAGCACTACAGTTGCCACTGTCAGTGAGATATAATGGTAATGCTTTGGTAGGAAATTTACAAAGGTGTATCAAAATTTCAGCACTATCTCTTTGTCAATATCCTGACCAAAAAGGTTTATAGTTGCTTGTCCATTGCAGCTGTGTCATCGCAAATTACAGCATGAGATTGTGTTCAGTTACTGATCAGCCAGCAAAAACACAAGTGTTTTACTGTCTGTCAGCAGGTTAAAAGGATTCTGTTACTTATGCAGCTTTTTAAGCAATACAGCTGTCAAATAACTCATCTGGTTTTATTCCCTTGCAGTATTGCGCTGAGTTAATTTGTCTGCTAGTTTCCGTTCAACATGTCGTTTACAGGATTACACCATGCACATCACACAGTATTTGGGCCATTGCCTGTGAGGCAATGCTTTTGGATATAAAAGACAGAATTCAGAACAAAGTGAAACAGAGCTTTTGCAGTAAAACTGCCACCAATTAAGTTATTGCTCTCAGTCGCAATCATATTGTCTAACCATCTCCCTCATAGTGTAAGACAGAGAAATTTACTGTTGACAGCTACACAACTACTGCTGGGTCTGCATATGTGGATGTAGAGGATTGCAGAGAGTTTACAATGAGATGGAAAAATTAAGATATGGATACATAAAGAGGGAGACAAAATTTCGGTAGAGATGGATTGAAAATACAGATCACTATGAAAGGCTGAGTTGTGCAGTGAAAGATCTTTTCAAATTATGGTGGTTTTGTCCGTGCTTTGCATGCAAGGAAAAGCCATCTGAAGTCACCGGTGGTTGCTGCTATGTTTTGGGCAACCAGGAAGGGGAGAATTTCAACAAAATGTGTTATTAAAGCTAGTTAGCTGCAGACTGATGACCAGCAAATGCTGTATTGGAAATTCGTTATTATGATAAAAAGGGGAGACAGAAGACATGATCCTCCAGTTGGAAGCTTTTTTTTTTGTCTTCAAGTTACCTGACATGACAGTGGGACAGGTCAAGGAGTTTTATTCATGAGAAAAGATTATAGGCATCATGACAGGCAGGAAAAAGTCAAAGTTGATAACAGAAATAATTTGGTGGCTGTCATGCTCTTGGGATGAAGAGATGCAAACAGTATGGCCTTAGACTTCTGTATGACTCAGGTCTTCCAGACCCAGTATAAAATTTTGGAGACCAGGTCATACCATGCTGACCCCAAGGCTGAAGCCAAGTCCTCCCACCACACTAAGGCAGGAATTTATTGTGAGGACCTAGACGAAAGAAAACCTTATGCACATGCACAGACGAGTGCTTTGGGACTAGTACATTGGCCCTTCAACGGCAGAGAAAATCATGAAAATAAAACAAAGCCTAAAAACCCAAACAAAACAAAAAAACCCAAAAAGACCTAAAGAAACAAAACAAAAATAAAAACAAAGAAAAACCCCCAAAACCAAAACAAAAAACCCCCAACCCAAATAAACAACCAAACCAACCAAGCAAACACCAGATTTCTAAAACTTCTTTCCATCTTCACCAAATGCAAGAAAGAAATTATAAGGCTGCTAAATGTACATAGGACAAGCATTCAAGTAGTGTAGAAATTAAGTCTGCATGTGCTTCTTTTTATAATGCTCTCTTACAAAATATCAGTTCTTCAAAGTGTACGTTCACTAATTTTACTGAATTAGTACAGAATTGAAGGTTCTTGAGACTTTATGACTTTCTCTAAACGTGATTGCACCACTCCTTTAGATCTTGATTTTGAATTAAACTGAAACCAATGAAATAATTTGCCTGGGGATTAGTGAAAATACTTTCTACATGAGAGTCATCTAGTAAATGTAAATTTTTTTTATAGAAAAGGACAAAGGAAATCATGCCCACTGAATTATGTCACATCATGGCTACTAACCTGATTGCCATTTATACAAGCCAGACAGTCTTCTATACAAGCATCTTAATCTCTTCCAAAGAAAAAAGTACTTTTATTTAGTAGACATAGACGTTTATGTTCTGGAAACTGTTTCTTGCCTTCTTGCTGAATCTCTCTCTGATCATCACCTCTGTTTCTTAGATTCCAGAAAATCAAGACTTGACTTGCTTTCTTGAAAACTCAGTAATGTTACCTTAAGTCTATAAGAGATCACTAAAGTCACTTTCTAAATTTAGCCCATAGTTGTCATGTCTTTACCTGGACTTCATAGTCCATCCTGCACATTGATTCTCCTTCTCTTGATCTGAAACACTGACGCATAAGTTTAAGAAAATAGACATCAGGTCCAATAGAGCACAGGTTTGGGAAGAACAGATTCTTACTCCCTACAGTCTCCATAATGTGCATCACACTGACATTCCTAAAGTCAGCTTTGACCATATATTGCCTTTTTTTTTTGCATCTCCCAAAAGATGTCATGGAAGATGAGTCATAAGCTCATTGTTATAGTAAAATATGTAATTAAAAACAGGAAAAATAAATAAATAGAGAATGAACCACAACTCCTAAACCCATATCTTCAACTCTGTGCATGTATAAGTAGTTACCTGGAGAATAGAGCTACTTGTGTTATTTAAATTATACTCTCATCAAAGGACTTTTCTGAATCAGATCCCTAACACATACCAATATGTCATCTTGGAACCAGAAACAAAAATCAAAGTAACAGGGTTTTTTGTGAGGTTCCTTAAATATCTTTTACCTAAGCCTTTTTTCCTACTCTCTTAAGGAACTGAAAAATTTATGTTGCAAAATATGATTGTAATTCTATCTTGCATGATGTTACAGAAATTTGGTAACATTGACTTTTTTTTTTTTTTAACAGTTTGAAATATTCAGAGAAAACTTTTGGTGTTTTAATCCTAGTTGTCGTCCAGAGTCTAGGAGTTAATATTTTCTCAAGTTAATTGGCAGTAATGATCATCAAACAAAACTGCAGTACAACTTCCTGAAGCATTATTTGGGACTTAGACTCACCTGTTCCCTTATCCCAAATTTATTCATTGTTTCCCCTTGTCTGTCATGTGTTATAGAAGACTTTTTTCAAATTAAACAGTGAAAATAATTTCCAGGTACATGGAAAGTACATGATGTTCTGTTTGATTTGCAATAATTAACCAATACATTTGGTTCAGCTTTTAATAACATTCATCAATTTCAAATTAAAAAATCTTAATTGAGAGGTGTCGAGAAACAAATTAACTTTTGTGACAGGATTCAAACCACTGCCAAGTCTTGGATTCATGTCAAAGTGAGACTCAAGTGGACATCAGTCTTTCCTTCCTGCATGTTACTCTCTGGTGGAAGGGAGACTGTGGTTGTCAGGCAAGAAAAGAGCCAAGAAGTTGATCCTAGGACAGCACAAGGTCCACCTTTCTCGGATAGCTTAAAATGTCCCATTACTGCCAAACTGCTACAGTACTAGACAGTCATGATGCAGTCAGTCTATGATCGGATCCTGAAAATAAGTGGCTCTTTAACCTCACATAAGATTTTTTTAAGGGATACAAGCACTTATTTGGACAGATAGGTAAAGTGAAGTAAGATAAGATGAGCGAATGTCAATTATGCCTTTCACTTGTGCCTTAGCTGTCTCAGACCAAAGAAAGTCAAGTTTATCCTTGTATATCCCATCATTCTTAGCTAATACAGGTCAAAAAAAAGCTTCCCATTAGCGAGAAATGACAAAGACAGTAAAGCTAGAGACAGAACACCTTCAGTCAGATTGCCTTTAGAGCAATTTGAATGCGGCAAACTCAAGCTACAGAAAAGTTGCAGCTCACAATTGTCATGCCATCCAATCTAGTTGGAAGAGAAGCATTACTACTTGTATGCCAAGGCTATCTCCAGTGCACTGGAGATACTTCAGGAAAATGTGACACAGAAATGCCTACTCCTCCCCACCAGCAACAGTTCTTTGCTGTCATTAGTGCTAACCAGTTATCAAGCTAGAAATGGTTTCAGTACAACACAAAAGAAAAAAATCAGGGCAGCATTTAGCCTACTACCAGGCCTCTGTTTCATCAGACACTGTAAATGAATCTGAAAGTGGCACTGAAGTTTAAAAGGAATAGTTAATCTGAAACAATTTGTCTGTAATGAGCCCTCCCTTTCAAAAAGCTCTTAGATTTAGGCAGCTAAATGATGAATCACCAGAAACTGGGCGCTTTATTCCCTTGATTAATTTTTTTCTTTTCTTTACTTAAAACTTTAAAATGTTACGAGTTACCACCAGATTTCAGCACAGTAATTTCTTTATCATAGTTTACATTATATTGTTCAATTAATTTAAACACCATAACAGTTACATTTTCAAAAAAGATGTTTTGGCTGTCAATTTAAAAAAAGAATGAAGAAAAAAAAGAGAAAAAAGTCCTAAATAAGTGTAAATTTAAGCAGATACGAAGGGCACAAGTTCTATTTATTAGCATAATAAAACCATCATTATGTTAGCAAAAAATATTTTTTGCCTAATAAAAACATACCATCTCAGAGTAATTAAACAAATAATGTTTAACATAGTTAAGGTGAAATAAACAAATGAGTGGGCTTACAGAGAAAGTGGCAGCTTAATTTATTGCTTAAATAATGTTTTGTCATAAATAATAATCCTAGCTTGGGTAGTATATTAAATTATTTGTGATCTTCCTACTTGTAATTTCTATGTGTTAGTAAAATGTAAGATTTTCAGTTCTTCTGTGTGATACTGGATCTGAGCAGAAGAGAACACTGACAGGAGAAATTATGTAATGATGATGAGTAAAAGTAGAAGTAAATAATGATATGACATCTAAAAGGGTGGTCTGGTTGTCAACAAAGTGGCTCCATGTGTTCTATCCTCTAAACAACAGAAAATTAGTATGAATAAATATTATGAGCTACCTAGATAATAAATACAAACTGACTTCTACTCCACTGCAAGTCACTTTACTATGATAAAGCTCAAGTATTCGCACACAAACTTCTCATCCGCTTGACAAATCTCAGAAAAAAAAAGACAGCCACACAAATATTTTGATAAAGGTCTTTTGCTAATGTGAGGCCAAGTCACCAAATGCTAAATATGGACCAGCAATGATCATGCATGTTCTGGTTTACTGTTTCAGGTGAACAGCCAAGACAAGAAGCTATACTGCTCCTGGGTCTTGTAGGAGGCCATAAAAGTAAAACCTTCAATTTGTTTTTCCTTCTTTCAATTTAATAAGATGAGGAATAGAAGCTGTGATTTGTCACAAAAAAGTCCATCATTCACAATGTTGATTCAAAGAGAAAGGTCAAATAATGGTAATAAATACATATAAAATTGTAACGTTATAATATTGACAGTCAGGTCCACCACTCTCTGGTTTACTGTTCATACAGTGTAATGCAAACTCACTTGCAATGGTATTTGAAACTGAAGTAGTAGTTTGCAGGTGTGAAGGATGTGTATGTGCCACATAGTGAACAGGTGCCTAGGTTGGGGAGGCAGGTTTTTTCACAAGGATTTGATAGCCTCAGCTGCAGAAAAGAGCTTTTGCAGTTTACCTCTGTACTTGCTTTCCTACTTCAAGCCAATTCATTTCTTAGGATAACAGTTAATATAAATTATTTCAGCTTGGACATCCGTATCCCAGTGTACTTGAAACAAATCAATGGTTTTCTAAATCTATTTTGAAAGCATCATTCCAGTCACTTTTACAATGAGACAATATATGTTAGCAAGGATAATACAGTACACAGGTTTTCTTATGTCATGTAGATGCCTAATTTCTGTTTCTTGCATTCCCGTTCTTGAGTCAAAATCCTTCATTTATTAAGATTTATGCTGCTGAGAATAATAATTTCTTGTAATTCCTATGCATTTTTCTTTTCATCTTCTGAGGAGAATTGAAACATACACACATACACTGCTGTGTATATGTGTGTCCAGGAATTAAAAAGGGAAAGAGAGAATATTTTGCGGTCCCTGTGTAAAAATGATAAATGAATGACTTACTTTATTTTGTTTACAGCATTATTTTGACATCTGCACTAATTATATGGCAATCCCTTTTAAAAACCTTTTCTGAAAAAATAAATAGGCTGTCTTTCTGATATACATTGATTCCAAACCTATCACCATTGCATTGCTTGGTTTCAACAAGGAAAAAAATTATGACAGATAAAAATGATTTCAGCTATTCATGGCTAGAAGGAATAATTTTCTGTGATTGTTCTGTTGTAATATCATTTCTATTTGAAAGAAAAATATTTGTTTTGAGGAGGCAAGTTTCTTTCATTGTTACCTTCACAGAACCCTTATTTTCTTTGGGTATACTTTCTTTCCAACCTACATACAGAATACTATTCCATGTAGAAATTTTGTTGACATACACTCCTTGCTGTTTATCCAGCTTACAGAATGTGATTAAATTGCTGTTCACTCTGAATAACATCAGATGTATTTTTTATGTATGAGGATTTCGGGGACTCCAGGTACAGGCTTTGCTTCAGTTTTTCCAGAGATCTAGAGTAATTTGGGAAGTATAGCCATGTTAATAATCTTGGTTTATTTTTTAAGTCTCCCCCATTCCAGTTTATCAGACTCTATCCAAAAACATTACCTTCAAAAACCCAGATTAGGGAAATTTTTGAATTAGTGGTTTTTTCATAGTTTGTAATATGTCGATATAGTCCTTTCATCTAAGCTCATCCCAATGCCACCATTGCTCAGTGGAATCAGCAGAGCAGTTCAGTAATCTCTTACAAAGGAAACATTAGCTTGTTTCTGAACCAAAGTTTCAAGAGACTTTAAAACTTTTTTTTTTAAATGTTTAAAATTAGGATTGAATTCAAGGTTTCCTTGTCAGATGCCTGAACCTTCAATGGAATCTGATGTCCGAGTAAAGACAATTGAATTGTCAGGAATTAATACGGTAACTAATTGAATGCCATCAGTGTGCTACTATCTTTGTAATACAGCCCTTCCAGTACATCGTATAGGTGTCTCTAGGTTTCTAAACAAAAATTTACTGGTTTCTGTTAAATTGTTTTAGCTAGTCAATGCCACGTCCTGGTTCTACATTCAAGGAACAGAAATAAGCCAGTCTGATGGATCTTGAAGCAAATAGTTTCTCAAAGATACACACTGAACCTCAAAACTTAAACCTTACAGGTAGATTTTGAGTAAAAATTTGGCATGTCAGAAGAGGAGCGTGAGCTAGACTAAAGCATAGTGAGCGAGTGGGTAAAACTTGCATTACCTCTATCCCCTTTTTGTTTTACTGCTCTAGGGTAAGCTACATTACATAATTTGATTTTACAGAAGGTCTTGGAAATGTTAAAGCCATTTCTAGAGGTGGGATTACGGTGACTCTAAAATAATAGCTGATTTATTGACAATTAAAGAAAAAATCAGGTTTTATCATCATGCCTGAGGGGAATAGCAGTTCTTCTCAGCAGTATAAGCTGCCCAATCGAGCTTTTGCCATATAAAAAGTTCATGTGTCAAAACATGTAGAAGTTTGCAACTATTGTCTCTATCAAAAACTAATTATCATGTTCATCACACTAAAAAGAAGAAAAAAAATCTATTTTCTTTTTATTTTAGCTGTAATTCATAAGCTGTTGTGAAAATGACAGGTCTGTGTTCCCTTGTTAAATCATCCACTAGGCAGACAAATGCTAAATCCTGTGCCTGGGGAGGAACAAACCCAGGCACCAGCATATGGAGTGGGGGCCACCCAGCTGGAAAGTGGCTTTGTAAAGGAGGTGGGGTTTCTGATGGACAGAAATTCAAATATGAGCCAGCAATGTGTCCCTGTTGCAAAGACAGCTAACAGTGTCCTGGGATGCATCAGGAGGCACGCATCCTGGTATGCAGCCAACAGCTTGCAGAAGGTGAACTTTCTCCTCTGCTCAGTCCCGGCGTGGCCACACCTGGAGTGACAGGTCCAGTTCTGAGCTCCTCAAAACAGAGACATGAGCATACTGGTCCACTGAAGCTCCACAAAGATGCTGAAGGGACTAGAGCGCCTCTCACATGAGGAGAGGCTGCAAGGGATGGGACTGTTTACCCAGAGAATAGAAAGCTCAGTTGACTGGTATAAATATCTGATGAGAAAATGTACAGAACATGAAATCAGAATTTCTTCTCAATGGTACCCAGTGATAGGACAGAAGACAGTGGACATAAATGAGAAAATGGAAAATTCTTTTTAAAGGCAAGAAGACCAGAGATTTTGTACTTTGTGACCAAACTCTGGAGCAGACCGACAGCCCTACAAGTTTGGGGAGTCTACAGCCTTCAAAACCTGACTGGACAAGGTCCCAAACACCTGATTTGGGTGCTAATATTATTGAAAAGCACATGAATTCACCCAGAAAGAGTAGACGTTTCAGACTGGACTGCCAAGCACTGAGCAGCTTAAGAACCCAGGCTGTAGCCAAGAATCCTGTCTTAAAACCATGTCCTTAAAATGATGCAAAAATATGTAGCAAAAGAAATGCAAAGGCCTACAGAAAAAAAAAAAAGAAAAGCACAAGAACAATTTAGACATTAATATACAATTTTTTCTGTGGTGACAATGTGCTTTGTAGCTTATACAGTAAGAACAAATATGTTTTCCAGGATACGCAGATACACTGTAAATAAGAGAGGTATTATGCTCTTACGGTCTTCTTCCTGTCTGGATTGCAGAGCTGTACAACTTTCGTGAGCTTCCTCTTCTTTGGTAAAAGTAAATCTCCAGAATTCAGAGGAAACATGATTTACTTCCTACTGATTTGACTTTACACCCTCAGAAAACTACATTTGGTATATATTTGCTACATGATCTATACTAGACAACTAATCCCTCTGGTCCCTGGGTAGAAGAAAACTTTAAGGATTACTTCATATAAATATATAAGTCCCAATTCTTTTCTACTTCCTTTTCTGTAAAGATGCACAGTTTATTCATTTTAAAGAAGATATTTTCTATGCTAGATTGCATTAGACGAACACACAGAGACAGAAAATACATAAAGTCCCTTGATGTGAAATACACGTTGAAGACATTTTTGTCCCTCAGTAATAAAAGCATAGGAAAGCTGAGAAAAGTAACATTGTGCTAAAAAAAAATCCTGTTTTATGAATAGTTTGTTATTAGCTTCCAAAACAAGACATCAATTCTCATGAAAGTGACTATAGCATCATTTGTTTCACTATGCCTCAAGTAAAAGTAGATGTTATCTGCCACATGCCTCACAGGCCAGTGATACAGAAAAAGACATTTTGTTTTGTTGTCTTTGGGGGTAATTTTTCTGGTTTGGAGTTGCTCTGCTTTTTTTCCCCATAGAAAATTGAGGTAAAGCACAGCTAATGGAAATGTTCAGCTATAGATTTAGAAATTGATATAGCTAGAGTTTGTAGACACCAAGTGAAAACTTGCATATCTTGGTCAGGTTTTCTTAAAGCATAATGGGACATACATTACTACAAACTGTAGGTGAAGATTTTGCAACCCAGCTGCTCAGACCCAGCTCCTAATCCACCTCAGACTTCCAGAGGTGTCAAACAGCAGCTCTTGTTGTTTTCTGCACAGCCAATACATTTTAAAAACAGATGTTGGGTTTTATGCCCTGCTTGAGTGTTTGACAGTCGCACTTCAAGGGCTGAAGAAGGTGAAATTAGGACAATTTTTTCTTTTCCCCTCACAGAGGGAAATTAAAATTCCACGTACATGAGGAAAAATTGGTCTGTTGGGACAGAATTACCCTATACTGGTAATTTGGCCATGGCCTTTTCATGTGATTCTCTGAAGTTTCTGAACTGTAGCTGGAATATCTAGAAGTGTTTTGGTGCTCAAACTCACTTTAACACCTTTGAGAATTTCCAGTCTAGTTGCCCCTAACCTGTCAAACTTCAAACATTTGTAGAGGTGGACTCATGATCCAGAATACTTTGAAGTGACCTCAGAAGGTCATTGTGTCAAACACTATGCTCAGACAGGGTTGTGTACAATTAGTTGCCTAGATTCACTTCCAGTTGGCTTTTGAGTATTTCCAAGGATGGAGACTCCACAACCCCTCTGGACAACTGGACACATTGAAAGTATTTTATAAAGAACTTGCAGATCAATGGTGTCTCAAAAGAGAAGAAATTCTAAATGCCACACACAGAGTTTTTCCATCTGAAACAATGAATGTTGGACTAAATTGTGGTTCAGTTATGAAATGCACTGAGAAATATAATCAGAAGTATAATCAGTGATAGTCTCTTATCACTAAACAGGGAAAGTTAACTGTCAACTATTAAAATGCTCTCCCTGTACTCTCTGTGATTCTTTGCCACCAGAAGCTGAAATTTCTGCCAAGCCAGGTTTTGCAAGTATGGATACCCTGGAGAAAATGCATTAAAAACTGTTCCTCAAAGAATTTTATAAGCTGTTTTCCAGACACACTTGACCATAGTATGTCCAATATATTTCCCATAATTCAATTCCTTTAGATTCTTGAGATGGCCTCTAATTCCTTTTTTTCCCTCATAAAGGGAAAGAAAGATCCAAAATATAATTTTCTAGATTTATGAATATAATTTTCCAGTCTTAAATTCATTTCCACTGATGAAATAAATTATTAACCATATAACCAAGACATCTCAAATAGAAAAGAATCTGTCATAGCTCCAGAGAGTAACCTTTGTGTACAATCTACAAACCAGTAAAGCTGTATGAAATCCTTTCAGAGAAGAATATGAGGACAAAATCATGTTTGGGTACTTTCGTGAGAAAAAAAAAATCAAATAAGGGAAAAAGTTTTGGATTCTTTGATAATTATTTTCCTTCTTTTGGGAAAAATAATTTTAAAAATTGCTTTATTTGAGTTTTTGCTTCATTCTTTTCTTCCAAATGTGAGGCCAGACTTTTGCTTAGAAATATTCTCTACTGTAGTTCTAGAGGTGATAGGCATAAGTTTCACCAGTGTAAGAAATGGCTTGCCTTAGAAGATAATGTAGGCTACATTTTTATACCTTTCCTTCTTACTCATGGTCTGTCTTTCCTGGGAGGCTGCATCATGTTAGAGAAATACTTTAATGAGAATGGTTTTTTATTTTATCATAGACAAATCCTCAAGGAAGAGAAGTATTTGCAAATCCGTCATCTCTTTCTTGTTTAACTGGCAAATGCTTAACTCATGTAGTTAACTTCTTGAAGGTAGGCAAAATTTATGAAGCACCAAACACAGAAGCCCAGTTTGCCTGCAAATCTTTTATTTATAGTAGGGAAGTACATGTCAAGAACAATTTTCTGGTCAGTCTCGCAAAATCAGAGGATCATCTTAAATATTCTTAGATAAGAAATTAACATTTCCACAGAAACCTTGCATACCACAAACCACACAACCTCACATTTTGTACAAAAAAAGCGTAGGGACTTCCTCCTTAACTGTGGTTTACAATTTAGAGGAAGTAAAAACCCAGTTGAGAGTATATCTGCCAATTTCATGTATTAGCTCTCTAACATGTATGTTTCTTCAGGTTAAAGGGCCATATCACTCTTTGCCTATGAAAATGAAACTTCTACAGTAACAAAAGATTTTGGTATATTTTGGATTCTGCCTTTAGACGCCAATAGCAAAAGAAAAAAAATTCTAAAATCAGTAAAGAATAAGCAGATTTTCCCCTCATAGGACTTCACAGTCACCAAAGTCTACCAGGAGAGCAAAGTAATGGCTGCAGTTTTCTACCACTCTTTTGACAGCAGTGAGGCTTTTAGCATTATCCAGCTTCTACTGCAGGTTGATGTATTTAGGTATTTTAGTGTCTGGTGGGATGGGTGTTTTTAAGCAAAAATAAAAAAATGAGTCTACAATCTCAGAAAAAAATAGAGCTTAAAAAGGGGTCTTTGCACTCTCTGGTACAGTCCAGTTTGGATGGCTGTTCACAGGTTACTGATTCCAACTACCCAGCAAAACTAGAGGCCTCAAGGGAAAGATGTGCACAGGGCAGAAAGGGATCAGGTAATATCGCATGATAGTAGATGAGAAACAATTACTGCAACTACTGTAAGTATGATTTTAGTGCTGAGACCACTAGGAAAGCTGACGATAATTTTTTTTCCATCTTTTTCCTTTTTTTCTTTTTTGCCTTGTCCAACCATCTCCACACTTGTGTGAAATGCGAAGTGTAACCTGTGCCTTTTTGAAATGAGTGGTAGTTAGCAGAAAAGGATAATCACAAGATGAGAAAGTTCTAGTTAGTGTACAGTGTTTTGGATTTTGGTGGGTTCTTCACTGCTGGTCATGGCAAGCCACTGTACACTTAAAAATGCTGGTCCCTCTGCCCACTGCACCATAGGTTCCCACACAAGTCTGAGTTTTGCACTCCAGAGCAAAACAGAAACTTCATATATTTTAGAATGCAAGACACTCTTGGCATGAACTACAGTGGGAAGCAACTGAGTCAGTTATGCTTTCCAGTGTTTCACTAGATCTCCAATGTCACACTAGATTAAGCTAAGTTATATAACATTTATATCTCAATACATTATAGCCAATTTCCATTTATGATCATGTAGTGAAATTTTATTGCTGCTGATTTTATTATGGGAAGGTTGAACTGAGATCAGATGAATGCTCCTATTTATCTGCAAAAATGTGAGTGCTCTACAATTTTTACCAGTAAGAAATACTGAATTTCCAAAACAAAATTCAAATGTCACCCTCCTATGTAAGAAGGCTCTCTTCTTCTACAAATCATCTAATAAAGATAGTGTTCTTTTGCTTTTAAAGCTGAAATTTACAAAAGATAATTCATGATGGAACAGGAGATATTGAGATGTACTTCACCTAAAACTGTGTCATAATGCTTCCTACTTCATAATGCTTTGGCAGGTATGAAGCTTGTCTCTTTTATTGTGTATAAAGTAAAGAAGGAATATTGTACAATCTTTTCTTATGTTGAAATCTTAATGCATTCAGTATTCTCAGTGAACAGCTTCTGGGCAATTTATTTATTTTTATAGTAGATAGGATTTGTTTTGTCTGTTCTGTTGTCCAGACATAAGCTATCTTGGCTTAAAAAGCCTGATCTTTTCCTTAATACAGCTTTCTTTAAAAAGAACCAAACAGACAAAACAAAACAAAACAAAACAAAAAAACCCAACCTTAAAAAGTTCGGATTCACAGTTTTCTTCTTATATTAATTTTGCTTTATATTCAGCTGTCTGATTTAAAATGCTGTCTTGAAAATTAAGAGGAAATTCACCCTTGAATTAAATGTAAATCAGCTCTCCCTTTGCTCCTAAAAATAAAAGACTAGTATAGTTTTTTCTACATGGAAAGCCTCTTTAGACTAGGAGACTGATAAATGAATACTAGATGAAGTTATTTGGTACATAGCACCCTCCCAACTCCTTTTTGCTTTCTGAAGTATGGGGGCTGTATATTTTAGCACATACACAACTCCACAAGCAGCTTCTGCAAATGGTACAAAGTCATAATAGCAGGCAAAAAGCAAGCCTTGGAAAATTATTTTATAACCAGATCATTCACTGCC
Organism: Falcunculus frontatus; assembly: GCA_013398115.1. NCBI lineage: Eukaryota > Metazoa > Chordata > Aves > Passeriformes > Falcunculus > Falcunculus frontatus. The sequence goes on from VZRV01010554.1 coordinate 403,373, forward strand.
CATCCAAAGAAGAGAATTAACATGATGCTGTTGATCACTGGTAAAACATCAGATAGAACTGAATTAGGTAACAGCTCAATGGGACCCCAAATTCAAATTATCTTGTTACCCTTTTTCTAAAGGTCAGACATTCAGGATTATTTCAGATCAATTTGGTGCAGACGCATAATTTCTGTTAGCTCAATTATAATTCCTTTGGTGGATGTAGATTTTTGCAAACACTTTGCCTTGCTCTCCCACTCCATGTTTTCATACTGTTGACCTTAACAGTCCATTGTGAAATTTCACTTACTGGGTTAGCTTTATAGGGATCTTTCTTCCATCATATTGCAGTTCGAAGCATTCAGCTCAGAGTCCCTTTTTGTATGCCGGATGGTTTCTGTATGAGAAAGGTACTGTTTTCTCTATGGAAAACAAAATGGATAGGTGGATACTCTTTTGCTGGGTCCCTTTTTTTGAAGATCACCTGTCTTTTCTCAAGCAGGCCAGTTCAGAAATGTGTGCCCAAATTCTCCTACTCTTTGTCTTTGCAGCTCAGTATGTGAAGATCAAATGGAATCTGTGAGTGAGAGCTCTTTTAGATGATAAAGCACTGACTCCACAGTATTGCTTTCTTTTTCTAAACAAACTGCTCACAAAAACTGGGAAAAAGTGCTACGACTCAGTAAAAGAGGGCAAGTGTCCTTTTCATGAAGGATTCTTACAAGCACAGACACGGAGAGAAACTTCCTTACCAAATTACTTTTCCATGGTCAGTGGCTGCTACTTAAAAAGTTTCACATGGCAGAGTCAGTAATTTTTATTTCTTGAAAATGTATCTTAATAAGATGAGATGTCCAAATGAAATTAAAGGGAATTTGGGGAGAAAAAATTAAAACTGTAATAAAAGGAAGTGTGTCACTTGACAAATCAATGAACAAATATCTTTGACATTGTGTTAACTTTTGGACTGATTTTCTTCTGAATCTGCCCTTCAGGGAAATGAACTGAAATTTGGACTCTAATTAAAGTGCGGTAGAACATGGGACCCCTAAACTTTCTCTGAGTAATTATCCAGAATTACTAATGATATTCTCAGATCCACGCAGCTTTGCACTAGCATAACAGCAGGTGGTGAGGAATTTTCTTTCCAGCTAAACATGACGGATTTTCTCTCCTTTAAGGACAGATCAAAGACAGAAACCAAACGAAGTACAAATGACGCTAGTCATGCTGGATAGGAAACATATTATCTTTTCATAAGTCAGTCACTGTAGCTAATGGCTATCACATACAACACTTAGAGTGCAAAGTACACAATTTGCAAATTTGGGAACAGAATGGCAAGGAAGTCTCAGAGGAAATTTAATTAGCTGGACATCTCCCACAGCCTAGTAAGCTACAGCTCCATTAATCATTGCCATATACCTCATGATGCTGTCTGCACCTCTACTGCCTCTTTTGTGTAAAACATTAGTGTAAAGCAGAAGAATGAAGGAAATAACCTTAAACCTCCTGGTAATGTGAGATGTGTCTTCATACTCAATTTGGGACAGGCTTCTGCAGGGTGTCACACTGAAAACCAGTAGCTCCATGCTTTGAAAGTTCACTAGATGCTCACCTTATCTTTTAAACAAACTAACAAGACACTCCTTGTACGACAGAATGAAGACGGATATGAAAAATAAAACAGGAAAAAATCAGGCCATGTTTGAGGGAAAACTGCCCTGCCTGTGATTATCTATAAAGTAAAAGGACTGATCAATATTACAAATTATGTAATGAAGGACAACTGATTCCTCTTTTTACAACTGAAGATATGGGTGCCTGTTCCTCAGGTGTGCCCCTTAACCTAAAAATACGCTCAGATTTTCCCATTTTTCTCATTCCCCTCTGTAGAGTAAGTGGTCATACAGGCTTACAGACCTAGAACAGGATTTCTCAGGGTGAAAAATATAGTGATTTACCACACCATTAATTCTGCTGGTTATGAGTCTCAGCTTTGCTTTCTTGCCATAGGAAAAAACCAACATGCAGTTTTGAGAGGCAAACAATTAAAAATGTATTATTTATTAGAAATTCAATAAAGGAGGCTGTATGCTCTGGACCACTAAAAGGAATGTTGCAGGAAGACTTTGACAGAATATTTTACAAGTGTTCGGGTTTTTGGAGAAAAAAGCCTAAGGTCTGGGGAACAAATTTATTAAATGACTATACAGATTTCACAACTGCAAAGCTAAAATATATTTTAAACCAGCATTACATGTAAGAGGTCTTTGTGCCCTGATATGCCCTAATGCCATGTCAGGCACAGGTCATACCCATACCTAACTATTTAATTACCTTTGGAAATCCCTGCCTTTTGTTTTCTCTTGCCAACACACAAGGCAGCAGGGTCAAAGTCATAGACCTCTGGCTGTTTTTGAGCTTCTCTGATACTCATTTAGTACAAAGGCAGATTATCATATCTCGAGGCTGTCTCACCAGCGGTGGGAATACCACCACAAACTGCTAACTGCCTGCTCAGGTCAGAAGACACAAAGATGTGGCTGATGTTTGGAGCAAATTCATTCCAAGCAACATGCAGGAGTGCGCTATTTGGGAACTCTGAATACTTGGGGGCTAGGCTGTCCCCGCTCTACATTCAGCCCAGCAGCAGTGTGCCTCTTAAGAGCTGCAGCCCCCAAGGGAGGTGTTTGAGAGCACAAACGCTGTCAGCACCCAGCTGTGAGTGGCTTGGTTGTGACTGTGCCCTGACACCCTAACAATGTGTGACCCCACTTGGAGCCAGACAGTCTGCTTTTAATCCTGACACCAACACAGTTGGCTATATTCTCAGGGAAGAAATCTCAAAAGCTTCAAAACATCCCTGATGGAACATGGTTTTTACCTGCTTTTGGTTGAAAAAGACTGTGTCCATTTATTTTTACAGTCTCCAAAGCGGGAGGTCTGAGTCTTCTGCTAGTGAGATTGTAAGATATGAAGCATTTTTATTTCCTGGCAAACCCACTATAGTGCAGGCCTGTCACGGGCAATATTTTAGCTTATAATGAGGTTGAGTTTATTATGCTCAGTGCTGAAGTGGTCCACAGGTACCTATGTTATATTTGCACAGACAAACTTACCCATTCATTCCAAAGGGGAAAAGAACATCAAATATATATGTGAATAGATCTGCAATGAGACTGACATTGCGTTCCAGAAATATATGGGTGTTAAGAAATATAAAATGTATGTAAAGGAACAAAACTAAAAAATTCCAGGTGTTTATAGTGTTTAATTCTCCAGAGCTGTTTAAGCTTCTAGAAAATTAACTGTGACACTTTATAACAGTTTTGGTACCTTATTTTTGAACTTGGCAAGGAAAACTCTATTGCATGTATAAATTTCATGGTGTTCTTCACATTCCATTTCTACATCTCTGGGGAAAACATGAAAGAGAAAACATAAAATTGGAGTTTTAATCTTCAAATAATGCAGCCATAACTAGTATAAAGAATATACTTACAACCATCATACACTGGGAAGAAATGGATACAGTAAGTTTGGGTTCATAGGGTTTCATTTGAATGAGTTTTGGTGTTTCCTTTTTTCTTTTTGCTTGCCCATCTGCTTGGAGAAGGATTACCCATTCCACATAAACACTGGCTCCAGTAGTGACTGGGCTAACATCTCATTGGGCTAACATGCATGCAAACTCGATGCATCCATTTGAATATGACTATACTGCAGTGAAAGAAAGGGCACTAGGTTGTGGTTGTCATTAGGGTCCAGAACTCAGCTATTTCAGCAGCTATTAAGAACTTTTTAGGAACTGACCACCATATTTATTTATTATATGAATATGAATATACACGGTTTGGTGCTAACTCCATTTGTTAATTCAAAAATCTTCTGAATCACAAACTAGTTGGACTATGTGTAAAAATAGATACCCTGTTTCTAGCCTGGAAAATCTATTTAAAGAATATTTCTGTTGTCTGCATGTATGTGTGCGTGTACAGCAGTGACATTTTTAAATGTAAAATGTACTTTGAAACATCATGTGTTTATCATACTGCACTGATTAAATCACTTTAGCATTAACTATTAGTTTGACAGAAAAGGCCTTGTCCTATGAGAGGAATATGTTATAAAGTCATTTATCAGCTGGTGAATTCTGAGGTTCTAAATACATAATACAAATTTTTTTTTTTCTCTTCTCTGTGGGAATCAGGAGAGACTAATTTAAAAAAACAGTGGGAGTGTCAATAAGGAACTATCCCTGCCCTAAAAAAGAGGTGTTTTCTCCCTGAATTCTATCAAGTCACTTTATCTCTCCAAGAAGTGATCAATTCTGTTAATTAAATACTCTGCAGGGTATCAGCAGGCTTGTTCTACATCATATTTTCTGCTTCTATTTCAAAAGTGGTTTTTACTCCTCCAAATTCTACATGATTGTGCTGTATAACAATGATGCAATTGTGTGGGAAAGCTCAGGTGTGGGTAGTAATGTCACAGCAACAAACACAAAGAGCTTTGCAACAATGGAAAATTATCAATAACAGAAATAGCTGGTGGTGTTCTGTTTTATAAAGAAACATTAGAAAAAATAAAAGTGAGCATCCAGCACAAACAGCAGGATGTATAAGTTCAGAATGGGAGGTTTAGTAATGAGAGTAATTTATTTAGCTATTCCTAAAATTTTAATCAGAGTTACATATCAGCACTGATAATGTATTTACTTTCTCAGCATCTCTCTTCATAATGGGACTTCTTCCCACAGGAGAAGCCAAAGTTTCTCGGACGCTGAGGACTCCAGAAGAAAGCAATCTTTGCTTCGAATCTTCTATGCTTCCAGACTTATTGTTGAAAATACTGAAAGGAAAATCTCTTTTTTTTTTTCCCCTCACTTATTCACTGGTCTCCATCCTCTTTAAGCACTTTGATAAATATCCCAGAGTCATGGTGTTGGAGTTTAGGAAGTCATAATTGGTGAAGTCTCTCAGCGAGTCTCCCTGGCACAGGGAAGTTGCTCTTCTCCCTCCAGCTCTGGTTAACAACTGGGTGGAAGGAGCCCATGGTTTCTGCTCCACCCGGCACCTGCCATTTGCAAGAATCTTGGCAGTAGATGTGACCCCTGGAGAAGAGTGTTAACTGAGTTTATATGCCAGGAAGACGCTTGCTCCCCCTGCCTGAATCCCCTACTGTAACAATAACAAACAGCATTTATCTTCTCCTTTCTTTTGTCATTCTGTAAAGCTGAAGTCAATAAACTTCTCAGGACCAGGTTGTCTCTTCATAGGCATGTGTTCAGTTACTAATACCACAAACATGGTCCCCTGGAGACTTCCAAAAAAGCAAATAAATGTTATCTGGCTATTTACAAGCATGCTGGACAACCTAAAAATATTCATTGAATTTTGTGGGTTTTAACAGCCCATAATCCCTAGAGCCTGGCAAGGGATAAATTATTGCTATCCCTAAATCTTTCCTAAGTAAACAGAAGTTTACAGCTATTTTCTCTTTCAAGTGGGTCATCTGTAATATCTATGCAGACAGACACATCTGACAGGTTATGAAAACTCATTTACAGAGGGTTTATTAGACACCTTAAAAAATACTTCCTGAACATTAGTTTCCATATCAAAATGAATCAAAACATAAATTAATAAACACAAAAATTTATTATAAAAAATCTGTGATAGGTACCAGCATTTCTCTAGGGTATTTGACAGCAGTTTCTCTCTTCAAACTGACACAAAGTAACAAACATATGAATATGAGTTTTGAGGCTGGCCCTGAAAGAAAAGCAGTTACAAGGTGAAAGCAGACCAATATTTGCAACTATAATGAAAAAAAAAAAATAGAGTAAATAAAGGCTCTTTTTCCTGACACTTGCCACTGATAAGAGAGACAGCAGGCCCTAACAGCCCTAACAGCAAGAACCAGAACAGGGAAGAAGGGAAGACGAGGGAAGACGAGGGAAGACGAGGGAAGACGAGGGG